>JAOWBW010000731.1:105741-371676 GCA_026119855.1 Campanula takesimana
TACCCACTGAAACCCGACACCATCGTCAAGCGGGTCATCCCGAACTACAACGGACCTGAGCTTCTCACCTTGAGGAGAACGTAGGCAACCGTCCCGGTCCGGTCGCAAATATACACAACCCACCTCGTAGCCAATTTTCTTCTCTTCTCTCTTGCCCCATATTTCTACTCCTGACTTCTTCACTTCACGATTGATCAAAACATTTATTAATTTCGAGACTACTTGTCTAAAACATATCATAAGATGCATAACTAATCAACGAGGTCCATTCTCGAGCAATCAATTGAGAATCTTGAATAAAACAATTTTCAATTCTCGACAAGTCTTCCGTTCTACAATCTAGGAAAGAGCTAAACACTTACTTTCTGTCAAGCAGGGGCTTCCTCCCTTTTGTACATATGTACACTCAGTTGCCCAAGAGTCAAAATTTGAGTACTATCTCTCTCTCTCTCTTACTCTCCCCAAAATGCCCCCGCATGTTTTCAAACAATTCTTTTTCCTTTTTTGAGTCGAATGAATGATTTCAAAAAAAAAAAAAAAAATGATGACGCAAAAGAGATGCCCGCTAGATTGAAAACCCGCAAGGGCGGTCTAGGAAAAAAAGGGTGCGTCTTAAAGGAGGTAGGATACCCCGCTCTACGCCCTTATCGAACTAGGGCTTCCCCAACAGAATGGGTCGACTATGTGGTTTCTCGGAGAATATCGAGGCTTCGACAAGCACATACTTAGAAGAAGGCATCCTCATCATCAAGCTCGACGTAGAATTTCTCAAAGGAGGGAGGGTACCCGCTCACCAAATTAGAGAATCCCCGATGGAATGGGTCGACTATGTGCTTTCCCCGAAGAACATACCGAGCTTCAACAAGGATGTACTTGAAGATGGACCCCCTCATCGTCAAACTCGGCACGTGACAAATTCTTTGAATTGGTTAGAATCGTAATTAATTATAAAGCATCTTTATAAGTCATAACACTTTCAAAGGTTTTCTCTTCCACGACACTTGTTTATAAACCCGCACTCTCGGTCTCCACAAAAAATTGTATAAACCTCCTCGGTCCGACTCTGAGACCCATCTTTGTGATTCTTGAACCGACTCGTCTTCACCCTATTTCCTACACAATAGGATACCCTTAGGTCCCAACCTACTGTTCAAAACCTTAGGTCCCAAGCCTACCCGGTCAGTCTTGCCTAAGTTACACCATAAACTCTCTAGGTCCCGAGCTACCCGATCAGTCTTACCTAGTCCCAACCTACCCGGTGAGTCTTACCTAGGTTACATCATAACCTCTTAGCTCGACCTTCCGCAAGTTCGTAGCATGACCCCTTCGGCCTCAAACCGGTTCTACCCAAAGCTTCAGACCTTAAACCAGTTAACCAAAGCCAATCCTTAGGTGACCCATTAGGTCCCGAACCTACCGGTCCCGAGCCTACCCGATCTCCTAGATCTCAAACCTACCAACACATACTCATCCTTACCTTGTCTAAGCAATGGCTCTCTTATCCTCCTAGTCCAACCTCTTAGGTCTACTCAGTCTAACCTGTTGAGCGATCCTTTAGATCCCAAGACCATTCGAGTCTACCAATCGCCTTTCTTTTAAGTCTCTAGCATATCCGATCCACACTTTAGGTCTCAACTCCTAAACCCTTTAGATCACAAAACTGTCTACCCTCTAGGTCTATAACCTTAGATGTCGACCCTTAGAACTCTTTAGTTCCCAGCCTGCTTGGTTCCCAATCAAAACATGCATCTACGCATACCGTCATACCCAAACCATGGCCCTGCCACTCTTAACCTAGTATCACTCCTTAGCTCAACACTTCCTAGTCTGACCTTCAACCCCTTAGGTCTCTAACCTACTTAATCCGAGCCGAGTCCAAACCTCACCACCTACAAGGTCCACCCTTAAACTCCATGGATCTCAAACCTTTCTTCCCCACGAGTCCAAACCTCAAACGTGCTCGAACGCATAGGACCTCCCGCGTACCGTGATATGCCATAAAGATATCAAAACCCGTCCAGTCAAAAATCGTGCCTTAACACCTTTGGTCCCATCAAAACCACCTTCGCAATCGCCGAACGAGCTTGGTCACGCGCAATGACCTCTAGACAAACTTTGGACCTAAGCATACCCAATCCAACTTAGGTACTATTGTACTCAAGCAAAGTCTTGGACCTCATCCATTTACCTAAGCGCCAACATGGTCATATATCCAAAACCATTCCCGCACCTATGGTTCGCACCTAGCCTAAACTTTCAAACACTCTAGGATCCCAAGCCCGACATGCGTATTAGGTACTAGGATCATCCAATCCCAATCCGTTTGCTCCTTGGCCGACCTCAAACTGCTTGGTCCTAACCCATAACGCGGTTTCTCTAGACAAAAGACTTACCGCTTGAAAGCTTTATGTCCCAACTCTACCCTTCTAGCCTTCGATCTCCTAGATCTCACGCCTACCATTCCATTAGGCCCCGGTCTCCTTAACACATGTCTGAGTCTTACCCTATCTAAACCCTAGCACTCTAGCCTAGGTCTAACTATCGAGCCTATCCCAGCCATGAGGTATCACCTCACCTGCCCCAAACCGCAACACTCTTAGACCTCAAACTCGCCCGGTCAAAACAAGACAGACCTTCAAATGCTTTCGTCTCCAAACCCTACCTTAAGCCTAGTAGTCACATTCTCTCAACCCCACTCAAGCCTAGGTTCTTCATCCTCTACAAACCCTAGCCTCAGAGCCTAGGTAGTCACCTTCTATCAAAGCCTAGCCTTAACCTAGGTATCGTATTCCCTCTAAACCCTAGTCCCAAACTAGGTAATCACCTTCTCTCTAAACCCTAGCCTCAAGCCTGGTAGTCACCTTCTATCCGAAGGCCTAGCCTTAACCTAGGTAGTCACCTTCTATCGAACCTAGCCTTAACCTAGGTATCGCATTCCCTCTAAACCCTAGCCTCAAGCCTAGGTAATCGCCTTCTCTCTAAACCCAGCCTCAAGCCCTAGGTAGTCACATTCTCTCCAAACCCTAGCCTCAAGCCTAGGTAGTCACTTCTATTCAAAGCCTAGCTTAAACCTAGGTAATGTATTCCCTCTAAACCCTAGTTCCAAACCTAGGTAATCGCCTTCTCTCTAAACCCTAGCCTCAAGCCTAGGTAGTCACCTTCTATCCGAAGCCTAGCCTTAAGCCTAGGTAGTCACCTTCTATTCAAGCCTAGCCTTGCCTTAACCTAGTTATCGCATCCCCTCTAAACCCTAGCCTCAAGCCTAGGTAATCGCCTTCTCTCTAAACCCTAGCTCAAGCCTAGGTAGTCACATTCTCTCCAAACCCTAGCCTCAAGCCTAGGTAGTCACCTTCTATTCATAACCCTAACCCCAAGCCTAGGTAATTACATTTTCCAAACCTAGCCTAAAGCCTAGGAAGTTACATCCTTCTTAAACCCTAGCCTTGATACTAGATAGCTACATCCTTCCTAAACCCTAGCCTTGATCCTAGGTAGTCACATATCCTCTCTAAACCTAGCCTTAAGCTAGGAAACCACAACATCCTCTTTAACCCTAGCCCAAGTTCTAGGGAATTTCCAAAGCCCCGCATGCAACATCATTTCCAAATTCCCGAAACCCTAGTCTCGAAACCTAGGAAATTTACAATCTTAATCCCCCGTCTTATTGAACCTAACCCAAAACCTAGGATACAATGCCATGTCCTAAAACTTAATCAACCCTAGCAAGCCGCATTCGCTCTAAACCCTAGCCTCGAGCTTAGGTAGTCGCATTCGCTCTAAACCCTAGCCTCGAGCCTAGGTACTCGCATTCGCTCCAAAACCCTAGCCTCAAGCCTAGGTAGTCGCACTCTTTCTAAACCCTAGCCGCGGGGCCTAGGAGACTATATCCTCACTGAACTCTATCATCGAGCCTAGGATTCAACATTCTTCAAACCCTAGTCCTAGACCTAGGAAATTCCTTCACCTTAGCCTCAAAATATAGGAAGTTTACAGTCCTTAGCCTTAAAACCTAGCCTAAAGCCTAGGTTACCACGAACATTTCCAAGCCATAGTCACCAATCCCAGAAAATGGTGAACCCTAACATCAACTTAGTGGACCTTCACGAAAGCAATCCCTCTTCCCACGGTCCATGGTCTCAAGCCTAGGAAGTCACAACCTTTCCACTCCCAGCTTTATGTCTAAAGCCAACGCCTTTGCTACCTCTGAGCCTACCACAACTCCAAGCCCTAGCCTCCTAGACCTAGGAAATTCCTAAACCCTAGTCCCAAACTAGGAGAGTCATGGTCCTTAAAAAACCAGTTTAAACCTTGTTCGAACCCTAACATCTAGGAAGTTCCCAACCTCAACCTTTCCAAGCCCTAGCACTAAGCCTAGGATAGAATACTCTCCTCATGCTTAAATGAACTCCAATCCCTAGCTTGTAAGCCTAGGAAACCCATATTATCTCCAAGACTATATCTAAAGCCCAAGAAGCGTGACACCTTTGGCATCCCTATCTCAAGATTAGGAGATCACCATCTTCCTTATTCCCTTTCCTTAAAAAGCCTTAGGTCCTACCTCTAGGCAACCAAGAAAAATGTCCCTTACCTAACACCTTGGTCTCAATGGATCGTAGCCTCATTCCCTCCTAAATTAGGATAAGTGGAACCCAGATCTCTGTTTAGCAACTCCCCGAGAGTCCATCTCCTTCGCGTCTCCCTAAAGGTCTTTTGCCCTTGTGACTCACCAAAGAGTCCTTTTGTGACTCCCCGAGAGTCTATCACCTTTGTGACTCCCCGAGTCCGTCACCCTTGTGACTCCCCGAGAGTCTATCACCTTTGTTGACTCTCCCGAGAGTTCATCCCATTTGCGACATCATAATAATCCATCATCTTGACCTCCACATGCAAATTCCAGTTTTACCCCTAGTACATTCCCCTTTGATTCATTTTAGGTGCCCTTAGCACTATTTTGAATGATATTCGTTACCTTTGGGTACGGAAAGCCCCTTAAATTTCCATTCCCACCAAATATTTGCTTAGGATTCGTACGGTTTGCAGAGACCTCGGCGCCTCTATGACATACGCATCCTAGATCGATCGCGATTGGCAGAAGCCTCGGCGTTTCAGTTTGCGAGATCCAGCATCTATTATTTTAGCATTTCCTAATATTTGCTTAGGATTCGTACGGTTGCAGAGACCTCGGCGCCTCTGTGACATACACATCCTATATCGATCGCGATTGGCAGAAGCCTCGGCGTTTCTGCTTGCGAGAGATCCAGCATCTATTATTTTAGCATTTCCTAATATTTGCTTAGGATTCGTACGGTTGCAGAGACCTCGGCGCCTCTTGACATACGCATCCTAAGTCGATCGCGATGGCAGAAGCCTCGGCATTTTTGTTTGCGAGAGATCCAGCATCTATTATTTTAGCATTACCTAATATTTGTTAGGATTCGTACGGTTGCAGAGACCTCGGCGCTTCTGTGACATACGCATCCTAGATCAATCGCGATGGGCAGAAGCCTCGGCGTTTCTGTTTGCGAGATCCAGCATCTATTATTAGGATTCGTATGGTTGTAGATACTTCGGCGCCTCTATGACATACGCATCCTAGATCGATCACGATTGGCAGAAGCCTCGGCGTTTCTGTTTGCGAAAGATCCAGCATCTATTATTAGGATTCGTATGGTTGTAGAGACTTCGGCGCCTCTATGACATACGTATCCTAGATCGATCATGGTTGGCAGAAGCCTCGGTGTTTCTGTTTGCGAGGGATCCAGCTTCTATTATTAGGATTCGTATGGTTGTAGAGACTTCGGCGCCTCTATGACATACACATCCTAGATCGATTGTAATCAGCAGAAGCCTCGGCGTTTCTCTGTTGCGAGAGATCCAGCATCCATATTTTAGCGCTATCGGCAGAAACCCGAGCGTTTCTGTTTGCGTTTACCTCAGCATTTTTATTACTCCACCGCGGAATTATTTAGACAGCATAGTCTTTATTGTCCCATTATCCCTCTTGCTTCAAATGACTTCATTTCCTAACGAATGTTCGTTCTTCATACAGGATAGTGCCCGTAGGTTTACTATCCCTATCAGAAGTCCGATGTCTCGTTTTATCCCCAGTCGCTCAGAACTACGACCGGCTTGATTCTCTGAGGATACGTAGGAAACGAAAAGGTTCAGCATCCGATCGACGTGTCATCTATCATCCCCAGCAGATGCACTTTCCCCAGCAGAAGACGTTTGCTCCCCATCAGAGGACAGTCCCATTCTCAATTTCATCAGATTTGAACTACGTTCGGCTTGATTCCCCCGCGGATACGGAGGTCGCCTGTCAAGGTTCAGCCGTTCCTTACCTTTCGTCTGTTTTGAAACTCATGTTTCAGACGGATCCTTCGTTTATCGTCGACCCCACATTGCCTTGCAAGAAGTGTCGCCGAGGGGCTACTGTTAGTACCCGACCTGAAATGAGTTTATTAGACTTTCCCAAAATACAAGGACTTTATAGGATTAGAAACCTTGCAAAGACTTGTCCGGATTCCGAAATACTCATTTATGACAAAATCTATCAAAATAGGTAATAAATGGTTTCCTTAAAACCATGCAGAAACCCTATCTTGAAAATTAAGTCAGCCAGCAACGATGGCCACGCGGCCACATTCGTCAAGCTCCAACCTTGGCCACGCGGCCAACGTCGCCGCCGCCCTCCATCTTGGCCACGCGGCCACATTCGCTCCGGATGATCCTGACCGTCAGATCTCTCCATCAGTTTCCTATTTAAAGACCTCCTTGCCTCATAATTGGGGGATCCGAATTTGAGAGTTCTTAAACACAATTTTGCTTTATAATTAGCATTCAACCTCCAGAAGATCAGGTTTATTTCTCCAACATAGGTAATTTTCTAACTTATTTCTTCACGTTCTTCATTATTCCTAATGTAGATCTTTAATATTCATGTTCTTGCATGTTTTATTCATAGTTTCTTCGTATGCTTCGCATGTTCATTCATATGTTCATAATATGTTCTTCGCATGTTCATCATATTCTTAGGTTAAAACTTATTTATGCTATATTTAGGTTACGATCTTCATGTTAACATGTTATTTCATAGCCAATGATGATCTAGGTTCATCAACCCGAGGATGATCTAGAACTACTTCTAAACCTAATCTTTAGGTAATTCCACCCTCATTATGCATGATCCCGATTCTTCTGCCTATTCTAAATTCTCCTCGAACTACGCTGACCTGAGCTTCTCACAATGAGAGGAACGTAGGCAATCTTCGGATCCGGTCTAAATCACTAACACACTACTAACACATTCGTATGATAGAAGACCGATCAATTCGGGCCAATAGGAGTGATAACGTTCAATATTCTTCTCTAGTTGTAATTGACCCCGAACCACTAAAAATGTTTTTCAATGTTTTGGCTTTAATTAAAACGGCGTGGCGACTCTCATAATTTTAATGTTACTATGAATATTCCCAAATTCAAACACACGTATTCACAAGCCCATTTAAATTATTATATATTTGATGTATAAGAAGGTTATAATTTAGTGGGAGTATTTTGGAAAATACATTATTTATCTCTTTAATGAGATTGGGACTTGTAAAATTTTGGAAATTTTACATAAGTTGTAGATAACAACTAAAATCGTTGCGATCAATCCTTGATAAGGATAAGCTTCAAGAGAATGGTACAAACTTCATGGATTGGATCCTGAGCCTAAGAATCGTTCTAAGGCAAGAAGATGGGTTGTACATTCTTGATGGGCCTATTCCTAAAGAACCCAATGCCGGAGTAGACAATCACAAGAATCATGAGTATGATTCTAAGAATGTGAGTTGTCTTATGCTCGCGATTGTGTGCTCAAAACTCCATTAAAGTTTGGAACTTGTGGATGCCTATTGCATAAGCATGGAATTGAGTTACATGTTTCAAAGACCAATCCAGGCAAGAGAGGTTTAAAACCATTGTTGCATTTACTTCTTGCAAAAGAAGTGAAGGGAAACAAGTGGAACCACACATGCTTAAGATGAAAGGCTACGTGGAGCATCTTGAGAAACTTGGCTGTCCAATTGGATTGGAGCTAGCCACGGATCTTATTCTTGATTCATAATCTAAGAGTTATAATAACTTTGTGATGAACTATAACATGCTTAGATTGAATAAGAATCTCTCCGAGTTACATTAACATGCTGAAAAACTATGGAGATGAAGATGATGGAGAATGGTTCTCCAGTGCTCATGGTTTATGATGGAAAGGGGCCAAAGTGCCAAAGGAAAGGTAAGACATATATTGTCTAACCTAAAAGAAATTATTGTGGTTAAAATAATAACTCTAATTGATGCAATTTGGTAAAATGGCAATTGGATTGACCATTTAGAATTGTAGTCAAAATTGTGGACGATCAACAAAAGGAATGGTAGCGGGACTACCACTAGGGATATTTATGTTATAAATTAATCTTTCTAACTTTAATTATTGGGTATTGGATACCGGATATGGGTCCCACATTTGTATAAATGTGCAATAATTAGTAAATTGAAAGACTACTTATAGTAAAGTTTAATCTACGAATGGTAATGAGGCAATGGTTGCAAAATTGTTCGTAGAACTCTTGTAAAGTGACTTTACTCATGAAGTAGAAAAATATTATGTTTTTATAAGATAATGAAGGATATTTATTTCATATTTGGAATAAGAAAAAATCTTTATTTATTATGATTTACTTCATTGTGTTATCATATAAATAAATCTTATATCCTAAGTCTTGAAGAACAAAGTAATAAAGGCTATAACATAAATAATTAAAATTCTTTATGCATTATTGTTTTGATCAAATAAATGAGAAATGCATATCTAAAATTCCATGGGACGGAGTTTTAAGTCATATGATTTGGAATCACATGATATATGCAAATCTTATTTACTTGTACCAAGACATCTTTTACTATGAATTGTAAAAGGCTAATATCTTACTTGACCTAATACATGTCAATGTATACGGTGCAATAAGTAGCAATGCTAAAAGGGAATATTTGTTGGGCTTGGTAAAACTATTCAAAGATTATGACTCGATCATGATGATGAATAATTAAACCAAAATTTCACAGTCATCGTTAAGATTGTGAAATGGTTTCACAATTAACTTCACTAAGAACACCATTCTAAATGATGTGTCTACGTGGATGTATAAGAACCTTATTGGATATGGTTCACCAGATGATAAAGTCAAATTGATATTCCATTATTTATTTTGGAGCTATGCATTGGAAACCGCTATAATTACACTAATTTGAAGTTCCATCGAAAGAGGTTAAAAGTGAAAGAAAACCTGGTTTGTCTTTTATAAAGAATTAAGATGGTGAGACCCTTTTAAAAAGAAGCTGTCTGAGACACACTCACACTTAAATCTAATAAATATATTTTCATGGGATATCCTAAGTAAACTTGAGGATAATATTTTACTTGTAAGAAACAAATGGGTTGTTGCTTATAATGATACTTTTCTAGATAGATGGTTTATCTATAAAAGAATCAGTGGGAGTAAAATATATCTCGAATGGTTCGAGACCTAGAAAATATAAATTAACCTAAGATTGAAGTTGAACAAGTTTTCACAAGGAGTCGTGAAAAATCCGTTCAAAGTTATACAAAGTACTTGCGTACATGATAGGATACAATCTATAACAAAAAATATTGGATATTTCAAAATAGAAAGTATTGAGGTAAAGTTCATTGAAAATGACACGTTTGCCACCTATCAAAGATGCAATGTCCACTCCAAATTTAGATTAATGACTTGGTGTCATAATATCCAAAAGGCAATTCATGTGTAATAATCAAGTTCGGAACTTGATCATTCTATCCTAAGGTGTAAAAACCAAAGGATGAGATTAAGTTTTCTTGGAGAAAACTTACATGGGTGGCAAGGAACTTACTAGAATTATCATAGTCACATCTTCATATTTGGAATATGAAATGTGACAAAAGGATGTCAAAACAGCGCTCATTAATGGGAACTCACTTAAGGATGTATTGGATACAACCTAAAAGTGTTTATAGTCAAGAAAATTCTAATAAAGTATGTAAGTTGCGGAAATCCATGGGATGGATTGAAGCAAACTTCTGGGAGCTGGAATCTCTGTTTTGATAAATCAAAGAGTTTTGCTTTGTCAAGAACGAAGGTGAACCTTGTATATACAAGAAGATTAGTGGGACCATAGTGCTATTCCTTATTTAAATGTTTGGATGACATATTTCTCATTGGAAATGATATTCCTACACGTCAGTCTGAAAGACTTTGTTTGGAATGTGCTTCGCAATGAAAGATATGGGTGAAACCGCACATGTCCTTGGCATCAAGGAAGCTAATTGGTTTAAAGACAAAGTACATACATTGATAAAGTCATTAGATGATTCTGCATGGAAAATTCTAAGAGAGGACTGTTGCCCAATAATACATGGAGTTTCTCTAAGCAAGACTCAATGTCCTAAGACAAAAGATGAGCATGAGAAAATGAGTGAGATGCCATTTGCTTCGGCAATTGGATCCACCATGCCATGATAAGTACTAAGCCGGATATATCTAATGCTTGGAGCATGACGAGTAGATTTCAATCCGACCCCAGTGAGAATTACTGGATCGCTGTGAAATCAATTCTTAAGAACTTTAGAAGGACTAAAGATTTGTTTATGATCTATGGAGATATGGAAGATGATCTCGGATGCATGCTTCCAAACCAACAAAGATGATAAAAGATCGCAATCGGGTTTTATGCATATGACGAATAGTGGAACTGTAATTTGGAATAGTTCCAAGCAGAGTACAGTTAATAAATTCTATATACTAAATCTAAGTATATTACTGCATTGGATGCTGCAAAGGAAGTGGTTTGGATTAAGAAGTTCATTGGTGAACTTGAGATGGTTCCTAGCATTGCTAATCCAATAGACCTTATTAGTAATAATAGTGGTGCTATTAATCAAGCTAAGGAACCAAGGGCACATCCTAAATCCATACACATACTTAGGCGTTTTCTTATCCTTCGAGAAATCGTTGATAAGAGAGACGTATATATATGCAAAGTACCAACTAATGATAACGTTGCAGACACGCTAACAAAGGGACTTCCAAAAGCTAAACATGATGGTCATGTTAGATCCATGGGTATTGGATACCTAGGAAATTGGGCCTAGGGCAAGTGGGAGATTGTTGGTGTTGGTGCCCTAGGCACGTTTGTTAAACGTTGTATAAGTTATCATTTTATTCATGATGATAAAGAGATATTTAGGTTATTAATAATGCTCATGTTTGCTTATAATAATCTCCGTCCCTAGAGCTTGTTAAGCACTAGTATAAAGGCCAAATGATCATGGGATGATCATGTTAGATTTATGGGTACTTGTTTGGAACAAGGTACTGGACATGACCCGCGGTATGAGATTTATGTCATGGTCAATGTCATATATAAATCTCATATTAGTTATGTCATTTGAATCCTTCGACATGAAGTTATTATAGTCTTCCACTTGATGAAGATTATGTTTGACATATTCAAACGTTACCCTTAACCAGGTAGCTATAAAGGGTATGATTGGCATAATCATATTCACGTAGGGAAGAATGATAAGCTAAATGGATTTGTCCCTCTTCGGAGAGATGTCAAGATTGGGCCCCTCGAAGGAATGATATTGATGAAATGTTTGGCCAAACTCAAATGGATTGATTGGATCAATGTTATTTGGATTATCAACATATTCGGGATCGAGAAAAGTATTGAACAATGAAAGTTGACTTGTTGACCATGACTTGTGTTCAATGACATCGTGGACAAAGGGATTATGACATGTTCTAAACAGAATGCGAACTTGTATCTAGTTACACTATTTGGGTAGGTATGACGGTTTGCTAGAACCTAATAATATCTTATGAGTTCATGTTTGAACCCATTGCAAACTTAGTGTAATCCTAGAGGGTCACACACATTAGAACGAATCTAAAAGGATTTAATGGAATTTTGGGTCGAAGGACCTTCGAGGGATTTTGGAAAATAGAGGAGCAAGAAAAGAATTTCAGGAAATTGCATAGGTCCGATCGGACCTTGGTAAGGACCCGGCCGGACCTCATGCATGACCCGGTCGGGCTACCTTGTGTACCCGGTCAGGTAAATCGGTTTCGGGCCAGAAACTTCCTATTCCGTTTTCTTGCGGGTTTGACCACTTGTTACCTATTTGGAATAGGTTAGACAAGTATAAAACTCCCCTCTAGTTGCCCTAATCAGACCTATGCATTATGTTTTGTTTGTGATTGCCTCCAAGGGTTTGAGAAAGTTTATTTCTTGTTCTAAGACATCCTTAGATTGAAGAACAAGAATACACATACATAATTATTCCATATAGTTCTATACATCATGAAAGCGTGTTTCATGATTTGGTCTAGCAACCAAGATCAAGTGTTCTTGATATTCGTTCGTTGTGTGGATACCGCTAGAGGGTGAAACTTATCATCTTCATAGTTCGTGATTCTTGCTTTGTTCGTGATCAAGATTTCAAGCTTCTATCGAATTCAAGGTTGCAAAATCAAAAGCATCAAGGGTTAGTATTCTAGTATTCATTATGTTGTATTTGACTTAATCATATGAATGGATCTATGGGCTTTGGGTTTCATGAAAATTTTAAATGCTATATTCCGCTACGCATGTTACTCTGAAACCCAATAGTGGTATCAGAGCCCCGTTCATTTTGATTATTTAAATACTAGATCATGTTGTGTGTATATAAATTGTTTGTTTATGTACCTAGCATGGTTTGAATATTGGGATTATGATATTTATGTGTTAGATGCGTTTTATGTGGTTTATTGTTTCATAAACTTTAAATCTCACTATTCAATCGCAATAAAAATTATGGTGAATTTAAAATTGTTTGGGTTATCAATTTTTGATTGGATCAAATTTTGATAATCTAAGGATTCATGAATTGTTCATTCAAGGTTCTGATGTTCATGATGATTGGATCATCAAGAACACCAAATCCTAATTGAATCGGGAAAAACAATTTTGAGCAAAATTTTTGAACTTTAAAAAATTCTGGAATTCTGGCGTAGGTCCGACCAGACCAAAGCAAGGACCCGGCCGGACCATCTGGTTTGGAGCGGGGGTCTGGCTTTTGGTTATTGTTCGACTCAGAAATCTGGGATCTTTCAGAGGTGGGTGCGATGGGACCACTGCAAGCACCCGGCCGGACCTTCTGGTCTGGAACGGGGGATTTGGCGTTTGGTTTGGGTTTGGATCTCGGGGTTTGATTTTCCTATTTGTTTTGATCTTGTGATTCTGAGATTGGATCAAAGTTTGGATGGCTAATCTGTGTTCATCGAGATTGTGTTTCCCAAACTTGTTCGCAGTCAAAGTTTCAAAGATAAAACGAAGTTAGAATTATGAAGAGTTCATAATTGCTAAAATTGAGAAACAAAGTTCTTGATTCAAAGATTGGAGATCCATGTGGAATTGTGGATGCAATTGGCCTACGTTCACCGAGACCTTTTATTGCTTAGTTTCAGCCACATGGACTACTTTCTTGGTTTCTCGAATTAGTGCGGAATTGTGGTTGCCTTATGGCTTAGTTCGGCCGCACTTCTTGTTGTCTTGATTTGGAGATGACAACCAAAGTTCAAAAGGTCTCATCCTTATAATTATAGAGAAACCAATGACACATAAATATTATGCTTAAATTAATGATTATTAATTTAATGACTAAACTTGATGCGTAACATTTTTATCTTGTGTTCTCATAAATGTGTTGCATGCTATATGGTGATGAACCTTCAAGAAAGTTTTAAGTTCTTTTTGCCATGCCATGATCAAAACACTTGTTAGTATATGAGTAATTTCAATGTAGTTTTCACCTCCGCGAGGTGCATTGACTTTATTAATGTATGCACAAGATAGATAATGTGGGCACGCCCACGCGAGGCACATTAACTATGCGTTTAAAATGGTTGAACTGAATAAGGCGTCAAAACAGTTTTGGGCCTAGGCAAAGATGAGATTAAACATGCTTTTGAAATTGTATCCCTAAGAATCATATTGGATATGATTGACAAGAAATTGTCTACCTAATTAATTTGATTTTGTGTAATCCGCCTCCGCGGACTTGAAATTAAATTAAAGATGGATCTTAGCCCAATTTAAAAGAATCTCAGAAAAAGGATCTAAGAGTCATATTGGATATGATTGACAGGGTTGTCTACCAAATTAATTTGATTTTGTGTAATCTGCATCCGCGGACTTGAAATTAAATTAAAGTTGGATCTTAGCCCATTTAAATTATATTATACATTTGATGTATAAGAATGTTATATAATTTAGTGGGAGTATTTTTGGAAAATACATTATTTATCTCTTTAATGAGATTGGTACTTGTAAAATTTTGGAAATTTTACACAAGTTGTAGATGACAACTAAAATCGTTGCGATCAATCCTTGATAAGGATAAGCTTCAAGAGAATGGTACAAACTTCATGGATTGGATCCTGAGCCTAAGAATCGTTCTAAGGCAAGAAGATGGGTTGTACTGTAACGACCCCAAAACCCGTCCCTATTTATTTTATATTTTTGGGGATTTTTATTTGACTTATGTGTGCATTTTATGTGTTGCATCATATTTTATGACTTGCACATCTTACTTGATTAATTGTGTTATTTACTTAGTTAGTAGTAATAATGGTTAAAGGAGTTAAATGATTAAGTTGAAACTTTAGGGTCCTTAGTAAAATTATAACTATAGGGGTTTATTTGTTCAAATTGAAACTTGGGTGACCAAAGTTGAAAAAGCGGGTAAAAAATCTTTATAAACTTATCCTTCTTTCTCCCTCTCTGTGTTCATTATACAAACAACAACATTTCTTACGTTTCTTCCTAGGGTTAGAGAAAAGGTAAGTTCATTTCATTTCAATTTATATCTTTTTAATTACTTCCCCGTTTTAAAATCTAATTATATAAAAATGATCAGGGCGTTGAGTAAGTCATTGCTACCCAAACAAAACATATTTCTGCAATTCTTTTTCCTGAAATATGAAGTTACTAATTCTCCTTTAACTGTTAAAATGGTCATTTATGTTATACTTGATACTTGTAATTGTTATTTTTGTGATTTGGATAATAATAGTGATACTTGTAATTTTGGGGCAAAGGGAGTATTTGGTATGTTTGGTTTGGTTGGGTTCAAAGTGATGTTAAAGTTGTTTTGAGACTGAATTTGTAGCCTTAGTAAAGTTATAAATGTTAATGTGTAGTACTTTTGGGACGGTGAAACGAAGGGAGTAAAATTAGCATGTTTTGGGCCTATCAAGTTTTTGGACGACTGCCCAGAATGGGTTGGGCGACTGCCCATACTATCTGAAAGGTTTGGTCTGGAACAGGATATTTTGGGCGACCGCCCAGCCTGGTATGGGCGACCGCCCATAATTGCTGAAATGTTGAGTTGTTCCAATCCAAGTGATTTAGAGTTCAATCTTGGTCTAGGTCTTAGGTAATATCCTAGAGTACCTAGAGGATTGTTGTGGAACACTTTATTGTTTTAAATCGGTTCTTTTGTGAACATATGTGTTGTGGAATTTGACTGAATGTTAATTGGATATTGTTGAACATCTTTTGATGTGGTTTGGATTGGTTCATCTTTGTGATGTGTTTGGCTTGGTTTCCTATTTTGGAATCATTGCCCCAGTTGTTGTTTAAGAAAGTATTCATTACTATGCTCGTGTTTAAAGTCCAGCTGGTACTTGTTGTGGTGTCAGGCAGTGGGAGAATTATAGTGGTACAAGTTAAGTTCAGTATAAGTTTTTCCATTGGTACCTTGAGTCAGGCAGTGGGAGAATTATAGTGGCACACAAGCCAAGTTCACTATAAGGTTTTCCGCTGTTGCCTTTTCTGTTTTCCCTAGTCCAGATTGGTCTTGGATGGGATGAATCGCTCCCTTGGGTGAGCATTTGGGTTATGAGTTTGTGTCATATTCCCCCGTTATTACTTTGGTTCTTATGGTTATGGTTTGGTTTTTGGGATCCCGGCTTCAGCTATTTATGCTGCTCAGATGGTTTTCTCAGATGGTTTTCTTAAATGGTATTTCCAGACGGTTATGTTCTTTCGGTAAACCTTGGCTAAGTATCCTTGTGAGTGTTACATCGTTGTATGTGTGGTATAATGAGTTGGATTTGCCTCTCATGCTATGTGCTATGTGATGCTTATGATATTGTTTGTTATACTTATCATTTTAGCATGAAACGCAGTTGCATTTTAGTAGCTTACTGAGATTCATTCTCACCCTTTATTTGTTTACTGTTTTAGATAAAGGCGAGTCCAGGGGATAGGACACTTTGGCACGGGAGGACGTTAAAGTGGTAAGAGTTGGGATTTGTTTTGTAAAGGATACATTACATAGATGTAATACTTTTTGGGTAGAGTTTCCGTGACTTCATCATTTTGTAACACCTATTTTGGATAATGTGGGTGTATGTACATTTGTATAAAAGTTTGTAAGCCTTCGGGCTAAGTACTTTCGTTGTGAAAGTTTTTTGTAAAGTTTGTTTGAAAGTTAAATGAATTCTTTGAACTTCAAGTGTGAATTTGTTAAACGTTATGAAAGTACATTTCGAAAAATTTTCAAAAGTGTTTCATAACGTCTTCCAATCGTGTCCCGAGCGTGCGTCCAAGTAGGACCACGGGTCTGGGGCGCGACATGTACATTCTTGATGGGCCTATTCCTAAAGAACCCAATTCCAGAGTAGACAATCACAAGAATCATGAGTATGATTCTAGGAATGTGAGTTGTCTTATGCTCGCGATTGTGTGCTCAAAACTCCATTAAAGTTTGGAACTTGTGGATGCCTATTGGATAGGCATGGAATTGAGTTACATGTTTCAAATACCAATCTAGGCAAGAGAGGTATAAAACTATTGTTGCATTTATTTATTGCAAAAGAAGTGAAGGGAAACAAGTCGAACCACACATGCTTAAGATAAAAGGCTACGTAGAGCATCTTGAGAAACTTGGCTGTCCAATTGGATTCGAGCTAGCCACGGATCTTATTCTTGATTCATAATCTAAGAGTTATAATCACTTTGTGATGAACTATAACATGCTTAGAATGAATAAGAATCTCTCCGAGTTACATTAACATGCTGAAAAACTACGGAGATGAAGATGATGGAGAATGGTTCTGCAGTGCTCATGGTTTATGATGGAAAGAGGCCAAAGTGCCAAAGGAAAGGTAAGACAAATATTTTCAAACCTAAAGGAAATTATTGTGGTTAAAATAATAATTCTAATTGATGCAATTTGGTAAAATGGCAATTGGATTGACCATTTAGAATTGTAGTCAAAATTGTGGACGATCAACAAAAACTACCACTAGGGATATTTATGTTATAAATTAATCTTTCTAACTTTAATTATTGGGTATTGGATACCGGATATGGGTCCCACATTTGTATACATGTGCAATAATTAGTAAATTGAAAGACTATTTATAGTAAAGTTTAATCTACGAATGGTAATGAGGCAATGGTTGCAAAATTGTTCGTAGAACACTTGTAAAGTGACTTTACTCATGAAGTAGAAAAATATTATTTTGTTATAAGATAATGAAGGATATTTATTTCTTATTTGGAATAAGAAAAATGCTTTATTTATTATGATTTACTTCATTGTGTTATCATATAAATAAATCTTATATCCTAAATCTTGAAGAACAAAGTAATAAAGGCTATAACATAAATAATTAAAATTCTTTAAGCATTATTGTTTTGATCAAATAAATGAGAAATGCATATCTAAAATTCCATGGGACGGAGCTTTTAGTCATATGATTTGTAATCACATGATTTATGCAAATCTTATTTACTTGTACCAAGACATCTTTTACTATGAATAGTAAAAGGCTAATATCTTACATGACCTAATACATGTCAATATATACGGTGCAATAAGTAGCAATGCTAAAAGGGAATTTTTGTTGGGCTTGGTAAAACTATTCAAAGATTATGACTCGATCATGATGATGAATAATTAATCCAAAATTTGACAGTCATCGTTAAAGATTGTGAAATGGTTTCACAATTAACTTCACTAAGAACACCATTCTAAATGATGTGTCTACGTGGAAGTATAAGAACCTTATTGGATATGGTTCACCAGATGATAAAGTCAAACTGATCTTCCATTATTTATTTTGGAGCTATGCATTGGAAACCGCTATAATTACACTAATTTGAAGTTCCATCGAAAGAGGTTAAAAGTGAAAGAAAACCTGGTTTGTCTTTTATAAAGAATTAAGATGGTGAGACCCTTTTGGAAAGGAGCTGTCTGGAACACACTCACACTTAAATCAATTAAATATATTTTCATGGGATATCCTAAGGAAACTTGAGGATAATATTTTACTCGTAAGAAACAAATGGTTTGTTGCTTATAATGATACTTTTCTAGATAGATGGTTTATCTATAAAAGAATCAGTGGGAGTAAAATATATTTCGAATGGTTCGAGACCTAGAAAATATAAATTAACCTAAGATGGAAGTTGAACAAGTTTTCACAAGGAGTTGTGAAAAATCCGTTCAAAGTTATACAAAGCACTTGCGTACATGATAGGATACAATCTATAACAAGAAATATTGGATATTTCAAAATAGAAAGTATTCAGGTAAAGGTCATTGAAAATGACACGTTTGCCCCACCTATCAAAGATGCAATGTCCACTCCACATTTAGATTAATGACTTGGAGTCATAATATCCAAAAGGCAATCCATGTGTAATAATCAAGTTTGGAACTTGATCATTCTATCCTAAGGTGTAAAAACCAAAGGATGAGATTAAGTTTTCTTGGAGAAAACTTACATGGGTGGCAAGGAATTTACTAGAATTATCATAGTCACATCTTCATATTTGGAATATGAAATGTGATTAAAGGATGTCAAAACAGCGTTCCTTAACGGGAACTCACTTAAGGATGTATTGGATACAACCTAAAAGTTTTGATAGTCAAGAAAATTCTAATAAAGTATGTAAGTTGCGAAAATCCATGGGATGGATTGAAGCAAGCTTCTGGGAGTTGGAATCTCCGTTTTGATAAATCAAAGAGTTTTGCTTTGTCAAGAACGAATATGAACTTTGTATATACAAGAAGATTAGTGGGAGTATAGTGCTATTCCTTATTTAAATGTGTGGATGACATATTTCTCATTGAAAACGACATTCCTACACGTCAGTCTGAAAGACTTTGTGTAACGCCTCACCCAATTTCATTTTCATATTATTTACATTTTTCATAATTATAAGTTATTATGTGATTTATGCGGTATTTAGTTGAAGTGTTAAATGAACTTATGTGTGTATTTTATTGGTTGCATCATATTTTATGATTTGCACATCTTATTTGATTATTTGAGTTAGTCACTTAGTTAGTAGTAACAAGTGTTAAGGGAGTTAATTGATTAAGTTGAAATTATGGGGTCCTTTGTGGAAATATAACTTTAAGGGCCTTAGTGTAACTTTAAGGTTAGGGGTTTAGTTGTTGATAACGAAAATTGAGGGGCCTAAGTGCATGGAATGAAAGTAGAGTTTGGATTGGGGATTGTAATACCCTTCTTTCCCAGTTAAACACACACACAGAGTTCACTTTCCCAAAATCCCTCTTACTTTCTTTGTGTCCAACGAAGAAGAAGAAGCCAAGGTAAGGGTTCTTCATTTTCTTAATTTTTCTACTCTCAATTACTCTTCCGATTTAAAAACTAATTATATAAAAATGTTCAGGGCATTGAATAGAGTATTTCTACCGATTTAATTATCATTTTCTAGATACTTTTCCGGGATATGTAAGTTACTAATTTTCCCCTTTTATGGTAAAATGGCCATTAATATGTTATATGTATTTTGGTTTTCAATAATGGTGAAGTATACTCTTGTTTGGGAAAATTGGTATAGTTAGGTTGCAAGGATGTTATGCTTGGGTTTCAAGAGGTTATAAGTAGGGGGTATATTTCTCTTGTAATGAAATTGAGGTCAATGGTGTGGAGTACAAACGTTGAGCAATGTTAGGCGTTATACTTTTGGGACGGTGAAATGAAGGGAGTATAACAATTCTCAGTTTTGGGCCTGGCGTGAAGTTTGGGCGGCACCCAAAATGGGCAGGCGACCGCACAATCTTCTGAAAAAATTTGTTCTTGGTTTTTCTTTAAGTGTGCGACCGCACACCCCTCAATGGGCGGCCACACACACTCCCCTGTAAATGAATAATGGATCCAAATGGGTGAATTAAAGGGTGATATTTGTTTAGCCTTAGAGGATGGTTTAGGGTAATTGTAGGAGTGTCTTGGGAAGGTTGTTATGAGTGTCAAGTCTAATGTATATGGGCTTAAATGGTGAATGATGAATATCAATGTGATACAATTTGAATTAACGAGATTATGCAATTATGCCTATGTGATTTATGTGGTTAATAGACTAGTCCCCTACTTTGCGCCTAGTGCTAGTTTTGTAATGTCAAGTAAATATTACTTATGTACTTACATGTGTGTCCAGCTGGCTTGTTGTTTCGGGGGTGTATAGGTTCATGTTTATTTTGAGTGCTGGGGCTAAGTAATAACCGTGAATCTATGCATCTGTGACCGTTTGCTCCTACCCTTGATCACGGTAGGGGCCTAGCTTTCCCAATTATTAGAGCATTATGAACAATGATTGAATAGCTCTTTTTGTTCTTGGTTTGAGATACTGGGTAATGGGTCTCCATTGATATTATGAAGCTACGTTCAGTATGAAGGCCTACATCAACGGTAACATCAGTTTGAAAGTTTTGGTTATGAATGGGTATGGAGTAATAAGGAGGAATGAAATATCCTTTGTAATGTGTACTCAGTTATATGTGTTGCATAATGGGTAGGATTAGCTACTTATATGACTTGCTACTTGATGCATTGCTATATGAGACCCTTCCATGCTTCATTATCATATGTATGCATATCATGTAGCTATAGTAGTAACTTACTGAGATTTTATCTCACCTCGTTTCTTGTTTCTTTGTTTTCCTTAGATTCCAAGAAGGCTAGTGATAGCACGAAGTGAGGATCGTTGTAGCAAGTTATTATTTGGGGGAAATCACTTTGGGTAGGTTAAATGTTACTCTTTAGTTGTGAGGACGACGGTTAAATCTGAGTGAGTTGAACTCAGAATTTTTTGGGGTACAGTTGTGTATATGTATATATTGTGTTGTCATCTTTTGTTTGCCGGCTTCTGTGCCGAGCCGAGCAGTTAAAGAGTGAGATTAGTTAGTGGGAATGTAAAGTTAAAATGGTGGTGAAGTGTTTAAACTATCTCAAGTAACGTATTTCCTCGATTATTAAGGGTGTATAGTTGTATTAGTTTTGATTTATATCCAGATATTAGTAGTAGTGACGTGTCGAATTCTATGGTTCATATTAAACCTAAGAGAGGACTGTTGCCAAAGTACATACATTGATAAAGTCATTAGAAGATTCTGCATGGAAAATTCTAAGAGAGGACTGTTGCCAATAATACATGGAGTTTCTCTAAGCAAGACTCAATGTCCTAAGACAAAAGATGAGCATGAGAAAATGAGTGAGATGCCATTTGCTTCGGCAATTGGATCCACCATGCCATGATAAGTACTAAGCCGGATATATCTAATGCTTGGAGCATGACGAGTAGATATCAATCCGACCCCAGTGAGAATCACTGGATGGCTGTGAAATCAATTCTTAAGAACTTTAGAAGGACAAAATATTCGTTTATGATCTATGGAGGTATGGAAGATGATCTCGGATGCATTCTTCCAAACAAACAAAGATGATAAAAGATCGCAATCAGGTTTTATGCATATGACGAATAGTGGAACTGTAACTTGGAATAGTTCCAAGCAGAGTACTGTTAATAAATTCTACATACTAAATCTAAGTATATTGCTGCATTGGATGCTGCAAAGGAAATGGTTTGGATTAAGAAGTTCATTGGTGAACTTGAGATGGTTCCTAGCATTGCTAATCCAATAGACCTTATTAGTAATAATAGTGGTGCTATTAATCAAGCAAAGGAACCAAGGGCACATGCTAAATCCAAACACATAGTTAGGCGTTTTCTTATCGTTCGAGAAATCGTTGATAAGAGAGACGTATATATATGCAAAGTACCGACTAATGATAACGTTGCGGACACGCTAACAAAGGGACTTCCAAAAGCTAAACATGATGGTCATGTTAGGTCCATGGGTATTGGATACCTAGGAAATTGGGCCTAGGGCAAGTGGGAGATTGTTGGTGTTGGTGCCCTAGGCACATTTGTTAAACGTTGTATAAGTTATCATTTTATTCATGATGATAAAAAGATATTTAGGTATTATTAATGCTCATGCTTGCTTATAATAATCTCCGTCCCTAGAGCTTGTTAAGCACTAGTATAAAGGCTAAATGATCATGGGATGATCATGTTAGATTTATGGGTACTTGTTTGGAACAAGGTACTGGACATGACCCGCGGTATGAGATTTATGTCATGGTCTATGTCATATATAAATCTCATATTAGTTATGTCATTTGAATCCTTAGACATGAAGTTATTATAGTCTTCCATGAAGATAATGTTTGACATATTCAAACGTTACCCTTAACCAGGTAGCTATAAAAGGTATGATAGGCATAATCGGATTCACGTAGGGAAGAATGATAAGCTAAATGGATTTGTCCCTCTTCGGAGAGATGTCAAGCTTGGGCCCCTCGAAGGAATGATGTTGATGAAATGTTTGGCCAAACTCAAATGGATTGATTGGATCAATGTCATTTGGATTATCAACATATTCGGGATCGAGAAAAGTATTGAACAATGCAAGTTGACTTGTTGACCATGACTTGTGTTCAATGACATCGTGGACAAAGGGATTATGACATGTTCTAAAAGGAATGCGAACTTGTATCTAGTTACACTATTTGGGTAGGTATGACGGTTTGCTAGAACCTAATCATATCTTATGAGTTCATGTTTGAACCCATTGCAAACTTAGTATAATCCTAGAGGGTCACACACATTAGAACGAATCTAAAAGAACTTAAATGGAATTTTGGGTCGAAGGACCTTTGAGGGATTTTGGAACATAGGTCCGGTCGGACCTTGGTAAGAACCCAGCCGGACGTCATGCATGACCCGGTCGGGCTACCTTGTGTACCCGGTCTGGTAAATAGGTTTCAGGCTAGAAACTTCCTATTCCGTTTTCTTTCGGGTTTGACCACTTGTTACCTATTTAGAATAGGTTAGACAAGTATAAAACTCCCCTCTAGTTGCCCTAATGAGACCTATGCATTATGTTATGTTTGTGAGTGCCTCCAAGGGTTTGAGAGAGTTTATTTCTTGTTCTAAGACAACCCTAGATTGAAGAACAAGAATACACATACATAATTATTCCATATAATTCTATACATCATGAAAGCGTGTTTCATGATTTGGTCTAGCAACCAAGATCAAGTGTTCTTGATATTCGTTCGTGGTGTGGATACCGCTAGAGGGTGAAACTTATCATCTTCATAGTTCGTGATTCTTGCTTTGTTCGTGATCAAGATTTCAAGCTTCTATCGAATTCAAGGTTGCAAAATCAAAGGCATCAAGGGTTAGTATTCTAGTATTCATTATGTTGTATTTGACTTAATCATATGAATGGATCTATGGGCTTTGGGTTTCATGAAAATTTTAAATGCTATATTCTGCTGCGGATGATACTCCGAAACCCAACAGAGTTTAGGGATTGACCAGGCTTACTAGCACTCGGGCCTGAGATTGCTGATGATCGGCCTTGGTGGGGGATGCTTTTACTTGGGAGAGAGGGTTTCTCACCAGCAGGATGGTGGTAGGCTTGATCTTATCATCCCTTTGGACCCACCCGCTCACATGCTTAACTCCTATGCCATCGGGGATGAGGACAGAGAGGACCTCATCATTAGTCAGGTCGCCTTCTACCTTATGTACCTCGAGGCTGATTATCAGGACTTTCTTACTCGTCTTATGCCTCAGTTGATTCTGGAGGGTGACCAGGCTCATGCCCAGGGGGTTGTTCATGTTCCTTTTCATCTACAGCTCGGACCGGCGTATTTCTCCTATCGAATGCTGAGGGGGTAGAGAACATTGAGGACCTTCTCGCCGAGTATGATATGCCTGAAGGACTCATACCTTCTGCTGATGCGACCATGGTATGACTCATGACTCTTCTTTTCCATTTTTCATCACTTTACCATTTCACGTCTTTGTTTATCATTCATTCGATGATTTTGATAATTTCATTAGTTTCCCTTCAACATGTGCCCATTGCCAAATACAGAGAGGTTGCGGGACGGCTTACTCAATTTATGGCCTATGCCAGGAGTGTGAAGAGCGGCACGGTGGGGCTCTTAGTCAGATTGGCCCGCCAGACAGTAGTGTCGGTCACTTGCGGGAAGAGACCTCAGACTGATGAGTGACGACGCGGCAGTGGCGGCGGTTTTCTTCCTCTTGATGCTAGGGTAGATAGGATCCGCCATCCCCTCTTTTATTCTGTTGATGTATTTATTGCCTCGGCGTAGGCGAAGACAATTTTTCTTTCTTTTGGCTTGTACATGTGCAACAATTATGTCCTAACTCTAACACACACATTTTTTTTTAATTTTAGTTTTAGCTTTTGACTGTATAATGGTTGGATTCAAGTCCAGTTGGTCAACCGAGGGATTTTTATGAGATGGATTCGCATTGGGTCTTTTGTATGTGATGATTAACTGTTTGAGTGAGTTTCTGAGGTGATTGGAATGGTTTTTGACATGTTGGACAGCCTGAAATCTGAGCAGAGCCATTGCTGTCTAAGCTGAGAAGATGTCTCGTACAAGACATCAATGTCTCGTACGGGACTTCCATAAAGTCTGGGACAATTTCTCCTTTTTCCTTGAGGATTTTGTATCCAAACTTGTATATAAAGACCTCTAGTCCGTCCTAGAACTCCATGCAGCTTCAAATCAATTCTGGGAACCTTATTTTCAGAGTTAAATTCTCAACCTTTTGCTCCTAATGGCCCCATGTAAGTCCGTCCCTTCATCAATGATTTTTGATGAATTCTCCCTAGACTCGGAATTGGTGGACAGTTACAAGGGTGATTTCGCAGCCTTCTTTCGTTCGTTTGACAAGTCTTATCAAGGGAGATTTGTAGAGATGTTTGGATTTAAGATTCTTTTTACCTTAAAGAATCTAAGACCGGATTGGGACCTCTTAAAGGGGGTTGCACGCTTTTGGGATCCTTCGACCCATCTTTTCAACTTTCCACTTAATGAGATGGTCCCTACTGTAGAAGAGATGGCAACTATCTTGGATATGCCATTGACCGGTGTGATCGCGGTCCCCAAGTATGACAAGGTACCGGCGAAGTCTCTTAGGGACTTATTAAGCATAGGCCTCCCTGAGGCGACGGGTTACATTCACAACCTTCATGTTGTTCTCCACGCTTTGCCTAGGAGATTTAGGGGCCGCGTGACACGTACTTATGGTATGGATTCCCAATGTTACCTCTTGGCCTTGTACTTGTTTCGGGACGTGCTTTTCATGAGCAAGTGTGGCATGGCAGACACGGAGCTCGTGGACATTGTTTTGCAAGCTAAAGGACGGGCCTTCAACGTCGTTCCTCTTATCTTGGGAGAGACCCTTCATGGTCTTGATGAGTTGTACCGAACCAGCTCTATGACTCGGGGAAGTCCATTGTAATTGACTATTTTGCTCAGGGAGTACTTCAAACTGTTGAGCTCTCTAACCGAGTATTCTCTTTATACTTTCCATAGGCGGAGGTTGTTAGTGAAAGACCTTAGTATCGAAGAGTGGTCCCATCTTTTCATGAAAGCAGAGACTGATGATATTGCTTGGTGTCCATCCTTTTGGAAGGTGATGAGGTTTGTGGCTAATACCCTTGGATATGACAGGGTCGTCCTTCCCGGTTTGAGAGATTCCTCTTTCTATTTTGCTCGAAGGGTAATGCGACAGTTCGGTCAGCAGCAGGACACTTTTGTGTTAGGGGGACGTGTTCGAGACACTTCTTTTATGGACTCAGAGTTCGTGGCGAGCTTGGATCGTGCTTAGGGGCAGGGCACCACTATAAACTGTAGGACCAATCTCCGTCATGATGGAGGGAGTATTTATTTGTCGGATAAATATTTGGAAAAGTTCCTTAAAGAACTACGTCCCAACTCTGAGGGTATTGATGACATCCGCCGTCCTTTGCTGGGGGACCAATTCGAGGCTAGCTTGAGTTTGAGGAAGAAGGAGGCTAAGGAGGATTGTTGGGTATGATTATTATAAACCACTCCTATTACTTAATTTGATTGATCTCATAACCTAATTTTATCTTTTATGGACTTTAGGATGTATTTTAAGAAGTTTTATACTTCATTTAGTTAAGTCCATTTTTAGATAGTCTAGGCTTGTGAAGATTGGCTCCTCAAATTTTGAAGAAAAATTTCTAAGGCAACCTACCTCACAAGTGACCACACTTTAAGCAGTCACAGGTGACCACATTTCAATCAGTCACAAGTGACCGCATCAGTATCACTCTCAAGTGACCGCACCAAGCCATTCAAAGTTACCACACTTGAAGTGACCGCAAGTCACTTAGTTGCCTTGTGAAGACCGAAGACTGAAGACTCAACTCAAGTTTGGTTAAACTTAACCATGGTCACACTAGTGTCCAAAACCTTGGTTAGTTTATAACGTTGCAAGATTCAAAATTCAAATTTGAATACAACTGTTATCTAACAGTTTGATGGTACATTTGGACCACCACAACTCTGCAACAAAAAGGACAACTCAGACTGAGCTCCAATTAGAATTCAACAGCTCATTGTCCTCCAAACTTGCTCTCCAAGATTTCAAACGGCTACCTCTCCATTCATGGCTATAAATAGTCCTTGAGTTCTTCATTGAACATTGCTGAGATTCAAAGAGATAAATTGCTGTTGAAATACTTGGTGATTGAAGATCTTATTCAAGATTTCCAAAATCATTTGAATCTTCAAGCACAACCTTCAAATCTTCAAAGATCTCTAGAAACCTTCAAGCACATCAAATCTCAAGCCCAACAACACACAAGATTCATTAGACTCTCAATCATATAGATTATATAGAGTTCTTGATTCTTTACACACACACACCCCGATTGATCAATCATATAGATTATATAGAGTTCTTGATTTTTTACACACACAAACCCCGATTGATCAATCATATAGATTGCATCATTTGGGATACACTGGTTTAAGTCTAGGATTGTTCTTCATAAAAAATAGGTTGTTGATTCAATATTTCATCTCTGTAATTTGTACTCAAGGAAGAATCAATATATACCTCATTCAAAATCAACGACTGACCATCTTGGTAAAGGACGTAGATCTTTTAATAGATCGAACCTTTCCAAATCCTTGTGTCATTTACTTACTGCTCTTTACATTTCTGCAAATTTACTTTCAGCACTTGTTCATCTTGTTCTTTATTGTTCATATTAATTTTGTTTGTCGTTTTATGTTTTTGATCTTTCAGATATTCAAACTTGTTGTGAATTGCGTTTGTATGTTTATCAGATTGCCTAAGCTAAAATCTAACTAACTTATCACTTGCCAAAACTTCCAAGACACTATCTTTCAATCTCTCAACCTACCGCACCAAATCACCTTTTACCTACCGCACTCTAAGTTGATGTACACTACCTACCGTAACTTAACCTACCGCACTGTTTCAATCAAAATCAACCCTAACTTATTTGTATTGAAAACTTCCGCTGTGCATATTAATCTTGAACTAGTGGTTTTTAAGTGACCGCAAAATTCTCTGAGTAAGCATAAGGTTGAATTTTGAAATAGGGTTAAAATTTTAAATAGGCTATTCACCCCCCCCCCCTCTCTAGCCTATTTTCATACCCTTGTTGTGTCTTTGGGACCAACAAGGATCCTTCTAATGTCATCGTGGATGCCACTCAAGACTTTCTGGATGGTGACTTTTATGAGAAGAGAGCGAATGGACTCCATGGTAAATTCCAACCTCTTGATAGGCCTCACGTGTTCACGAGATTGACTCCCTCAGTGTTTAGTAGACTTGATGTTCCTCCTGGTTACGAGATACCTTGGTTCAAGAGGAAGAGAGATGACAACACGGATCGTGATCAAGCCCCTACTAAGTTAAGGAAGAAATGGATTTTTGGGAGTATCGAGAGATTGCAATAGTTAGACCAATGTTTAGATTTTTAGTATTTTATTTATTTGTCTTTTGCAAGTTGGTATCTCGTGTGGGAAGTTTTCCTATTGTTTTCTTGAAATGCACTCAATTAATAAAAGAACAAGATTTTGATTTTATTTATTGAATAGTCTGGACCAAAAGGCTGCCTATGTTCTTCTTTTACATCAATTAAATAAGGAGCTCAAGCCATCGTAGTTCTTGTTTAAGAAAGAGAAAAAGGTGTCTGCTGACTGCTTGACTTGTCTCGTACGAGATTGTCCCCTATTTTTTTTTATTTTTTTTAAATGCACACCCTGACTTTTGCCGAGACCACCCTTTCAGGTTTTCAATCTAGCTGGCTTCTTTTCTCGTGCTCTTTCTTCTTTTTGTTTTTTTTTGAACTAGGGGACGGAGCTCATGAGTAGTACTTCTTCAGCTTGTCCAAGTTGAAGGGCTTCGCCAGTTGATCCCCATCTAGGTCTACAAGTTGTACCGCTCCTCCAGAGAAGATCTTCTTGACTAAGTAAGGACCTATCAACCTTGGTCCCCATTTTCCCATGGGGTTGAACGGTCTAGGACGATGTTTGCGTAGGACAAGGTCCCTTTCTTTGATGTTTCTGGATTTGACTTTTTTGTTGAATGCTTGGACCATTCTTCTTTAATATGCTTGGATATTCTCGGTGGCTCGTAGTCGTCGTTCATCTAGCAGGGCTAGTCGTTCGTAGCGGCTGTTCAACCATGTAACTTCATTTACTTGGTTTTCTAGGAAAACCCTTAGCGACGGTACCACCAATTTGATTGGTAACACTGCTTCCATCCCATAGGCTAAGGTGTATGGAGTTTCACTGGTGGAGGTAAGAATTAAGGTACGGTAGCCCCAAAGTCTGAAGGGTAACTTCTTGGGCCAGTCTTAGCCATTTTTCCGATGATGGTTTCTATGGTTTTGTTAGCAGCTTTGACTGCTCCATTAGTCTGTGGTCGGTATGGTGACGACTGATGCCTTTCTATCTTGTATTCTGTGATTAGTTGGTCATATTCTTTCTCAAAGTGTGTGCTGTTGGTGTTGGTGCCCTAGGCACGTTTGTTAAACGTTGTATAAGTTATCATTTTATTCATAATAATAAAGAGATAATAAGATTATTATTATGGCTCGTGTTTGCTTATAATAATCTCCGTCCCTAGAGCTTCTTAAGCACTAGTATAAAGGTGAAATGATCATGGGATGATCATGTTAGATTTATGGGTACTTGTTTGGAACAAGGTACTGGACATGACCCGCGGTATGAGATTTATGTCATGGTCGATGTCATATATAAATCTCATATTAGTTATGTCATTTGAATCCTTAGACATGAAGTTATTATAGTCTTCCACTTTATGAACATTATGTTTGACATATTCAAACGCTGCCTTAACACGGTAGTTATAAAGGGTATGATTGGCATGATTGGATTCACGTAGGGAAGAATAATAAGCCAAATGGATTTGTCCCTCTTCGAAGAGATGTCAAGCTTGGGCCCCTCGAAGGAATGATGTTGATAAAATGTTTGGCCAAACCCAAATGGATTGATTGGATCAATGTCATTTGGATTATCAACATATTCGGAATCGAGAAAGTATTGAACAATACAAGTTGACTTGTTGACCATGACTTGTGTTCAATGACATCGGAGACAAAGGGATTATGACATGTTCTAAAAGGAATGCGAACTTGTATCTAGTTACACCATTTGGGTAGGTATGACGGTTTGCTAGAACCTAATCATATCTTATGGGTTCATGTTTGAACCCATTGCCAACTTAGTGTAATCCTAGAGGGTCACACACAAATAGAACGAATCGTAAAGGACTAAATGGGAATTATGGAAAAATATCAGTGTTTTGGCTCTGGCACGGTCGTGCGCCTTAAAATGGCACGGTCGTGCCATAAATCCAAACCAAGGCAAAACCTGTCGGCATGTTTGGCACGACCGTGCCAAGAAGACAAGCACGACCGTGCCGAAAATTGTCGATATGGGGGAATCATGCGGACCTGATGGCACGACCGTGCCAGATTATAGGGCACGACCGTGCCAGTCAAGTCGGCCAGAATTCCTTGTTGCCTAATTTGGTGACGGGATTTATGGTAAGGGTTAAGGATTAGGACCTATAAAAGGATTCTTTCAGCAGCCATTAGACACATGATTATGAGTGCCTCCATAAGGTTTTGAGAGGTTATTTTCTTGTTCTAAGATCCAAAAGGTGAAGAACAAGAATATTCATAATTCCATATAGTTCTTACAATTGTGAAAGCGTGTTTCATAATTTGGTCTAACAACCAAGATCAAGTGTTCTTGATATTCGTTCGTGGTGTGGATACCGCTAGAGGGTGAAACTTATCATCTTCATAGTTCGTGATTCTTGCTTTGTTCGTGATCAAGATTTCAAGCCTCCATCGAATTCAAGGTTGCAAAATCAAAGGCATCAAGGGTTAGTATTCTAGTATTCATTATGTTGTATTTGACTTAATCATATGAATGATCTATGGGCTTTGGGTTTCATAAATTTTAAATGCTTAATTCCGCTGCGCATGTTACTACGAAACCCAACATATGCCATTGTCGGATATCATCTCATAAGGTACCCCATATAAGCATATGATGTTGGTCTTAATGAACTCAGCCACTTTCTTGGCATTTAAGACTTTGTAAGATTGGGCTTCGATCCATTTAGTGAAGTAGTCTACTGCGACTAACACAAATGAGTGCCCATTGTGACCTATCGGTTAGACCTTTCCGATGACATCTACACCCCATGTAGAGAATGGCCAAGGGGATGTCATGGGGAATAACACGGACGGTGGTGCGTGTTATAAGTTAGCATGTATCTGACACTTGTGGCATTTCTTAACCATGTCGGTGCAGTCGGCTTCCATCGTAGCTCAATAATACCCTAGTTGGATAATTTTCTTTGCTAGCAGGTTGCCATTCATGTGGGTTCCACAGACTCCTTGATGGACTTGGTCCATGACTTCTACGGCTTCGTGCTCGTCAGCACTGAGTAGACACTACTTGTGATGTTTCTTATAGAGGCGATCACCTATAATCATGAATTGGGTAGCAAATCGTTTGAAAGCTATCTTTGCTTTAGGTGAGGTGTCTGATGGGACCGTTCCAACTAGGAGGAAACGCCATACGTTGTAATACCATGGTTTATTGTCCAAGGCATTGACAGAAACAGAGTCACATGCCTCTTTATAGTCATGCAAGTCTATGATCGAGTGATAAGCAGTAGTTGTTCGTCTCGCAACTTTGAAGGTTTTGACTTTAGTCCATTCGGGAATCTCCACAAGTAATGCTAGCATGGCTAGCGAGTCTGCTAAGTGGTTCTTATCTCTAGGAAGATAGCAGAAGGTGACTTCTTTGAACTGTTTGACCAAGTCTTGGAGATGGTCGTTGTATTTCTGCAGTGTAGGACCTTGTATCTTCCACTTTTTGATTGACTGATAGATTATTAGTTGTGAATCTTGGTACACCTCTAGTTCGGTCACATTTCTTTCTAAAGCCGCTTTAAGCCCCGCTATGCAAGCTTCATACTCGACAATGTTGTTAGTGGCCTCAAAGTCAAGGCGAATCGCGAGTGGAGTGTAGAAATCTGAGGGATCTACTAGTAACATGCCAATGCCATATCCCCGTTTATTGGCTGCGCCATCAAAAAATAATTGCCATTTATTTTCTTCTATATGATTTAGAGCCTAAAGAATCTTATGTGTTACAAGGCTTGAGATGACGTGAATGTTGCTGGATATCTTTGAAGGTTTGAAGGTGAGATCTTGAAGATTCAAAGGATTCTGGAAATCTTGAGTATGATCTTCAATCACCAAGAATTTCAACAGCAATTTCTCTCTTAGAATCTCAGCACTTGTTCAATGAAGAACTTAAGGGCTATTTATAGCCTTGAATGAGAAAATAGCTGTTGGATTTACTTGGGCTCCAAGTTGAAGGACAATGAGCTGTTGAATTCTGATTAGAGCTCAATCTGAGTTTGTCCTTTTTGCAGATAAGAGCTGGTCCCACTTAGATGAATTTCAAATTTGAATTACTTGGGATCCAAGTTCTGCAACATTCTAAACTAACCATAGTTTGACCATGGTTAAGTTTGAACAAACTTGGGTTCTTGGACAACTTCATCATTTGCGGTCAAGGCCTCACGGTCGAGTGGCTTGCGGTCGAGGGGTCAGATGTGACCTGTTAAGATATGCCACAAAGATCACGGTTACTGACTTCCGGTCAAGTTATTCACGGTCAAGTGGTCTTCCACGGTCAGGTGGTCTACCACGGTCAAGGTCTTGACCACTAAAATTCCAGACTTAGAAAATTTAAGCCTATCAAACTCAAGCCTATACTATCAAAGTGGACTATTCTAAAAATGAAGTTTAACACTTCTTTACAATATATCCTAAAGTCCACAAAAAATATAAAATTAGGTTATGGGATCAATCAAATCTAGGTAATAGGAGTGGTTTATAATAAGCATACCCAACACCAGTTGTTATGGAATTAGACCCTTCCCAACCCAACACCCAAGCAAATCGCAAGAAAATACGGCACCACAAACAAGCACAAGAAATAAGAAACCCAAAGCAAAAGACAAAATGAACATAAGAAATTGTTTACCCAGTTCGTCAATAATCTTGACTACGTCTGGGGCAGTACCAAGCCAGGATCTTGCACTATAATATGTAAATATGGAGTTACAATGAGTATGGGGGCTGAACATTGCTTATATAGCAAACCAAGAATAAGACCTAATCCTAAACATAAGAGAAATCCCAAAAATACTGCAATTCCCAAATTCCCATCAGGGGCACCGAGCGCCCGCCTGGGTTACCCCAAGCGCCCGCCTGAATTAGCCTCACCAGGAACCAAGACTTCCTGCCCGCTAGGGCGCCCGCCTAGGTAGACGCAAGCGCCCGCTTGCCCTGCATCCGAATTTTCTTCTCTTTGTTCCTTAGAAGATCTCTATTCCAACAAGATCCCTGATTGGTTCACCTTTAACATCTAACAGAGCAGCAGTTGTAGGAATCCCATTCTCGAAAAATTCTGCACAAATAAAGGTCACGAACTGAGGTTTATCCATGAGGAATAAAGGTAAAAGCTTTGCGTCTTCGAGCAGTTTGAGTAGCTTCCTCCCAACTGCATCTTGCTTAAAATCCTCCTCTACTATCCTTGAACCAGGGACAAAGTTTGAGGGATCCATATCGGGCTTCGATGCTTTGGAAAATGTAGAAGTAGAAGCAAGATCAATAACTTTCTTTGGTGCCATTTAGAAAATTGTTTAAGTAAGATTTTTTTTAGAGAGAGATACAGAGAGTACGTAGAGAGAACAGAGGAGAGAGAAGAGTTTTGCCAAAATGAGAAATAAGGTAAAAAGTTAAAATGAAAAATGATTTGTCTTTTATACTCAATTAACCACCTCGGGTAGTGGAGCGGCCATGATGGCTGAGGAAAACTTAACCGTCAGCGTACCTGTCGATTTGCATTTAATGTGGCAGAGATAATTGCACAAAGGTCCTTAAAGAATGAAGTGACATAAAGTAGGGACTAAACTGCAATTAACCATACCTGAACGGTTTGAGTAAACCGACTTACCTTTTCCTCATTATCAGTTTTTATGAAACCGATATCTCTCAGATTTGTCTTCGGTTTATGTAGATCAAACTGAGTCTTTGCTTTCACACTCCGGTTTAGATCAAACTGAAGATATTCTTCCTGACTCTTTTGACTAGAGCCTTTATTGATGCGGTTTCAACGTTGATAGAACCGCAAGCTATTTTTGCATTTTCTTAAAAGAGCCAAAATACTTAACAAAAATTTATTAGAACAAGAAATCAAGACATGAAATAATTTAAGTTAGTTCCAGCATACCTATTTCTCCTCGTAAATGAAAAAACCTTGAATTTTCGAGCGGTTTGGTGAGGATGTCAGCAATTTGATCATCAGTTCCCACCTTTGCTAAAAATATGTTCTTCTTTCCAACATGATCTTTGAGGAAGTGATATCTTATGTCAATGTGCTTTGTCTTTGAATGTTTAACTGGATTGTTGGAGATAGAAATTGCTGCAGTACTATCACAGTAGATAGGGCAGTTCTTTTCAAATACTTCATAGTCTTCCAACTGCTGTTTCATCCAGAGAATTTGAGAGCAATAGCTTCCAGCCGCGATATATTCAGCTTCAGCGGTTGAGACTAAAACCGATGCTTGTTTCTTGCTGGACCATGATACAAGCCGAGATCCCAGGAACTGACATGTACCACTAGTGCTCTTTCTATCAATCTTACATGCTGCAAAGTCAGCATCTGAATAACCTAACAAATCAAATGAAGATTCTTTGGAGTACCAAATTCCAAGGTTAACAGAGCCACATAAATATCTAATAATACGTTTAACAGCAATAAGATGAGATTCTCTAGGATCATCTTAAAATCTAGCACAAACACACAAACTGAACATTATAGCTGGCCTACTTGCAGTTAAGTAAAGAAGAGATCCAATCATACCTCGGTAGAGTGTCTGATTCACTTTCTTACCTTGTTCATCTCGACCCAAACTGCAGGCCTTTTGCATTGGGGTATCTACTGGTTTGGCAGTTTTAAGCCCAAATTTCTTGATCAAATCCTTGGTGTATTTGGGTTGATTTATAAAGATTCCATCATGATATTGCTTTATTTGGAGTCCAAGAAAGAATGTCAATTTTCCCATCATACTCATCTCAAATTTACCTTTCATTAGCTTTTTAAACTTAACACACATAGTTTCATTAGTAGAACCGAAAATAATATCATCAACATATATTTGAACTAATAATGAATGACCTTTGTGTTTAGCAATAAATAAAGTTGTATCAATTTTACCTCGAGAGAAGCCTTGTTCAATAAGAAACTTAGATAGAGTGTCATACCATGCTCTTAGTGCTTGTTTGAGTCCATACAATGCCTTCTTGAGCTTGAAGACATGATTAGGTAATTTGTTATCTTCAAAGCTTGGCGGTTAGGCTACATAGACTTCTTCTTGTAGTTCACCATTAAGAAATGCACTCTTCACATCCATTTTGTATAACTTAAATTTCTTGAAGGAGGTATATGCCAGGAACAATCTAATGGCTTCAAGTCTGGCTACAGGGGCAAAGGTTTCATCATAATCAATCCCTTCTTCTTGCCTATAACCTTGAGCAACCAACCTTGCTTTGTTTCTTGTTATAGTACCATTTTCATCCATCTTGTTTCTGTATACCCATTTTGTTCCAATTATAGTTTGATCTCTGGGCCTTGGAACTAGAATCCAAACTCTGCATCTTTCAAGCTGATTGAGCTCTTCTTGCATTGCAGCTACCCAACTTCGATCACTTAGAGCTTCATCTACCTTCTTCGGTTCCATTTGATATAACAGTGCGGTTGAGAATAAACTGTGGTTATCTCTATGAGTTAAGCTTCCTCTTGTTTGAACACCAGAACTGATAGGACCTATAACATTGGTTGTTGGATGGTCTCTATGCTCATTGATTTCTGGAGGGAGGTCTTCATGAACCACTATTTCTTGAAGATTTTCTAGAGGAGGCTCTTCTTGATAATCATTGAAATCTTCATTGAAGGTCCTGTTTAGAACTGGATCAACGGTTTGAATAGGGATAGAAGATAGCGGTTCAGCAGCAACATCATTTGCGGTTTGACTAGATACAGCTGGAGAACCTGAGGAGCGGTTTGAGTAGGTTGGTAATCAGCTGCTGTATGATTAGGGTACGATGTACCTGTCTCAAAACCACTAAAATCATCAGCAACATTTGGAGCCATATGTGGGTCAAGAAGATCATGTTCATCAAATATAACATGGACAGACTCTACAATTTTTAATGAAGTCTTATTGAAACAACGAAAAGCTTTAGAGTGTTTTGAATAACCAACAAAAATACATTCATCGGCCTTAGCATCAAATTTACCTCGATGCTCTCTGCCATTGTACAAGATGTAACACTTGCATCCAAAAATTTTAAAGAAGGCAATGTTGGGTGATCTGCCTTTCCACAATTCATAAGGAGTTTTGTTGTGGACTTTGATGATGAGGGAGCGGTTCTGGGTGAAACATGCGGTATTGACAACTTCCACCCAGAAGTACTTGGGAAGCTTGGCTTCTGCAATCATGGTCTTCCCGGCTTCAATCAAAGTCCTGTTCTTTCTTTATACTACTCAATTCTGTTGTGGAACCCCAGCGACAGAGAAATTGTGATCAATTCCATAATCATCACAATATTGGGCAACACCATTATTTGTAAACTCGGTTCCATTATCTGAACGCACAGCAACAATGTCATCAAATTTCTGAGTTTGGAGATGTCTAAATAGAGCGGTTATGATGCCATAAGTATCATCTTTAGAGGCCATCATTTCCACCCATGTATATCTTGAAAAGTCATCAACCACCACCAAGGTATAGCGGTTTCCTCCTATACTGGCGGTTGGGACAGGTCCAAATAAATCCATGTGAAGCAGTTGTAAACAGCGGTTTGTTGAAGGCGCAGTTTTGCTTGGAAATGACTGTTTAGGCTGCTTACCAAGCTGGCATGCTTTACATTTCTTATCATGGTGATCAACCACTTTGGGTAGTCCTTTGATGAGACCGTCCCTTTACAGTTTTGCTAGATATTTGAAGTTCAAGTGGCTGAGCCGCTTATGCCATAACCAGCTGCTTTCACTTATATGTTGGTACAAAACAGAGATTACTCAAATCAATCATATATACATCACCTGTTCTGTTGCCAGTCAGTAGTGTAACTCCGGAAGTTGCATCTTTAATGAAACAATTTGTTGACGTGAAATTGAAGTTCATTCCTTTGTCACAAAACTGAGATATGGAGAGAAGGTTGCGCTTGAGTCCTTCTACTAGTGACACATTTTCAATAGTCACCTTTCCACGTTTGATAGCTCCATATCCTATGGTTTCTCCTTTCTTATTGTTACCAAACACTACTGGGGGGCCTCTCATACTGATGAAATCACAAAGAAGTTCATTATCTCCGGTCATGTGTCGTGAGCAACCACTATCCAAGTACCAAAGATCCACTATCCAAGTACCAAAGATCCTTATTCTTCTTTGCGGTTCCATCCATAAAGCATAAGATCTGAAAAATAATCATTAAAGATTTTGGTCACCCTTATTCTTTTGGGTCCTAGGGTTAGCAGCTTTTTAGGACCCACACCTGTTTGACCTTAGGATTTTTACGTCCCTTGGCATTGGGTGTGAACCTTAAAAGACAATGACCAGCACTATGACCATAATCAGCACAAATGACATAATGAATTAAACCGGTTGAAGATTGCGGTTTTACAAACCCTTTACTAACCTTCAGTTTCTCATGTTTAACTGGGTTAGCGGTTTTGGCTTTAACAAAGATTACCTTCTTGAGCTCAACCTTCCTCTTAGGTGTGGCTTTAGGAAATATGATAGGAATTTCCTTAAACCGACTAGGAGCGGTTTCATCACTCAATACTTCCTTGGTTCCCTCAGCCGCTGTGGATTTCTCTTTCCAATTTGAATATCTCCCAGTCTGGTTTTTAGGATACTCAAAGAAATAATTTTGCTTCTTAATTTCTTATTTTGAGCCCTTTCTACCAGCATGATTAACCTTAGTAATTTCTTTGGTTTGTTCAGTTAGTTTCACACCACCTTCGGCACAAAGACAAGGACACTTACACCCATCATCGGTTTTAAACCCCAATCCACTTTTATCCGAAGTAGGAATTTGTGAATTTAGGATTTGTTCCACGGTGACACCAGACTTAGTCCATACATCGGTCACTTTTTGAAGGTCATCCCTTTGTACAGTAAGCTCATGTATTTGAGTGAGAAGTGCCTCGGCTCTATCCTTCAGATAGCGGTTTTCTTCCTCAATTAATGATATCCCAGCAATTTAGAACTTGAGTTTCTCAATTTCCTCCTTGTGGGACTTGCATTCTCTTTGGGAATCTTCAAGTTCCGCAGTCATTAGTTTATATGCCCTTTTAAGTACAGTATGTTATTGACAAATGATATTAGCATGTTCTAATACCTGGTCATCATGGCTATGGTCTGCTTGAACCTCTGGAATGCAGTTTGGTGTTGTAGGAGCTTTGCTTGATCTGGCCTCAGGAGTCCTTGGTGAAACTGACTTCATTTATTGATTTGGCAGTGGAAGACTTTCATCAATTTCAATTCTTTCTTCAAATCCCATGAGTGACCTGAAGCAAAGTGACCTGGCTGTCTGCAGTTATAACAGACCAGGTCATCCCTTTTCTTAGGATCTGCGGTTTTGTTGAATCTGGTTGGAGGGACAAACTTTGCAGGTCCTTTGGGGGGGTGGAAATTGAGATCTATTGTTCTTCCTGAACTTGGTGTATTTCTTCACATACAACGCAAATTCTTTATCATCCATGTCATCAAAATCAACTTGACTAGAGAATGAAGATTGAGATGCCACACTCTGAGAATAAGAACTTTGAGGAGGAGTGTAGGATTGATGAGACTGATGATAAGATTGATGAGATTGAGGATATTGTTGATGTGATTGAGAATATGATTGATAAGACTACTGGTAATAATCAGGAGGTGCGGTTTGAGGATTGTATCTAGGAACTTTTTGGTCAGGAGGAGCGGTTTGCAAGTAGAGGTGAGGAGCGGCTTGATGATGGTCTGGATTGTAGACAGGAGTTGAGGTATTGTTGAATGCAGCTAGAGAGAGGGTCTTAAATCTTCTTTCGATTTCATGGACCTCTTCAAGATTGAATTCAAAACCCTTCAGCATGGCATACAAGTGTCGAAGATCAAGAGCTTCCAAGTCCTTGTTGTCTTCAATGTTAGTAGTTTTGATCAGCCATATGCTACCAAGTGCTTCCATGAATCTCATGTTTAAATATGTATTAGAATAGACATGTCCAAGAGAAAAACAAACATTAACAATATCAATAAACCTCTCATAGCATTGTCTAAGAGATTCCTTAGGATCTTTAAGTCACGACCCGAAAACTAGGCTCTCTTTTATTAGTAATAAATAATTATTATTTATTTATTTGCTTATTTATTTATTTGAATTATTAATTATTTAAATATTTATGTGTTCATCTTATGTTTCATAATAATTGTGCCTAACATTTTATTTGAGTCATTTGTGTTAGTGCAGTATTGTTGGGTCTTAATAATTAGTGGGAGTATTATAGTTGAGCTAGTTAGTGGGGGAAGGGGGCTAGGTGCAACATTTCAAATAATTCCCCTACTCCCTCTCTTCTCCCTCACCTCCCTAGTCTTTCCCCCTCACCTCACCATCTCTCCCAGCAAATCTCTCTCTCTCTCCATGTTTGTGGGTAAGTTTTTCTCTCTTCCTTGTCTCTTAATTTTCTTCCTCTTCCTCTCATTATTTCTCATTTCTTAAAAAATGAAACTTGTTTAGATCGTCGTTAGGATCGTAGAGGGCTAAAAATATTCGAGTTCCGGCAACCTTGAGAAATCCGGGTAAGTTTACTTTCCCCCATTTTTATGCTTGAAATGTTCATCAATGGTTGTATGATGTTATTGTGGTTGTCTATTGCAATCTTGGATGAGTTTTGAATTTATTTCTATTTGTTTGATAATTTTGGTGATTGTTGAATGTTGGGTTAAATCTTGCTTTGGGGTTGTCAAATGTTGATGTGTAAGTCCCCTCCCAGTTCATTTGGGTAGTGTTAGTTTTGAGTTTGGCTTAAAATGGTGAAGTTGAGTTTGGGTTTGATTTTGGTTGGAAAAAAATGGAAGAACCCAGATTTTTTGCCGGAATTTTCCTTTCCGGGCAAGGAGGCGCGCGCACCCTCCCATAGGAGGCGCGCGCACCCTCTCTTCCTCCAAACTTGACTTTCCTTTTGACTTTAGGAGGCGCGCGAACCCTCCCATAGGAGGCGCGCGCATCCTCTCCCCTGTTGTGAAATTTATTTCCCTTTTTGTCCAATCTTTCGAGGGCCACATCTTGTTCATCCGGACTCTGTTTTAGGCGTATAAACTATCGTTTTAAATCTCTCCTTGAGCTCTTAGAGATGAGTAAGTAGTTTTGGTTGTGTTCTTGAGTTAAATGATTCCTTTGTGAATGTATGTGATATGGGATTTGATTAAATTATTAATTGGAATTATGAAGCACTTTTATGATGCGCGTTTGTTCAATTCATCTTTTTGGTGATTAATTGGAATGATTCCCTACTTTGGAATCAATGGTTGTTTATTGTGCTAGTACTTTATTACTTAGCCTTTACTTGAAAGTCCAGCTGGTATTTTGTGTGTGTTTGGGCGATGCGAAACATTATGATGGCACAGCCAAGTCCATTGTGATGTTGACCATTGTTTTGCCCCATTATTTCCCTCCTCCAGATTGGCCTTGGATGTGAGATGAGCTAGCCCCTTTATGAGCACTTTAGCTATTGGTTTTCGGGATTTGACTGTGTGTCACTGTCCCCTTGTTATTGGTTCCGGTTCCGGGGATTTCTCTTCAGCTTTCATGCTATTATGAAGATATTGATTTGGTTGATCGTTGAAGCTGCGCAGAGACCTTTATTTGGTTATATCAGTTTGGAAAACCTTGGCTATATCCTTTGTTATGTGTTTATTTCCGCTGCTATCTGACATATGATAATTGCTATGTGTTATGTGATTTATTATCGATTATTGCATCATAGCATGTCATGTAGTTGCATTAGTAACTTATTGAGATTTATCTCACCCCCTTTCTTTTTATCTTTGTTTTTCCTTAACCCCCCCCCCAGGTGGAAAGGATTAGACTCGCTGATCACGAGACAGGACGTCGCGAGGGTTGAGCTTTTAGGGCATGTGTATATTGGTGGGTTTACATTATATAAATGTGTAACTCTTTTGGGGATAGTCGTACCACACTTTGACGTCACTAAGATTTGTATATTTTATTATTTTGTAGTGTCAGCTTATGGGGCTTACACTAGTACATTGTCGTTGTTAAATTGTTTTCCAAAATTTTGTGTTATCCTCTTTTGGTATAAAAGGAAATTTTTCTCTCCATTATTTTAAAGTTTATTGTTTAAGTCGACGTCCAGCTCGCGATCTCGGGCCCGCGGGGTTCGGGGCCGCGACAGTTGGTATCAGAGCTATGGTTTGGCTCTAAGTATAAGTCTAGGTGGACTAGTATGACCTAGGTGGGTAGTTGTGTTCGGAGTGAGTAACGGTTGATGTTTTATGCAGGTAATTGCTCTCAATGGCTAGAAGGAGAGCAGGCGAAGGCTCTAGTGGAGCACAGAATCAGAATGACTTAAGGGAAGAGAACCGGGCAATGTTCCAGGGAATGTTTGAGGCCGCTATGAAGGCCATTCATGATCAAGGGACACGAGAAGAGCATGTGGCACCACCGAGATATAGGCTAGAGCAATTTCTGAAATTGAAGACGAGAGAGTTTGACGGTGAGCCCGATGTGAAGAAGGCCGAACTATGGATCGAGTCAATGGAGAAAATTTAAGATGTGATTGGGTGCACGGACGAGGATAGGGTCCGGTTTGCGGCTTATAAATTGGTTGGAGCCACCGAGCATTGGTGGAAAGGGGTTAAAGCTAGTTGGGATGACACTCACACAGTGTATGCTTGGGAATTGTTTGTGCGGAAGTTCAAAGAGCATTTCATTCCGGTAGTGGACCAGAACCGAAAGAGATCGAGCTACTCAACTTGGAGCAAGGTTTGTTGTCTATAGCTCAATACTCGGCTAAGTTCACAGAATTGGCCCGGTATTGTGACTATCTTGTGAGGACTGAGGAGCAGAAGGCCATGAGATTTATTCGGGGTTTGAAGACTCCTATTCGGACTCAACTTATAGCCCAAAGGATTGTGACATTCCAGGATGCGGTGGACCGAGCCTATATGATCGAGCAGGATATAGAGGAGCATAAGAAGAAGGTCGAGGTGACTAACACTAGCAAGCAAGGAGGACAGAGCAAGCCACAATCCCGTTCTGATAACCGAGGTAACTTTGGGGGACAATCTCAGTTCCGAGGGCAACCAATCCCAAGGAACCCGGGTACTACTTTCGGGAACCAAGGGAACCAAAATAGGCGACTTTGTTCCTATTGCCAAAAGGAAGGCCATTCTGAGGACCGGTGTTGGAAGAAACAATGAAGGTGTACCAATTGTGGTCAAATGGGTCATTTTGCAAGGGATTGTACTAGAGGCAGGGGTCAACCGACTGGGGTAGGAGCTGGGGCTCCGCAGGGTCTGAAAAGAGATGCTACGGGAAAGCCCAAGGTCCAAGGAAGGGTATTTGCCATGAATCAACAACAAGCCACAGATGATCCCACAGTTATTGGAGGTATTATTTCTATATCTAGTGTGAGCGCGCGAGCGTTAGTTGATCCAGGATCATCTCATTCATACATTTCTGTGCAATTTGCTTCCTTACTAAATGCTGCATCTGAGTCTTTGCCCTATGTGTTAGAGGTGTCAACTCCAATAGGAGAGTGTTTGGTGACTGATAGAGTCTTTCGTGCTTGTGACGTGCTTATATGTGGTCATGTCTTGTGTGCGGACTTGGTAGTCCTTCCTATTCAGGACTTTGATGTTATTTTGGGTATGGATTGGTTGAGCAAGTTTCATGCTTCTGTTGACTGTCGTAGAAAGGTCGTTAATTTTTCCATCCCTGATGTGCCTAAGTTTGTTTTTGAGGCTATGCCTTTGGGTAAAAATATTCGTATGATTTCCTATGTGAAAGCGAGAAAATTATTGCACCGTGGTTGTGAGGGGTATTTGGCTAGTGTTCTTGATACTAGGAAAGAATCCCCTAGTTTGGAGAGTGTTCGGGTAGTTAGGGAATTTCCCGATGTTTTCTCTTCTGAATATGATATGCCTCCAGATCGTGAGATAGAATTTTGTATAGATCTTTTGCCGGGTACGGCTCCGATTTCAAAGGCACCGTATAGGTTGGCTCCCGCAGAGTTGAAGGAACTAAAGGTTCAATTGCAAGAGTTGCTTGATCGAGGGTTTATCCGCCCTAGTGTTTCCCCGTGGGGAGCACCGGTTTTGTTTGTGCGGAAGAAAGATGGTTCTTTGAGATTGTGTATCGATTACCGGAAGTTGAATCAGGTTACGGTGAAAAACAAGTATCCTCTACCTCACATCGATGATTTGTTTGATCAGCTTCAAGGATCAGTTGTGTTTTCTAAACTTGATTTGAGGAGTGGGTACCATCAGTTGATGATTCGATCGAAGGATATTCCGAAGACTGCCTTTCGCACTCGCTATGGTCATTACGAGTTCTTGGTTATGCCGTTTGGGTTGACTAACGCGCCTGCCGTATTTATGGATTTGATGAACCGGGTTTTCCATCCTTATCTTGATTCGTTCGTAGTGGTCTTTATTGATGATTTACTCATCTACTCTAAATCTAGAGAGGAGCACGAGCAACACTTGAGGACAGTTTTATCTGTTCATGCGAGGGAGAAATTATTTGCGAAGTTTAGTAAATGCGAATTTTCGCTCGAGAAGGTTTCTTTTCTGGGTCATGTTATTTCGAAAGATGGGATTTCTGTGGATCCTTCAAGATTGAAGCTATAGTGGATTGGAAGAGACCCGAGTCAGTGACCGAGATCAGAAGTTTTCTGGGTTTAGCCGGTTATTACAGAAGGTTTATAGAAGGGTTTTCGAGGATTGCTACTCCGATGACTCAGTTGACCCGGAAGGATGTACCGTTCGTGTGGAGTGAAAAATGTCAAAGTAGCTTTGATGAATTAAAGAAGAGATTAACTACGGCTCCTATTCTTGCGTTACCGAATGGAAATGATGATTTAGTAATTTATAGTGATGCTTCGAAAGAGGGTTTGGGTTGTGTTTTGATGCAGAACAGGAAGGTGATTGCCTATGCTTCGAGGAAGTTAACCCCTAGTGAACAGAATTACCCGACTCATGATATGGAGTTGGCGGCGATAGTCTTTGCGTTGCACAAATGGAAGCACTACCTTTATGGAGCGAAGTTTGAGATTTTCACCGATCACAAGAGTTTGAAGTACCTCTTCTCTCAGAAGGAATTGAACAACCGACAGCGCCGATGGATGGAATTGTTGAAGGATTATGATTGTACGATTTCTTATCACCCAGGAAAATCAAATGTTGTTGCCGATGCGATTAGTAGGAAGTCTTATGTGGCTTGGATGATGGTCCGTGAGTGGAAAATGCTTGAGGATGTTCGAGATTGGTCTCCTCGTGAATCGAGACATGGGGATATTTTTACGAATATTAGGGTATCTCCGACCCTAATTCAGAGGATAAAGGAAGCTCAGAAAGAAGATCCCGAGTTGGTGAAGATAATGGGTAAATTGAAGGAAAAGAACTTCGAGGATTTTTCTTTGAGTTCGAGTGGAGTTTTGACTTTCCGTGGTCATTTGTGCGTACCCGATGTTGGTGGAATAAAGAGGCAAGTTTTAGTTGAGGGTCACAAATCGAGATATACTATTCATCCGGGTAGTACGAAGATGTATCAGGATTTGAAGCAACAATTTTGGTGGATTAATATGAAGAGGGAAATAGCCGAGTATGTTTCAAAATGTTTAACTTGTCAGCAGGTCAAAGCCGAGCATCAGAGACCCGCGGGACTACTTCAGCCGTTAGAGATTCCTGAGTGGAAATAGGAGCATGTGACCATGGATTTCGTTACGGGACTACCTCGTACCCGTAGGAAGTATGACAGTGTTTGGGTAATAGTGGATAGATTGACCAAGAGTGCCCATTTCTTGCCTATTGACATCAGATATTCGATGGAAAAGCTTGCGACCCTTTACATTGATGAGATTGTGAGATTGCATGGGGTTTCGGTTAGCATTGTGTCAGATTGCAACCCGAGGTTTACTTCTAGATTCTGGAAGGCGTTTCAGGAAGCTTTGGGTACAGATTTGCGATTCAGCACAGCTTTTCACCCTCAGACCGACGGTCAATCCGAGAGGACCATTCAGATTTTGGAGGATATGTTGCGAGCTTGTTCGATAGACTTTTCTGATTCTTGGGATTCGCACCTACCGTTAGTGGAATTCTCTTACAACAACAGTTATCAAGCTAGTATCGAGATGGCACCGTAAGAGGCTTTGTATGGAAGAAAGTGTAGATCGCCTATTTGTTGGAACGAGGTCGGTGAAGCGAAAGTTTTGTGTATTGATTTGCTTCAGGATTCAGTTGAGAAAGTTAGGGTTATCCGGGATCGATTGAAAACAGCCCAGAGTCGACATAAGAGCTATGCAGATAACCGAAGGAGAGATCTTAGTTTTCAGACCGGTGATTTTGTGTTCTTGAAGGTGTCTCCGAAGGTGGGTATTCGTAGGTTTGGGAAGAAAGACAAATTGGCTCCGAAGTTTATTGGCCCGTTTGAGATTTTGGGAAAGGTTGGACTTCTAGCGTATCGTCTTGCGTTACCGCCATCTTTAGACCGGTTGCACAACGTGTTCCACGTTTCTATGCTTCAGAAGTACGTTCATGATCCATCTCACGTGTTACCGAGGATACCGGAGGATATTGAGCCCGATATGACTTATGAGGAACGACCGGTTCGGATCCTAGATTCTAAAGTTAAGGATTTGAGAAACAAAAGCATTGCGTTGGTTAGAGTTCTTTGGAGGAATCATAATATCGAGGAGTCGACGTGGCAGCTTCGTGATGAGATGGAGCGTAGATATCCGTGGCTTTTTAATTCGGGTAAGTCTCGTTAAAATTCGGGTCGAATTTTCTTTAAGGGGGAGTGAATGTCACGACCCGAAAACTAGGCTCTCTTTTATTAGTAATAAATAATTATTATTTATTTATTTGCTTATTTATTTATTTGAATTATTAATTATTTAAATATTTATGTGTGCATCTTATGTTTCATAATAATTGTGCCTAGCATTTTATTTGAGTCATTTGTGTTAGTGCAGTATTGTTGGGTCTTAATAATTAGTGGGAGTATTATAGTTGAGCTAGTTAGTGGGGGAAGGGGGCTAGGTGCAACATTTCAAATAATTCCCCTACTCCCTCTCTTCTCCCTCACCTCCCTAGTCTTTCCCCCTCACCTCACCATCTCTCCCAGCAAATCTCTCTCTCTCTCCATGTTTGGGGGTAAGTTTTTCTCTCTTCCTTCTCTCTTCATTTTCTTCCTCTTCCTCTCATTATTTCTCATTTCTTAAAACATGAAACTTGTTTAGATCGTCGTTAGGATCGTAGAGGGCTAAAAATATTCGAGTTCCGGCAACCTTGAGAAATCCGGGTAAGTTTACTTTCCCCCATTTTTATGCTTGAAATGTTCATCAATGGTTGTATGATGTTATTGTGGTTGTCTATTGCAATCTTGGATGAGTTTTGAATTTATTTCTATTTGTTTGATAATTTTGGTGATTGTTGAATGTTGGGTTAAATCTTGCTTTGGGGTTGTCAAATGTTGATGTGTAAGTCCCCTCCCAGTTCATTTGGGTAGTGTTAGTTTTGAGTTTGGCTTAAAATGGTGAAGTTGAGTTTGGGTCTGATTTTGGTTGGCAAAAAATGGAAGAACCCAGATTTTTGGCCGGATTTTGCCTTTCGGGGCAAGGAGGCGCGCGCACCCTCCCATAGGAGGCGCGCGCACCCTTATGCCCCTCTTGAACAAAAACCTTCTGACTTCAGGAGGCGCGCGCACCCTCCCATAGGAGGCGCGCGCATCCTCTCCCCTGTTGTGAAATTTATTTCCCTTTTTGTCCAATCTTTCGAGGGCCACATCTTGTTCATCCGGACTCCGTTTTAGGCGTATAAACTATCGTTTTAAAGCTCTCCTTGAGCTCTTCGAGATGAGTAAGTAGTTTTGGTTGTGTTATTGAGTTAACTGATTCCTTTGTGAATGTATGTGATATGGGATTTGATTAAATTATTAATTGGAATTATGAAGCACTTTTATGATGCGCGTTTGTTCAGTTCATCTTTTTGGTGATTAATTGGAATGATTCCCTACTTTGGAATCAATGGTTGTTTATTGTGCTAGTATTTTATTACATAGCCTTTACTTGAAAGTCCAGCTGGTATTTTGTGTGTGTTTGGGCGATGCGAAACATTATGATGACACAGCCAAGTCCATTGTGATGTTGACCATTGTTTTGCCCCATTATTTCCCTCCTCCAGATTGGCCTTGGATGTGAGATGAGCTAGACCCATTTTGAGCACTTTAGCTATTGGTTTTCGGGCTTTAACTGTGTGTCACTGTCCCCTTGTTATTGGTTCCGGTACCGGGGATTTCTCTTCAGCTTTCATGCTATTATGAAGATGTTGATTTGGTTGATCGTTGAAGCTACGCAGAGACCTTTATTTGGTTATATCATTTTGGAAAACCTTGGCTATATCCTTTGTTATGTGTTTATTTCCGCTGCTATCTGACATATGATAATTGCTATGTGTTATGTGATTTATTATCGATTATTGCATCATAGCATGTCATGTAGTTGCATTAGTAACTTATTGAGATTTATCTCACCCCCTTTCTTTTTATCTTTGTTTTTCCTTAACCCCCCCCCCCCAGGTGGAAAGGATTAGACTCGCTGATCACGAGACAGGATGTCGCGAGGGTTGAGCTTTTGGGGCAAGTGTATATTGGTGGGTTTACATTATATAAATGTGTAACTCTTTTGGGGATAGTCGTACCACACTTTGACGTCACTAAGATTTGTATATCTTATTATTTTGTAGTGTGAGCTTATGGGGCTTACACTAGTACATTGTCGTTGTTAAATTGTTTTCCAAAACTTTGTGTTATCCTCTTTTGGTATAAAAGGAAATTTTTCTCTCCATTATTTTAAAGTTTATTGTTTAAGTCGACGTCCAGCTCGCGATCTCGGGCCCGCGGGGTTCGGGGCCGCAACATTCTTCATCATCCATGTCATCAAAATCAACTTGCCTAGAGAATGAAGATTGAGATGCTACACTCTGAGAATAAGAACTTTGAGGAGGAGTGTAGGATTGATGAGACTGCTGATAAGATTGATGAGATTGAGGATATTGTTGATGTGATTGAGAATATGATTGATAAGACTACTGGTAATAATCAGGAGGTGCGGTTTGAGGATTGTATCTAGGAACTTTTTGGTCAGGAGGAGCGGTTTGCAAGTAGAGGTGAGGAGCGGCTTGATGATGGTCAGGATTGTAGACAGGAGTTGAGGTATTGTTGAATGCAGCTAGAGAGAGGGTCTTAAATCTTCTTTCGATTTCATGGACCTCTTCAAGATTGAATTCAAAAACCTTCAGCATGGGATACAAGTGTCGAAGATCAAGAGCTTCCAAGTCCTTGTTGTCTTCAATGTTAGTAGTTTTGATCAGCCATGTGCTACCAAGTGCTTGTATGAATCTCATGTTTAAATCTGTATTACAATAGACATGTCCAAGAGAAAAACAAACATTAACAATATCAATAAACCTCTCATAGAATTGTCTAAGAGATTCCTTAGGATCTTTAACAAAATAGTCAAAGAGCCTTCTCTGTTGATAGAGGCGGTTCTTCTTGGTATCTGAATCTTCTTCCAGAAAGTCAACTATAGCATCCCAGGTAGCCTTTGTGGTTGTGCAGTGAAGCACCATAGAATGAGTCCTCAAGTTAATAGCTGACACTAGCATGGACATAGCTCTTCCATCAAAATCCACATTGTTGTGGTCTGCTTCAGTCCACTCACTTTCCAACTTCCTGATTTCAGCTTCTTCTCCTGCGGTTCCTGCACGAGGATTAGCTTTCATAGGAACGTATGGTCCATCCTTAACCGCAGTCCACATTCTACGATCACATGAAATCATGTGTTTCATCATCCTATCTTTCCAAAAGATAAAACTATCTTCATCCAGAATCAGTAAGTGCTTCGAATTGGATGTTTGCATCATATGGGTGTTTGTGTTTGCCATTAGATCAGCACCCAAGCGGTTAAGCTTGTAAAAAACAAGGTTTTGGTGGAGATGCTCTGATACCACTTGTTGGTCCCAGGTGGGCAACAAGGGTATAGAATCGTTAGAGGGGGGGTGTATAGCGGTCCAAACTTTTTCGTAAAATACCCTTAAAAATCAACCGAGTACTTATCAGTTTGGTCAACTGCGGTTTAAAGCACTTAAACCGAACTGATAAAATGCACAGCGAAGTTTTACGGTTTTAGCCAAACTGATAGTTAATGAGTTGGGCGGTTTGACTCAGATTGAAAACACTATGATGCAACCGATAGATTAAATTGAAGATCAAAGAAAAACACAATTCACTTTTCAAGTCATTTCGTATATGGATTCAAGTTAAAGACCACAAACAGAAAAGTAAATAACAAGACAGAAAAGTAAAGATCAAACACACAATTTGAAGAGGTTCGTTCTTGAATGAACTATGTCCTCTACCTAGATGGTTAATCTAGTATTTTCTAATAGCTACTAGACTTGTATTAATTAGAGGAGGTTTTACAAGATGATTCTAAACTCTAATCAAACAATCTAACCTATAAAGCTATGAAAAATCAACCGGTGTATTCGAAGTATATAATCTATGTGATTATATAAATCAGGTGTGTGTGTGGAAAGAAATCAAATACTCTAAGTATCTAAATAATGGTTTAAGCAAATGAAGAACTTTCTGTGTAAAGGCTGAGTATGGAATGGTTGATGGCTTGAAGCTTGATGAAGGAATTCTGGGTTTGCTAAGGAGATGGTTGAAGGTTTGAATATCTGGGTTTCAATCTTCAAAGTAAACTTGAATACTTGGGAATAAATCTCTTGAAGCTCAGCAACCTTCATTGTTGAGAAATGAAGGCTATTTATAGGAAGTGCACCCTTGTGACCGTTGGGTAAAGATTTGAATCAAATCTAAAGGGTACAGTGCTGTTGAATTCCCATCGGTTGAGCTGTCATTATCGTCCTTTGTTTTGTCTTGTAGTCCTAGGTAGTTGTAGCACCACTACCTAACATCTATCCTTTGTTGCAGAAAGGACTAACGGTAAACAATTCAAGTTGCTTGGACAAGACCGACATTCCTTGCAGTAACCCCAAGTTAACTTAGAGTTATTTTGACATGACATAAAATATTCCTTTATGGTTGAAAAGAGAATATTTGTCTAAGGAATAAATGACTTCTCTTGAATTCTTCATTAACTGATCGGCGGTTCCACCAGGCATAGGAGCGGTTCTGAGGATGAACTTGATGTGCGGTTTCATAAGAAACTGAAGCACGCGGTTACATGATTGCGGTTCCATCAAGTGTCATCAGCGGTTCCAAGAGAGACTTGAAGAATAGTTTCATCAAAACCATAGAATGCGGTTTGATGAAAAATAAGCGACTCCATGCTGGCGGTTCTTTGATAGCCCGAATGCGGTTTTAAGATCCAAACCGCTAATCTAACCGAACTCAATACTCAGCCTAGACAAATAAAAATCTAGAAATGGACTTGTCTAAATATTGAAGTATAACTTCATTACATGCGGTCCTAAAGTCCATGAAAAGACACGTGGCATGGATCAATCAAATTAAGTGGGTGTAGTAACAGTGAATCCTAACAGGGTCGACTCGAGGGATAGGCATGGCTCAGAGGCTCAAATAATGGGCATGGCTCAAAGGCTGGGCTCGATTGACTAGGATCTATCAGGAGAGGGTCGACTCGAGGGTAACTGGTCTTATATCCGACTAAGGACTGCCGGGACACATTGGTCAATTTGGTCAACTTATCTCATGGCAGAGGGTCGACTGGTCAACTTATCTTATGGCGGAGGGTCGACTACACAAACTGGTCAACTTATCTCATGGCAGAGGGTCGACTACACAAACTGGTCTTACGTCTCTCCAGACTGCCGTCACAATGATAGGTTTTCTCTAACATGGCCATTCTCGGGCGACAAAGGTTTTCTTAACCTAATCATGACTATACAGGTCTTATGCCCTACCAAGGGCTGCCATCACAATGATAGGTTTTTCTAACCTGACCACTCTCGGGGACAAAGGTTTTCTTAACCTAACATGACTATACTGGTCTTACGTCCTACCAAGGACTGCCGTCACAATGATAGTTTTCTCTAACCTGACCACTCTCGGGGACAAAGGTTTTCTTAACCTAACATGACTATACTGGTCTTACGTCCTACCAAGGACTGCCGTCACAATGATAGGTTTTATCTAACCTGGCCACTCTCGGGGACAAAGGTTTTCTTAACCTAACATGACTATACTGGTCTTACGTCCTACCAAGGACTGCCGTCACAATGATAGGTTTTCTCTAACCAGGCCACTTTCGGGGACAAAGGTTTTCTTAACCTAACATGACTATACTGGCTTACGTCCTACCAAGGACTGCCGAGGCAATAACATCTTAATTTTCTACCCTGGACTTACGAAGTACGGCCGAGACTTTCACGATTTCACTTTCTACCCTGGACTTACGAAGTACGGCCAGGTCAACAAAATCCAATGGTCTTACGCCATGCCGGATGGCCAAGAACATATCTCACAAAACCTAATGGTCTTACGTCACACCGGACGGCCAAAGGACAAATCTCACGAAACCTAATGGTCTTACGTCAAGCCGGACGGCCAAAGGACAAATCTCATGAAACCAAATGGTCTTACATCACACCGGACAGCCAAAGGACAAATCTCACGAAACCTAATGGTCTTACGTCACGCTGGAAGGCTAAAGGACAAATTTCACAAAACCTAATGGTCTTACGTCACGCCGGACTGCCAGAGGATAGGTCTAACCTAATGGACTTATGTCATTCCGGACTGCCAAAAGACGAATCTCACAAAACCTAATGGTTTTACGTCACACCGGACGGCCAAAGGACAAATCTCACGAAACCTAATGGTCTTACGTCACGCCGGACGGCCAAAGGACAAGTCTAACCTAATCGTATTACGTCATGCCGGACGGCCAAAGGACAATTTTTCACATTTTTAACTGCACTTACGAAGAACGGCCACATTAACTTCACAAATTCAAACTCTTAACATGGACTTACGAGGCGCGGCCGGGCTAATTTCATACTCTTAACCTGGACTTATGAAGCGCGGCCGGGATAATTTCATACTCATAACCTGGACTTACGAAGCGCGGTCGGGCTAATTTCACACTCTTAACCTGGACTTACGAAGCGCGGCCGGGCTAATTTCACACTCTTAACATGGAGTTACAAAGCGCGGCCGGGCTAATTTCACACTCTTAACCTGGACTTACAAAGCGCGGCCGGGCTAATTTCATACTCTAAACCTGGACTTACGAAGCGCGTCTGGGCTAATTTCACACTCTTATCCTGGACTTACGAAGTGCGACCGGGCTAATTTTATACTCTTAACCTGGACTTACGAATTACGGCCCGGCTAACGCTAATTCTCACATTCTTAACTGGACTTACGAAGTACGGCCATGTTAATTTCACAAAGCTGGTCTTACGTCCGTCTAGGGACTGCTCGATTTTCATTTTCATTGGGAACCTATTCTTTCTAGGTTCAATTCATGTTGCATGAGCCGAAAGGGGCATTTTAGACACTTTCCAAAGAGAGGGGGGCCTAGGTTCTATTCAGAAACCTAGGGGAAACCAAGCTCAAGGCGCTAGGGGCCAGAGTGTAAATTGTGGACTGAGATTTTCTCTCACCCAAACCAGCCGTACGGCTTAAGAAGGCGTCTCCTTCTTTTTCAAAACAGCAGCGATACGGATGGTTGCTGCATTTTTCCAAAATCCAAGCCGAAAATCCTAGAGAGAGAGAGGCGATTTCAGAGGGAAATTCATCAAAATTCTCCGGATTTCTTTCTCCAAACTATTTAAAATTCACTTATGGATGCTCGGGCGCGAAGGGCTACCCAAAAGGGGCGGATAGACGGCTCGACATGGTCTGCAATTTCCGGGGCTACACCATTGCCCTTAATGACGTGGAAGCGGGGTTCTATAAGTCCCCTACCGCTCATTTATGCCATGACCGAGTGGTAAGCCTTCTTTCCCACTCGATCTTTGTCAATTTTTTGTACTCCCTAGTCCCAGGGTCCATGTTCATGCAATTTGGGGTTTTCACCTTCCTAGGTGCGATTCCACAAAATTGGCTTATTTTCACGTTATTGGGATCACTAGGGACATGGGTATGTGTTCATATCATCATTTGGATATGCCTAGCGATACTTTCTAAAATCAAAGTGCATTGTCCCACGATTATGCATAAACTACTTGTACCTTAGGTTCGACTAGTCATTTTGACACATTCAAGTGCATGCTAGCATTTCCCAGGATAAGTTGTTGCATGTTTGTGGGAATTCGGTACACTAAGTCTCAAAATAGGGACGGATTTTGTTCTTTGGGACAGGGGGAAATCCTTTCAAACAAAACCTCACACATTCTTTTCATAAGAAACACACCCTTAAATGCCCAACGCAGTTTAAAAGGGGACAACACATTTTTTTTCACAAAAGACACCCTCAAACGCCAAACGCAATTTGAAAAGGGTAAAATCACATTTATTTTCATGATTCATTCATCATACACATTGGTATCTTAAAACTGTGTTATTCATACCTTTGTTGTGTTTACCTGCAGGGCGGTGATCCCAAATCTCGAGGATCTCCCGACATGTGCTGTTCCTTGTGGGAGGCCATGCCTGAGGCAGTCGGCGATGGGCCTGGTCCGAGAGAGTGGGTAGAGCGCACCGGCTTGGTGCCATTTATCCATCTCTTCATTGGTCAAGCATTGGTGGGATACGACCCACACCTTTCATTTGAGCTGGGGGGAGGTGACTGTGACTCCCACAGACTTTTCTGCCCTTACCGGGCTCTCCTTCGGCGGCCGACTAGTTATCTGGGCCGACCGGCTCTCGGTCGCGAACATTGAGGCACTCATTGGCTTTTCGGGCCCTACCAAGGGCTTGGGGATCCTGGTGCAGGATGTTAACCGGGCCATTTGGGCCAGAATTCCGGAGTATTTGGCGGGTTTGGTGACGGCGGAGCAGCTCGGGCGAGCTTACATGTGGCTCCTTCTCAGCAACACCATCTTTGCCAATGCGGACACCACATGCATGTTCCCCCTACTTGGATCATTGTCCACTCCGGAGACCATCCGGAGTATTGCTTGGAGAGAGGATGGGTTGGCTGAGTTGTACATGGAGCTCGATAAATTCAGCTGAAAAGCGAGCAAATACGTGGCTTGCTTCCAGTTTTCCTTGGAGGCACATTCTTTTCCTTCCCCCATTTTTCTGTTTTCTCCTTCTCATTCACCTTTTCGGTTTTCGGTATCTTAATGATTTTTGGCCTTTTCCTTTCAGGCTTGGTACTACGAGATCTTTGGTGGCTATCCATGGGAGCTGACCGTTGATCCCGCCATCACATTCCCAGCCATGGTCTGTTGGGCTCGAGAGGCCCGAAAGAAGAGGGGATCCAAGGGATGGGTCTTTGTCTGTCATGCTGATGTCAGGGCAGTGCTAAGGGGAGCTATGCCGGCTGAGCTTAACCTTTTTCCTTGGTCGAGGTATAAGGGGCAAGGGCTAGGCATTAACCTGTCTGATGCTCTGCGGGTAACCCGAGAGAGGAGACTTCTCGTACGGTTTTGGGGAGAGGCCTTTTACTTAGGAGAGAGGGTGTTCTGGCAGCACGGGCTCGGGCTCATGCAGAGGGCTCCTGTTGACCCTCTTGACACCATGTTTGTAGCAGACCGAGGGGAGGACCCCTACCTCATGGGGGAGAATGCATCCCATTTTATCACCGATGAGCCATACGGACGTTTCGTGGCCCGAAGGCTGAGATCACCACAGTTAGTGGCTTCTGGGGTGGCCCCTCCGATGTGGCAAGACTTCTCATATATATACTCAGATAGCCGGTTCCACATGGTGGCCACATCTGTGGCGAGAGAGGGGGCCCCACCTGAGGATACTCCTGAGGTCATGGTATGTTCCCATTCATTTCCTTTGCACACACTTATCACATACCCCTATTCCTTTTCACTGAGTAGTTTCACTTTCATGTGCAGGTCGCTGCGCGAGCTTTGCTAGAGAGGCCTTCCTTCATAAAATGGGCCAAGAGGTGGCTAAAGAGGTTCATTGGGCGCTCTTCTAAGGGGCCTCGGACTGAATCTAGGTTTGCACCGGGCAGAAGTTCGGTGAGTGGTGCGGAGAGGCCTTTCCGTTGGTCCTCGAGTGTGGAGCTACCACCATCCTTCGTTCGCCACCATACCTTAGGCGGGGCTGATTTGGAGGCCTTTCGTGATTCGCTCCGTGATCCCGGCTCTCACGATATCGCTCCGGCCCCGTTTGCCCATTTGGCTTAAGAGCATGTGGACCCCCTGCCGGCCAGATATCCAGGTCCTCATTCCCAGATTCCTCCTTCTTTCTTCCCGAGCCAATCCTCTTCGGGTGAAAGCTCAAGCATGGCAGAGTCCATTTTCTTCTTTGACCCCAGCATGTACCCACCTCGTCCTTTGGAGAGGGTTCATTCACCTCCGGAGGACCCTTTTCCGGACTCAGATTAGGATGTACCAACCTGAACAATTTTTCTTTGATTTGTTTTATTCAAAAACAATGTATGAAAATTTGTTATCTTTGGTTGTTTAAAACATTGTCCTTTTTATTTGTAAATTCACCATTTATGCATAGCTTGGGCCTCGAGAGGGCTTCGTGGACATTTTTGGACCGTCGGGGATTCCTGAAACGTGTTTGGACTCAGTCATTTGGACCTTGACACGTATCTGACAGGTTTTTGAACAAGTGAAAATGAATTTCACTTGTGGGAAATCAGCTGATACAAGCTGCTGATATGAAATTTTTCACATGGAAAAACCAACCGTACGGATCATACAAGCATGGTTGACTTTTTGACCAAACTTTCTGAGGACTTTTAGGGAATTTCGACAGAAGGGAGACCTTATTTGACTCAGACCGGTTTACCCAAAGCATTACTCTTCGTTGGTCCTCCCATTGCACGATTATGTCTCGCCAGCCCCAGTGCGTTGCCTTGCCGGAACTACTCCTCGGGTTTCACAGTCATGGCTCACCAGCCCCAGTGTTTTGCCTTCGCCCGGAACTATTCCTCGGGTTTTACAGTCATGGCTTGCCAGCCCCAGTGTTTTGAATTCGCCCGGAACTATTCCTTGGGTTTCACAGTCATGGCTTGCCAGCCCCAGTGTTTTGCCTTCGCCCAGAACAATTCCTCGGGTCTCAACCTTTCCCTTTGGGTGCATATTTTCCTTGCTCAGGATGCGGTTTGCTCTTCTTATGGGTTTCTTCTCCCTAAGCATCCACCATATCCCTTTCTCCTTTCCACACTTCCCACCATTTTCTCCTCCTAGGAGTGGCCTAGTTGACTCTGACACGGGTAAGAGCAAATCACGCTTGCTCACACGAATAGACACACATAGGCATTTACGGGAGTGAGTCCCTTTTCTGAGGAAGTCTATGGACAGAAATTCAAGTGTTTGGCTCTTTCCTAAGACGTGGAAAAGAAGACTTGTCGAGACATTCGAAATCGGCCTTAGTCAATGTCATCAAAATGATTGCTCGAATGGACCGTGTTCAGTATTAGGTCAAAATTCAAGCAATTAGCCTTAATATGGATAAATGTTGTGATCATTTGAGATTCAAATTCGATCAATGGCAAGATCAAAGTGTGTTTAGGAGGGATTGGTAATTATCCGGGAGGTTGGTCATTCACAGGATCAAAGGGAGAGAACCGGGCCATTTTAGAAGGACCGAGGTTCGATGGATTCACTTCACGCTATGACCGGACCCGAAGGTTGCCTACGTTCCCCTCAATATGAGGAGCTCAGGTCGCCGTAGTTCTGCCTTTGGGCAGCTTTTGCTGGGGGGTTTCCTTTTCCTTAGGACGGTGCTGCACTTCACTTTGCTTTGCGGCAATCTCCCCGAGAGATGGACCTCTTGGGGGGTGAATGGGCCTTTTGAGGCAAACATCCTCTTCGCGGAAATTCATTTCATTTCCTTCTTTCTATACATTCATTTCTTTTCTCTCCTTTCATTCATTTTTTTTTTGAGAGAGGGGAAACATTAGCCCCAACTTGGATATTAGCTCATCTGTAGCCCCTTGGTGGAATGCCTGTCACTTCTTGCTTTGACTTTGAAGCCCCGGGAAGTCCTTTGCTTGGTTGCGCACGTGCGATCATGGTTAAATCTTGGTTGTTGAGCAACAACATCCTTGCCTTTTCAGTATCTCGGGATGCCTTTAATGTGCATCCAGAATTTGTATCGGGAAGGTGTATCGGGGAATAATTTGCCATTAATGGTTTTCTTTATGCCAATTGAGCACAACATTCATTCACATCAAGATTAATCATTTCAATTTAGCACCCTTTTATGTTTTGTGTTGGGTTTCGTAGACACATGCGCAGCGGAAATTAGCATTCAAAATTTATGAAACCCAAAGCCCATAGATCCATTGATATGATTATATCAACTACAACAATATGAATACTAGGAAAAACTAACCCTTGATGACTTTGATTTTGGTCTTGAATCTTGGTGGAGAATTTGAAGCTTTTATCACAAAAGTAAGAACACGAACTTTGAAGATGATGAGCTTCACCCTCTAGCGGTATCCACACCACGAACGAATATCAAGAACACTTGATCTTGGTTGCTAGACCAAAATTGTGAAACACGTTTTCACAATCAATATGAACTATATGGAATTATATTTGTGTATTATTTTGTTCTTCAATCTAAGATATCTTAGAACAAAATAAACCTCTCTCAAACCCTTTGGAGACTTGCACAAAAGCTATGATATGATTCTGGCCGAATTTGGCTATTTATATACAAGTTAGACCTATTCCAAATAGGAAACTTGTGTCTAAACCCGTCCAAAATTCCTTTCCAAATCAAATAAGGAAACCTGTCCCGACAAGGTGTGCGGCCGCCCAAAACGCCTGTGCGGTCGCACATCTATCTGGAAGGTTTCTGGTATTAACTGACCCAAACTGTGCGGCCGCCCAACCCATATTGTACGGTCACCCACTTGTCCAGATTCCCAAAAATTCCAAAATTCCAATATAGTCCTTATTTAAGATTCGTTCTATTGTGTGTGACCCTCTAGGATTATACTAAGTTGGCAATGGGTTCAAACATGAAACCATAAGATATGATTAGGTTCTAGCAAACCATCATACCTACCCAAATAGTATAACTAGATACAAGTTCGCATTCGTTTAGAACATGTCATAATCCCTTTGTCCACGATGTCATTGAACACAAGTCATGGTCAACAAGTCAACTTGTTTTGTTTAATACTTTCTCGATTCCGAATATGTTGATAATACAAATGACATTGATCTAATCAATTCATTTGAGTCGGCCAAACATTTTCATCAACATCATTCCTACGAGAGGCCTAAGCTTGACATCTCTCCGAAGAGGGACAAATCCATTTAGCTTATTACTCTTCCCTACGTGAATCCGATTATGCCAATCATACCCTTTATAACTACCCCGTTAAAGGTGGCGTTTGAATATGTCAAACATAGTGTTCATCAAGTGGAAGACTATAATAACTTCATGTCTAAGGATTCGAATGACATAACTAATATGAGATATATGTACGACATAGACCATGACATAAATCTCATACAGCGGGTCATACAGCGGGTCATGTCCAGTACCTTGTTCCAAACAAGTACCCATAAATCTAACATGATCATCCCATGATCATTTAGCCTTTATACTAGTGCTTAACAAGTACTAGGGACGGAGATTATTATAAGTAAACATGAACAACAATAATAATCAAAACATCTCTTTATTGATATGAAATAAATGATAACAATTACAACGTTTATTAAACGTGCCTAGGGCACCACTACCAACAATCTCCCACTTGCCCTAGGCCCAATCTCCCATGTATCTAATACCCATGGACCTAACATGACCTTCATGTTTAGCTTGTGGAAGTCCCTTTGTTAGCGGGTCCGCAACATTATCATCAGTAGGTACTCTGCATATATTTACGTCTCCCCTATCAACGATTTCTCGATTGATATGAAAACGCCTAAGTTGTGTGTTTGGATTTCTGATGTGCTCTCTGGTTCCTTTGCTTGAGCAATAGCACCATTATTGTCGCAATAAAGGTCTATTGGATTAGCAATACTAGGAACCACTTCAAGTTCAGTAATGAACTTCTTAATCCAAACAGCTTCTTTTGCAGCATCTGATGCAGCAATATACTCAGCTTCTGTTGTAGAATCAGCGGTTCTACTTTGCTTGGAACTCTTCCAGCTTACAGCTCCACCATTTAACATAAACACAAAACCCGATTGCGATCGACTATCATCTTCGTTGGTTTGGAAGCCTGTATCTGTGTAAGAATTTACCACGAGATCATCTTCCATCCCTCCATAGACTAAAAACGAATCTTTAGTTCTTCTCAAGTACTTAAGAATCGCTTTTACAGCCATCCAGTGATTTTCACCGGGGTCGGATTGGTATCTACTTGTCATGCTTAAAGCATAAGATACATTCGGCCTAGTACAAATCATGGCATACATGATGGATCCAATTGCCGAAGCATATGGAACATCATTCATTTTCTCACGCTCATCTTTTGTCTTAGGACATTGAGTCTTGCTTAGAGAAATTCCATGTAACACCGGTAAGGTACCTCTCTTAGAATTTTCCATACGGAATCTTCTAATGACCTTGTCAATGCATGTACTTTGGCTTAAACCAAGTAGCCTCCTTGATCAATCAATGCCAAGTATATATGCAGCTTCACCCACGTATAAAATAAGGAATAGCACTATGCTCCCACTAATCTTCTTGTATACACAAGGCTCATCTTCGTTCTTGATGAAACCAAACTCTTTGACCGATTCATCAAAACGGAGATTCCAACTCCTTGAAGTTGCTTCAATCCATAGATGGATCTCTGCAATTTGCATACCTTAGAACTCTGTTTTTAAAACCTTCCGGTGTGTCATATACACATCCTCTTGTAGTTTTCCATTTAGGAAAGCGGTTTTGACATCCATTTGCCATATTTCATAGTCATTATATGCGGCAATGGCAAGCAAAAATTCTTATAGACTTGATCATTGCTACGGGTGAAAAGGACTCATCATAGTCAATACCATGAACTGCCTATACCCTTTCGCTACAAGCCTAGCTTTGTAAGTATGCACCTTCCATCCATGTCAGTCTTCTTCTTGAAGACCCATTTGTATCCTATGGTTTTTACACCTTCGGGCGCATCAATCAAGTTCCAACTTGATTGTCTTGCATGGATTGCAATTCAGATTCCATGGCTCCAAGCCACTTATCTGAATCAGGAGAAGACATCGCCTCCTGGTAGGTTGTCGGTTCATCATTATCAATGATTTCCACCTCCTTACTATCTGTTACGAGAAATCCATATCTCTCGGGCTCGGATCGTAACCTACTAGATCTGCGAGTTGCTTGTGTATTTTGAACAGGTTCCACAACTCCTTGTGGTTCTTATTCTTGTTCCACTATGGTTCAATGTCATTTTCTGGGTCTCGAATCTCTTCAAGATTTATTTTACTCCTACTGATTTCTTTGGAGAGAAACTCTTTCTCTAGAAAGACACCAGTTCGGGCAACAAAGACTTTGTTGTCCTCACGGTTGTAAAAGTAATATCATCTAGTTCCTTTGGATATCCCACGAAAGTACATTTGTCAGATTTGTGTGCAAGTTTGTCAGAGACAAGTCTTTTGACATAGGCTTCGCAACCCCAAATCTTCATGAAAGATAAACAAGTTTTCCTTCCGCTCCACATCTCATATGGAGTCTTTTGAACCGATTTAGTTGGATCATGATTTAGTGTGAATGCAGCGGTGGTTCTAGAGCGTAACCCCAAAGGATATTGGAAGATCAACTTGAACTCATCATTGATCGAACCTGTCTAACAAAGTCCGATTTCTCCTCTCGGTCAGACCATTCCATGTGGCATTCCAGGTGGAGTCAATTGTGAAAACTATTCCACAATTCTTTACATGACCATCAAATTCATGACTCAAGTATTCTCCACCTCGATCTGATCGAAGTGCCTTAATAATTTGCAAGTTGTTTTTCTACTCATTTTGAAATATTCTAAATATCTCAAATGCTTCACTTTTATGTTTCATTAGGTAAAACATACCAAATCTACTATAATCATCAGTTGGAAGGTTATGAAGTATTGAAATCCTCCCCTAGCATTGCTACTTAATGGTCCGCATACATCGGAATGTATCAACCCCAATAAGTCGCTTGCCTTTCACCTAGCTTGTTAAAAGTGTCTTAGTCATTTTACAAGAAGACACGACTCATAAGTATCATATGACCCAAGGTCACATGAACCCAAGAGACCGTCCCCATGGAGTTTTGAGATACGCTTCTCATTATATGACCAAGACCAAGACGGCAATGCCAAAAATAAGTATGATTTACATCATTAGGTTTTTAGATTTCTTATTATATGATAGACATTGTCATTGTCGCGACCCCGACCCCGCGGGCCCGGAGTACGATAGCTGGACGTCGACTTAGAACTAATACACCAAAATACCGAAGATAAAAATTCCATTTTAATGCCAAAAGGTGATACAAGGTTTTATAAATTCAAGTTTAATAACAACAAAATACAACTAACATAAGCTCCACAAGCTTATACCCCAACAATATAAAATATACAATTCTTAATGACGTCATTGTTGGTGACACTATCCCAAGGTCTATACATTTAAATAATGCAAACCGAATAACACCTTTCCCAAAAAGCTATATACGCACTCGACGTCCTTTCTCGTGATCAGCGAGTCTAATCCTTTCCACTAGGGGGGGGGGGTTTAAGGAAAAACAAGATAAAAAAAAGGGGGTCAGATAAATCTCAATAAGTTACTAATGCAACTACATAATATGCTAATATGCAATAAGCAATAAACAATGATAATATTTCATATAGCACGTAGCAATTATCAGATAACAGTTAGCAGCGGAAATGAACACCTTACAAAGGATATTAGCCAAGGTTCCAAACCGATAGACCGATTAAAGGATCGCTGCGCAAGCCTCAACAAATAACCAATCAACATCTTCATAGTAGCATGAAAGCCGAAGAGAAAACCCCGGTACCGGAACAATAATCAAGTAACATGTCACCAAAGGACGGGAGATATGCCACAAAGTCATACTCCAAAAAGTTAGCTAGACTACTTCACAATGGAAGCTAGCTCATCTCATTCCAAGGCCAATCTGGAAGAGGAAAATATGGGCAAAAACAATGGTCAACATTATAATGGACTTGGCTCGTGCCATTATAATCTTTCCCATCGCCCGACACAACCACAAATACCAGCTGGACTTCCAAATAAATGCTAACTAATAAAATTCTAGCACAATAAACAACCACTGATTCCAAAGTAGGGAAACTTATCAAGAAGTCACCAAGAAAGTAAATGAACCAACAACACACAATTAAAGTGTTCCAATAATCTCAACAATGATAACACAATTCCCATATCACATTTGATCACAAAGGATCCAGTTAACTCAAGTACTCAACCAAAACTACTCACTCATCTCGAAGAGCTCAAGGAGATCTTTTAAAGGATAGCTTATACACCTAAAACGGAGTCCGGATGAGAGAGTTATGAACTATCGAAGATTGTCTACGAAGAGTACAAGAGGGTGAAGCTCAGGACTTGTACAGCGGAGGGGGCGCACGCCCGCGCAGAAAAGGTGCGCGCGCCCTATAGGATCAGAAGGTTCTTGCAAAAAGGCCAGGGGAGGGTGCGCGCGCTCGCACGAAAAGGGTGCGCACGCCCACAAGCATCAGAAGTTTTCCAAGCTGAACAAGGGAGGGTGCGCGCGCTCGCACCTAAAGGGTGCGCGCGCCCCCTAGGGATTTCGGCCAAACCCAGATTTCTTCTGGGTTCTTCAATTCGGGCATGAACACCAAAATTTCACCATTTTCATACCAAAACCAAAATCCTCATAATTAACTCTCAAAGTGAACCTAACAAATGAACTAGGACAACTTATGAGCTTAGAGGGGACCTAAATATCATCATTTAACAACCCCAAACCAAGATTTAAACCAACATTTAACAATCACCATTTTTAACCAAAATCAAAATAAATTCCAAATAAATTCCCAAACTCAACCCAACATCATATATATCAACTAAAGCACCATTCAAGCATGAAATGAACATTTTAGCATAATAATGGGGGAAAAGCAACTTACTTGAAATTTCTCAAAGATGACGGAATTCAAATATTTTTGGTTCTACGCGATCCTATCGACGATCTAAACACATTTCATAAAATGAGCAATAAGAAAAGATGAGAGGAAGAAGGTGAAAATGAAGAGAGAAGGGAGAGGGAAAAACTTACCCTTTTCTTGGAGAGAGAGAGTGTTTACAGAGAATGGGGAAATGAGGGAGAAGGGAGGAAGAAGAAGGAGGATGTTCTAAAATGTTACACTTAAGCCCTCCGCTCCAAACTAACGCAATTAAACCCCAAATAACTCTCTATTCAAAATGATTCCCCTATTTCACACTTAACACAATATTACCCAAATAATGCTAGACATAATTAAATATCATGAAACACAAAATGCTCACATAAATAAATAATCAAATGAATAAATAAATAATTATTTAATACTAGAATTTAGAGGCGGGTTTTCGGGTCGTGACATTCACTCCTCCTTAAAAAAAATCGACCCGAATTTTAAAGAGACTTACCCGAACCAAAAAGCCACGGATATTTCCGTTCCATCTCTCCTCGAACCTCCCACGTTGATTCCTCAACATCATGATTTCTCCAAAGAACTCTAACCAACGATATGCTCTTATTCCTCAACTCTTGGACTTTAGTATCTAGAATCCGAACCGGTCGCTCCTCATAAGACATGTCGGGCTCGATATCCTCGGGTATCCTCGGTAACACGTGAGATGGGTCATGAAAATACTTATGAAGCATAGAAACGTGGAAAACGTTGTGCAAACGATCAAGAGAAGATGGCAATGCAAGTCGATACGCTAGAAGTCCCACTTTATCCGAAATCTCAAACGGTCCAATAAATCTCGGAGCCAATTTACCTTCTTTCCAAATCTACGAATACCCACCTTCGGGGATACCTTCAAAAACATGAAATCTCCGGTCTGAAAATTTAAATCTCGCCTTCGGTGGTCCGCATAACTCTTATGTCGACTCTGGGCTGTCTTCAATCGATATCGAATAATTTTAACCTTCTCAACTGAATCCTGAACCAAATCGATACCCCAAATCTTCGCTTCCCCGATTTCATCCCAACAGATAGGCGATCTACACTTTCTCCCATATAAAGCCTCGTAAGGAGCCATCTCGATACTAGCCTGATAATTGTTATTATAAGAAAACTCCACTAGAGGTAAATGAATATCCCAAGAATCAGAAAAGTCTATCGAACAAGCTCGCAGCATATCCTCTAAAATCTGAATAGTCCTCTCGGATTGACCGTCGGTTTGAGGATGAAAAGCTGTACTGAATCTCAAATCGGTACCTAAAGCTTCCTGTAACGCTTTCAAGAATCTAGAAGTAAACCTCGGATCACGATCCGACATAATGCTAACCGGGACCCCATGCAATCTCACAATCTCATTCATATAAAGGGTCGCGAGTTTCTCCATCGAGTATCGAATATCCATCGGTAAGAAATGAGCGGTCTTGGTCAGTCTGTCCACAATTACCCAAACGCTATCATATCCCCTACGGGTAAGAGGTAGTCCCATAACAAAATCCATTGTCACATGTTCCCACTTCCATTCTGGAATCTCTAACGGTTGAAGTAGTCCCGCGGGTCTCTGATGCTCGGCTTTAACCTGCTGACAAGTTAAACACTTCGATACATACTCAGCTATTTCTCTCTTCATGTTGTTCCACCAAAATTGTTGTTTCAGATCTTGGTACATCTTCGTACTACCGGGATGAATAGTATATCTCGATTTATGACCCTCATCTAAGACTCGCCTCTTTATTCCATCAACGTCGGGTACACACAACCGTCCACGAAAAGTCAATACTCCAACCGGACTGAAAGAAAAATCCTCGAAGTTCTTCTCCTTCAATTTACCCATTATTTTCACTAACTCTGGATCTTCTTTCTGAGCTTCCTTTATTCTCTGAATTAGGGTCGGAGATACCCTAATATTCGCAAAAATAGCCCCATGTCTCGATTCATGAGGACACCAATCTCGAACATCCTCAAGCATTTTCCATTATTGAACCATCATCGAAGCTACATAAGATTTTCTACTAATCGCATCGGCGACCACATTCGCTTTCCCGGGATGATAGGATATCTTACAATCATAATTTTTCAAAAGTTCCATCCATCGACGCTGTCGGTTATTAAGCTCCTCCTGAGAGAAAAGGTACTGCAAACTGTTATGATCCGTGAAAATTTCAAACTTCGCCCCGTAAAGGTAGTGTTTCCACTTCTGAAGAGCAAATACGATAGCCGCCAATTCCATATCGTGCGTCGGATAATTTTGTTCACTCGGGCTCAACTTCCTCGAAGCATACGCGATAACTTTCCTATTCTGCATCAAGACACAACCCAAACCTTCTTTCGAAGCGTCACTGTAAATTACTAAGTCGTCGTTCCATTCGGTAACGCAAGAATCGGTGCGGTGGTCAACCTCCTCTTCAACTCCTCAAAACTGTTGTTACATTTTTCAGTCCACACAAACGGAACATTCTTTCGGGTCAACTGAGTCATCTGTAACGACCCGAAAACCCGTCTCTAAATTCTAGCATTAATTAATTATTATATTTAATTATTCGATTATTTATTTATGTGCGCATTTTATATCTTATAATATTAAGTTGTGTCTAGCATTATTTGGGCGATATTGTGTTAAGTGTGAAAGAGGGGAATGAAATGATCAGAGGGTTATTTGGGGTTTATTTGCGTTAGTTGGAAGCGAAGGGGCTTAAGTGTAAAATTTCTTTTAATATCCTTCTTCTTCTTCCTCCTCCTCCCTCACTTTCTAATTCTCCCAGCACATCTCTCTCTCTCTCCTTCATTTTGGGTAAGATTTCTCTCTCACTTCTCTCTTCAATCTAACCATCTTCCTCTTGTTATTTCTCATTTCTTAAAACATGAAATTTGTTTAGATCGTCATTAGGATCGTAGAGGGCTAAAAATATTCGAGTTCCAGCAACTTTGAGAAAATTCAAGTAAGTTGCTTTTCCCCCATTTTTATGCTAGAAATGTCATTCCATGTTGATATGATGATATGTTTACTATATATTGCTTCTTGGATGATTTATGAACTTGTTTCCATTTTTGGTTGATTTTGTGATATTTTGAATGTTGGGATTCGAATCTTGTTTTGGGTAGCTAGATGTTGTTATTTAGGTCTATTTCAAGTTCACAAGTTGTTTGGTGCATTATTATGCTTATTGGAAGTCTTGATTTTGAGTATTAGAGAAATGGTGAAGTTTTGGGTAAGAATTGGTTTGATTTGGTTACCTGGGTTCTTCTGCGTTTTTTTTCTGAATTTAGGAGGTGCTCGGCCGAGCACGTCCCTTGACTCGGCCGAGCGGAGCAGACCAGAAAGTCATAATTTTGAAGCCGAGGTTGCTCGGCCGAGTCATATAGAACTGCTCGGCCGAGCACCCCTGTTTTAGGCATAAATGTTTATAACTTAAAAGTAAGCACCCGGAACAATAAGAAGTCAACCGTAAGCCTATGTAAACCGTGTAAGGAGTGTGTTAGAGTTATAAAAGTGGTAAATGAGTATTAGGTGCTTGTCATTACCCCCCCCCCTTGTGACGTTTTATGATATTTCCTACTTTGATCAAATTGTCCGTTTTTCGTTCAATCTTCCGGAGGCCATAACTTTCTCATCCGAACTCCGTTTTGGACGAGTAAACTATCATTTTAAATCTCTTCTAGAGTAATTCGAGATGAGGTGGTTTATTTAGGTGAGTTTCAGGTTTAGATTATGTTGAGATTTCATTTAGTGTCTTATGACAATGTGTTTAGAATCGGTCCGTTGTAATCAAGTTGGGAATATCGGTTTGCGTGGTTTCGCCTTGGTTCCTTTGTGAATAAATGGGTTATGGAATTTAGTATGGATTATTGGAAATGTGGGAACACTTTCATAATGAGTGGACGTTTGGGATAGTTTTAATGATAGTCATTGTGCTATTTGGGGAAATACCATTTGGGTAGTACTCTCTATGAGTAACTCGCGTGTATCATGTTAGGATGCGTTTGATATGGATCCTTGTCCTAGAATCATTTCGTTTTAATGATTTGTATTATTGGGCTTTTATGAGCAATTCCATTTCGGTTATTGAACTCTGTTATGAGGAACTTGTTGCTATTAATGTTGTTAAACTCTTAATGAGTAATCGTTGTATCTTTATGGTGATTTGTGTTGCGGTTCCCTACTTTGGAACCCTTTTGATGTTTATAAAGCTAGTATTCATTACTTAGCATTATTGAAAGTCCAGCTGGTTAAATTGTGTATCGAGTCAGGCAATGGATAATGCTATAATGGCACGAGCCAAGTCCAGTATAGCATCGCCCATTGGTCCTTCTGTCCTCATCCAGATTGGCCTTGGTTGGGATGAGCTAGCTCCGTTGTGGGTATTCTAGCTAATCGTTTTGGAGCATGACTTTGTGGCATGACTCCCGCCCCTTGTGGCACTTTACATTGTTATTGGTTCCGGTACCGGGTTTCTCTTCAGCTTTTATGCTACTATGGAGAGGGTTTGAGTGGTTGATTGGTCGGTTCTGACCGGGTTTCTCTTCAGCTTTTATGCTGCTATGAAGATGGTTTGCTTGATTGATGGGTTGATTGGTCACCTCTGACTGGGGTTTTCTCTTCGGCTTTTATGCTACTGTGAAGATATGGATTGGTTGATTGTTGAAGCTGCGCAGCGATCCTTTAATTGGTTCTATCAGTTGGGAAACCTTGGCTAATATCCTTTGTTATGTGTTTACTTTCTGCTGCCATCTGTTGACTGTTATTTGTTACATTCTATGTGATATTTATCATTGTTTATTGCTTATTGCATTATAGCATGTCATGTAGACGCATTTAGTAACTTACTGAGATTTTATCTCACCCCGTTTTTTTGTTTCAAATTATTTTTCCTTAACCCCCCCCCCCCCCAGGGAAAGCAAGTTGTAGTGTTGTGAGGTCCGTTGTAGCGGGAATCTTCTGAGCAGGTTGATCGCATTTGGGATAGTTTCCCTTCAGAGCCTTTACGCATATTATTGTGGGTTCGTAGTCGTTCAGTGTTTTGTATATACGGTTGCACTTTGGGTATTTTTGTTAATAGTTGTTCTTGCTTCCGCGTTTGTTTCTAGTCTCCGAGTTATAATCTCGTTGAGGTGTTGCTTGATGGTATAGATTTCATAGTTGAATTCACGCGCCCGTGTTTGGTATTTTGTACTTTGGAGATGTATATTATGTAAATTTTATATTTATGGATTTTTGAGATTTCCGGGGCGTGACAGTTGGTATCAGAGCCTGGTTTTAGATCTTGAAGGAGAATAAGAACTCTGATATTGAATAGGTTTCAATACTTGGGTGTTACAAGTTTGAGCGGCTTAGAAAACTAAGTTTTCTTGAAGGATGATGTTAAGGTAGAAGTTGGTTAAGTTATGAGTCGTGATATTGACGTCGAGTGTTTCTTCTCATGTGGTATATCCAGTATAGGATTGGTGTCAATAGTGTTGGTTCCATTGGGGTTAGTCCGTTTGGGAATCGAGAGTACGAGTTTTGAAGCCTTAGGCATACCTAATTCGTAAAGTGGAAATGTCTTGTGCTATATTCGTATGTGTGCTCTCATTAAGTGATTTATGTTGGTGTGTATTCTCGAGTACGAAATTTCGTGATTGCCATTGTAGATACCCCGGGAAACCACGGCTTGGCTAGAGCGGTGAATTATCCTAGGATGTCTAACTTGTTTTAGAGTCGCCACCTATGTTTTTAAAGGAACATAAGAAAAACCTAGAAATAGCCTAATTTATGTACAAAACCAGAGATTCAGGAGAGAAGGGTTCGGGGGCTAGGTGACGGAGTGGGAAGTACTTAAACACCCTCTCCGCCCCGCTTACGCGGGTCTTGCTACTATTGGTGTTCTAATATTTACATGTCCTTCAATTAATTAAATAGAAATGTGCTAACAATTGTGATGAGAAGAAAAGGGGAAATAAAGGGGAAATAAAATAGAATTGTTTTATTTATTTAGTGATAAAGATTACATATAACAAGTAATGTTAAAGAATTACAATAAGAGATGAAGAGAAATTAACATGGTGAATTAAAGTTAAGATTAAAATGTAGGGAGATAACCTTAACTAACTTCAATATGTGAAGTAGTCAAGTTGGTCATGTCCCATTAATGGGGATTGCATACATCAAGAAGAAGAAAACAAAGGAAGAAAATGGAGTTGTACCTTGAGAAAGAGGACTTGGAACCTTGACTTGAAAGTGTTATTGTTGTGATGAAATTGTTGTAGAACAATTTGTGTAGAGTCTTGTTACTAAGAACTCTTGTTGGGAGAATTTGTGTATAGTGTAGTTGGTGAATCAAGGTTGGAGTCCCAAAAAGAAGTCCAAAAAGAAGTCCAAAAAAAGAAGTCCCTTTCCAAGGTAGAAGATGATGGTTTTTATACGTAAAAAAGATAGGGAAATGATGGAGGGAAAAGATGATCATCCATGTGAAATGGAATTGACCAATCAAAAATAAGATAAATAAAATAATAAATAAAATAAATAAAAGAAAAATCAAATAAAATAAAAAGGAAATATTTTGTTTTAATGAAAAGGCTAGAAGTGTGGGATTGGGAGTTAATGAGAAAAGGGGGGATGAATGTGGATGTAAAAAGATGGTTTTTGTGATAAAAAAAAAGATGTTTGTAAATAAGAAAAGGGAGGGAAATAAGGTGCAATCCGTTACTGCCAAAGTGGGAAGCGCGCGGGTCCGGCTTTTGGGGCGGGACGCGCGCGCGGCTCACTGGCAGTGCCGGAAGCGCCCGCGGGTTAAAAAATGACAGAATGACCCTAAAAGTTAACTCTGTTATGCAGTTTAGTCCAAAACTAACGGAATCAGTTAGGAACTTAACCGAAGTAACAGAAATTAATGAAAATAAGTTAAATAAAAATACTTTGTATGCAATCGGGGTGAGAGGTCCAAGGCGGGGTGTCTACAGAGCCCCTCGGCGACGTGGATTGCGAAGCAAAACGCGTCGACGAAAGAAAGACAACCGCCGAGGACATCGACAAGAGAAAACAAAGACTCGATAAAGCAGGAATTTGAAATTACAAAGGATAGAAATGCGCTCCCTGTGTGAGCGACTTTTGCTGATGGAAGAGGTATGGTGATTTGAGCGGTCCACCATGGACCAAAATTAGTGCGCGGTGCGGCATATTCTGATGCGCTGTGAGGCGGTATGGTGATTTGAGCGGTCCACCATTGACCAAAATTGGTGCGCGGTGCGGCATATTTTTATGCGCTGTTCGGCACTTGTTGAATCTGGTGCGCGGTGCGGCATATTCTGATGCGCTGTGCGGCACTTGTTGAATCTGGTGCGCGGTGCGGCATATTCTGATGCGCTGTGCGGCGGTATGGTGATTTGAGCGGTCCACCATGGACCAAAATTGGTGCGCGGTGCGGCATATTCTGATGCGCTGTGCGGCACTTTTTGAATCTGGTGCGCGGTGCGGCATATTCTGATGCGCTGTGCGGCACTTGTTGATTCTGGTGCGCGGTGCGGCATATTCTGATGCGCTGTGCGGCACTTGTTGATTCTGGTGCTTTATGCGGCACCTGGTGCTCTGTCCGGCACCTGTTATGTGTATGCTTTGCAGATATACGTGCTTGTGTGAGATGTGAAATAGGAATTGCGAGAGAAAATTGTGATTGTGGTGTGATATGATCTTGAAAGCACCTTTGTAATGAGAGAGAAGTAAGAATGTAGAAAGTGATCTTGTGTGCGGTGTGATTTTGAGGAAAGCGTCGGATGTATTCATACCTTCACTTACCATTGCCGCTTGAGTGGAGATGGATTCTTGATGTCCGCGGAGGATGCTTTGATGGAGAATGTCCATTCTTTAGATGTTGATGAGAGAATGCCCTTGATGTTGGGTTGGCGAGATGGTATTCTGGATGATGGGTTGGTCGTGCCAAAAGGCTGCCTACGTATCCCTTTAAGAGAATCAGACCAGCGTAGTTCAAGGATGATGGAGAACTCTGGGGAAGAAGCTATGGAGCAAGGCAAAGTAAAGCACATAATTTTGCACGTAAAAGGAGAAAAAGAAAGAAAAAATCTTTTTTTTTTTTTTTTTTTTTAGTTCGTGGGTGAACTATTTTAGCCATTGTGTGTTTGTAAAGGCAACCCAAGATCAAGCCATGCTCAGTAGAAGTCCGGATTGCCTCGCTTGAATTCTGTTGTCGCTGGTGTGCCCAACGAAGATTGATGTCTAGCCCCAAGAGATTTGTCGATTATGGGGCTTCAAAAGGCTTTTGATGCCGAGATGAGGGGTTGCTGATTATAAAGCCCCTAGAATGCCTTTGATGCCAAATTTTGAGGGACTTGCATAGCTCCAAGATAAATCAGCTCTTGGCTCATTCGAGTAAATCGCCCTTTGTTGTTGTGGTGAGCAAGCCCCAAGAGGAGATCGTTGATGCCAAACTTCGAGAGATTGCAAAGCCCCAAGTGTCGTGGGCTTGTAGATGGCGGGATGTGAAGACCTTTCATTGTAAAGCCCCAAATTACCTCGTGATTGGCTCGGCATTGAGAACGGATGTACCGTTTGGTAGAATTCTTGATAGAGATCTCCTTCATGCTCTTACTGGGGAGATGAATGGCCTCATTGTGGTTGATACCCAAACGGCTAAGGGCTTATGTCAAAGGATGCAGTAATGTCTTGCGGTGCCGTCGAAGTCGCGGAGGATAAGGTCTTGGTGTGATAAAGTCCCAAATGAGTATGCTTGCTTGACTCTTCTTAAGTTGAACTAATAACGGATCTTCGGATGCAACTAGTGCTGTGGCCCAACTTTATCTGAGCTGCACCTTGTGCTTTTGATCTTGGAGAAGGGGGTGCTAAATTGCAGAAACATTGGGATTGGCCGTGGCATTTCCCGCTATAACCCTGTTTTGATTAGAGTTTAGCATATTGAATCTTTTTCCTTTTCTCTAAGACTTCCTTCAAAATCTCGCTGTGAGTTCTAACAAAAATCATCAACTTCATTCATAACATCGGAGTCTTCATTTAAAACCAAGAGGCCTTTGACTTGAAGTGTTTAGAGACCCTTTGAAGCTTGATCCCTTTCATGGAGACTACTCCCAAATTGCGTTGCTCGAGTATTGTTGCCCAAAAGACTGTCGGTCGCGGTCGGTCGTGAAGCCCCAATATTGCCCTTTGCTCGGATTACTGTAATGCAGTAGCCCAAAAGATTGTAGATTGCGAAGCCCGTTGAGACCTTCGGTACTGAATTGAGGAAGCTTCCAATGTTGCACATGACTTGGTTGGGGATACTGCTGGGGAGTTAATTTCTCTTTGCCGAGGGAGCCTTTAAGACTTGACCGTATCCCCTAGAGTGCCATCATTGATTGCGAGAAAGGTCCATCCTTGATTGGGGGAACGAGCATGGGCACACGCGACAAGAGGGCTTTTTGACATCCCTTTTGGGAGACTTTGAGGATAGTCTCACACATCTTTCTCGAACATAGCCTCTAGGGCGTATTGATTGTCAAGTGAAGCAAAAGAAGTCCTTGTCCTCGAGTCACATAGCCCCTAAGGCATCACCATTTGTTGAGCAAAGCAAGAGTGACTCATCCTCGTGCGAGGGAACAAACATGAGAGGACATGGCAAGAGCTACTCCATTTCTCGGGAGCCTTTCGGCGTACTTTAGAAGCACATACTTGAAGAAGCTTTGAAAACTGAGACACATATTGTTGCTATTTGTTGCCCAAGCTAATTGACTAGCTAGGGATTATTTGTGCAACCTCGTGCCCTTTTATGATGGGCTTGTTCTCGGATGGGTCTTGGTTACCACGGGCCTTCTTTTCATGAAGCCAAAAATGCACACTGCTGGAGAATGATGCCGATAACCCAAGACAACCTTTGATGGTGCAATATCTTGTCGAGCCTTTTGCAATCCCAAAGTTGACTCGGTGGGCAATTGACTTGCTGAGGTGATTCAATGTAGAACTTGTCTTCTTTAGAGGCCGGGGATCTCCATTTCTCTTTCCCTTCTCTCTCTCACTCTCTCATTTTTTTTTTATTTTTTTTTATGTCGCACCCTGTTTTTTGCCTAGACCGCCCTTTCGGGTTTTCAATCTAGCGGGCATCTCTTTTGCGTCTTCATCATTTTTTTTTTTTTTACTCAATTGATGAGGAAGTGTGCATTGACTCTAGCTGAGGAGATAAGACATGTGATTTTGCGGTGGAGACCTCTTGTCACTAAAGGTGAGTGACATTGACTTGACTAGGGAAGTGTCCCTAGTATTGACATGTATTTTTTTTATTGAATTGAATGACTCACGAAGGCAAGTAAGTCATTAAGAGAGAAGAGAATGAAATCCCAATTTGATTGCAAGAAATTGGGAGTATGCAGAAAGAATAGAAGTCCCTAGACTCGACAAGGAGCGCGAAATGATTCCAAATCTAAGAAAGTTGTTCAATCTTTTTGGTGATTAATTCATTAGCAGATGAATCGTACAAAGATGTCTTGACAAGTTCGAGATGAAGGCCAATCACCATAACGCGCTAGGGCTAAACATATCTTCTTTCTTGCATGAGACCGGACCCGCAGATTGCCTACGTTCCTCCAGTGTAGAGGCTCAGGTCACCGTAGTTCTTGTGAATTCTCCATTCTTCGGGATGGAATTGTTGCTTCGTCGTGTAGCTTCGTCCTCCTTTGGTGGATGGAATGATGTTGATCTTGATGTGAACTTTTTTTATTGAGGGGGATTTTTTTTTTTTTTTTTTTTTTTTTTTTTTTTTTTTTTGTGTGCTCTAACTTTTGCCTAGGTTGATTTGATGGTTTCAACCTAGCGAGCTCTTTTTTTTTTTTTTTTTTTTTTAATCCCCCTTTGAAAACTTTGCTTGACTTCTTCATGATTGTTGCTCCACCTTGTTTGTCTTGGCTTCGTCGTTGATGTTGGCGTCGATGTTTAGCCCTAGGCGTTCAAGTGATGGCCTTGTTCTAAAACTTGTTTAGACATTTTTTCATCATTTTGCCAAGAATTAGATCGAACAACTTGGAAGAGTGTATAAGGACAAGAACAACTTTTATTTGATAAGAAGACTCGACACATACATGGGACGAGAGAAAACATTAATGCACACAAAAGAGGACTTTTGACTCTCTTTTTTTTTTTTTTTTTATTCCTACTACTAGGTAGAGAAAGAGAAACGGAGATTGTTGTTGTAGTCCCCATTGTCGTTGTAGTCTCCTTGTGGCATGATTTCTTGTAGAAGCCCCATTTCGAAACCAAATCATTCTTCTTTGATGAGTTCTTGCATGTTGGCACTCTCTAAAGGTTGCTCTTCACCCACAGTAAATTCGCCGTTGTCGAACAAATCTTGGATGATGTTTCGGAGAAGGAAGCACCCTTCGGTAGTATGGCTACTATGCTTATGGTAGCCGCACCATTCACCATGTGCATGATTCTTCGGTATCGTCTTCGGCCTCTAAAGGCTTGACCTTTCCACTTGCCACCAAAGTTTCAAATGCTTCGTCTTGGGTTACTCCTAGGAGAGGAGTGAAAACTCGGTTGTTGGCGGTACCTTTGTAGCTTTTGAGGGACGGGCCACTTGAGCATGCTTTACCCTTAAACTTTGCTTTGCCGTCAGTGAGCTCTTGCAAACGGGCTTTGAGTTCGGAAACCTCTTCCTCGTGAATTCTTCTTTCATAATCAAGACGGGCCTTGAGTTCGGAAACCTCTTCTTTGTGAATCCTCTTGTCGATATCGAAACGGGCTTGCCACAAATTGTCTTTACGGCGGGCATCCTCGACAACCCTATCCATTTGTTCCCCCATTGATTTCATTATGTTGAGTAACCCTTCGTTGGACACGAAATCATTTCCACCGTTGTTGTTGTCGCCGTTGGAAGCCATTGGACCTATTGGAAGAGCACGGTTGATCTTAGATTGGCCCCACAAACACCTTTTGGATAAAATGAATTAACCCACAAACAAAGAAAAAGACTCAACCACATAAGGAAAAACGACTTTTTTTTTTTTTTTTAATTTACAAAGTCGGAAGGACGTGGTCCTTTTTGGGGTTTCTAGAAAAATAATGGAATCGTCACACTAGTATATAGACCTTCTCGCGGTCCCATATACTCATCGGATTCCACCACGCTTGTGATACCTACATGTGACGGGATTAAACTAAATTAATTTAGTAAATCATACATGCGGGGACGGATTTTTATTTTCGTCCAAAATGCCCACTTTTGGGGACAGAGTTTTATTTCGTCCATTGCAATAAATTGGCATGTATGATTTGAAGACATTAGTTTAGGGAAATCTCGGCACATGGAAACCGACTTGAGTCACGGAGTGTTAGACCCTAGACTAGAATTGTGTGGCTTGTGCTCGGCTTGAATATGAGGCTCAAAGGTCACCCCCGGCATGTAGTCATGAACTACGCCACGGGCTGAGGTTTACCGCTTCGAAAGAGTCAAGGTCGGGTGGAGCTTGAAACTTTCTATGACGGGCCTCGACGGGTTTGGGGTTGGACTTGTGCGACTCGATTGTGAGCAGTTGATAGGAATATGTGCATGTAGTGTGAGGTCTAACATGTGACAAAACATTTTTTTTTTTTCAAAAGAAATAAATAAAAAAACAAATAAGCACATAATTACAACTTTCGAATCACCCGTGTCACCGATAAAAATAAACAGAAAGTAAAAGAAATTGTATGCAGGCCCGGTGCCCACACACTGTCATTCTGTTCTGTTTCTGTGCACTGTTCTGTTCCGGGAATGCGCCCAGAAACGCGCGCATTGGGTTGCCTATTCGGAAGGCACGCGCGTGAGAGGAAGCAGGGCAGAGGCGCCCGCTTTTGGGTGAGAACCTGCAAATCATTGGGTTCAAGGGATTGCCTTGACCCTTAATTAAGAAAACTTTCCCCTGCAGAATTTGTTAGCACAGAAACATGGAATTGAAGGACAAGAAAGGAGGCGGGCGATTCTGGTAATAAGGGTCGGACGCGCGAGCTTTAGGCCAAGAAGGCCGGAGGCGCGCGCTTCCTACCCTTTTTACCAGAATGCCCAGAAAACAGAATAAAAGAACACCAAAAATGAAAACGCAAGTTTAACCCTCTATCGTCCCCCAGCGGAGTCGCCACTGTAGATACCCCGGGAAACCACGGCTTGGCTAAAGCGGTGAATTATCCTAGGATGTCTAACTTGTTTTAGAGTCGCCACATATGTTTTTAAAGGAACATAAGAAAAACCTAGAAATAGCCTAATTTATGTACAAAACCAGAGATTCGGGAGAGAAGGGTTCGGGGGCTAGGTGACGGAGTGGGAAGTACTTAAACACCCTCTCCGCCCCGCTTACGCGGGTCTTGCTACTATTGGTGTTCTAATATTTACATGTCCTTCAATTAATTAAATAGAAATGTGGTAACAATTGTGATGAGAAGAAAAGGGGAAATAAAGGGGAAATAAAATAGAATTGTTTTAATTATTTATTGATAAAGATTACATATAACAAGTAATGTTAAAGAATTACATTAAGAGATGAAGAGAAATTAACATGGTGAATTAAAGTTAAGATTAAAATGTAAGGAGATAACCTTAACTAACTTCAATATGTGAAGTAGTCATGTTGGTCATGTCCCATTAATGGGGATTGCATACATCAAGAAGAAGAAAACAAAGGAAGAAAATGGAGTTGTACCTTGAGAAAGAGGACTTGGAACCTTGACTTGAAATTGTTATTGTTGTGATGAAATTGTTGTAGAACAATTTGTGTAGAGTCTTGTTACTAAGAACTCTTGTTGGGAGAATTTGTGTATAGTGTAGTTGGTGAATCAAGGTTGGAGTCCCAAAAAGAAGTCCAAAAAGAAGTCCAAAAAAAGAAGTCCCTTTCCAAGGTAGAATATGATGGTTTTTATAGGTAAAAAAGAGAGGGAAATGATGGAGGGAAAAGATGATCATCCATGTGAAATGGAATTGACCAATCAAAAATAAGATAAATAAAATAATAAATAAAAGAAAATCAAATAAAATAAAAAGGAAATATTTTGTTTTAATGAAAAGGCTAGAAGTGTGGGATTGGGAGTTAATGAGAAAAGGGGGGATGAATGTGGATGTAAAAAGATGGTTTTTGTGATCAAGAAAAGATGTTTGTAAATAAGAAAAGGGAGGGAAATAAGGTGCAATCCGTTACTGCCAAAGTGGGAAGCGCGCGGGTCCGGCTTTTGGGGCGGGACGCGCGCGCGGCTCACTGGCAGTGCCGGAAGCGCCCGCGGGTGAAAAATGACAGAATGACCCTAAAAGTTAACTCTGTTATGCAGTTTAGTCCAAAACTAACGGAATCAGTTAGGAACTTAACCGAAGTAACAGAAATTAATGAAAATAAGTTAAATAAAAATACTTTGTATGCAATCGGGGTGAGAGGTCCAAGGCGGGGTGTCTACAGCCATTTGTATGTATAGGGTGATTTAGTTATGTCACCTATGCGGGATATTGATGAGTTAAGTGGTATGGTTTAGCTTTCTATATGCTACGAATTTCTTGTGTGCCATCGATAGGTGGAGAATATTTCTATATTGGTATGTTTGACTTTGTTTAGGAGCATACTAGGTGTATATATATATATATAATGTTCAAGTTCTATGTTGAAAATCAGAAAATCTTTATTATAAGGTTGTGTTGGGAATTTAGCGTATTCAGTTGGCAATATTAATTTTGAAATATTAGGTATAATTTATATTGAGTGCAATATGTCGCTTGACAGATAGAGAACTTGGGTTATATGATGAGTTGATATAAGCTACGATACTGATAGGTGAACCAGTGAACATATAGTATCGGTTGGGTTAAAGGGGTTAAAGATTCAATTTGAGAATTTCTTGATATGAGATTTTTCTTACTTTTAGTACATCTACGTGAGTGCATCGGAATTGTTTAGTATGAGGAAATACTTAATTTATTATGGGTCATAGTAAGAAGTTGAGTTATGATACTTTTGGAATCATTTCAGTACATGACTGGAGTTGAGTTAAAGCAAAATGAGTTATGAGTATATGGTGGGAGTTACAATCATCAATGATGGTAAGCGCGTTAAGTTTAAAGGTCTAGACATATTTTGAGAAAGTAAGAAATTCTCGAGCAATATTAAAAGCATTTTTGGGTTTTAGTTAAACAGTTGTCACTTGGTTCTTAATATTTTCTTAGTGGCGTTCTCGTTCGGATTAAGGATTTGTAAAGGAAGTTGAGTATAGATACTTTGGCATATTAAAGGATACTATGATTCTGTATTGGGACGGAGCATTTTATTGAATATTTCGGATTGTTAGTGATCATTTGTAATATCTTTAGAGTTGTAAGTTGTAATATATTGATATTTATGAAAATAAAGATTGTGAAAAGTTCGGATCGTTACAGTTGCTACTTTAATGGTAATCCTTAGAGATATAGTCACGCGGTGAACATTTGAAGGATGAGAAATTTCTTTAGCTTTTCATAGTTTAAGAAGTTGTGTAAGCTCGAAATTGTTTAATGTGTTGAATTTCTGGGAAGTAATATTAAGTATGCGATTTTCTAATGGAAGTATCTTTGCGGTATAATTAAGGTTGTGAATAAGACGAGTTTGTAGTATCTCGAGAATTGTGTTTAGGAGTAATCTGGATTCTGCGATTTTGGGCGATAAAGTATTTGCATATATTTTGTGGATTAACGCTTGATAAGTGGAGCGATCTGTGACTTGGAATTGGTTGTGATTTTAGTGGTTTTACCTTAGCGGGTTATATTATATTTTATTTTGGGACCAAGTTGAAACGTTATGATATCGGACTATCAAAAGTTGATGGATATATTTCCTTAGAAAACTAAGTATGAGGTAAGGCTAGTAGTTGAGGAATTCAAAGGTTATGACTGTATAATGTTTTATCTTATAAGGAATGTGAGTGTGGTAGTGGAATCGCATTTGACCGGATAGTTGATAACAGTAGATTTTTGTTATATCATTGAGTTATTGGGTGACAGTAATCGTTAGCCCTATTCCTTCACTTATTTATTCGGGTAGTAGCATGATTACGTGGGTTGATGTATAGATCGTCAATGCGTGCGGATGAACCGGAAGAGTAAAACTTATGGATGTTGATGATTTAAGGGTTGATGGAGAGCGTAATGCTAATCAGGATCGAATCAGCTATGTCTTAGAATTGGTGAACAAGTGATAGTCTTGAGAATCTGAAATTCGGGATGAAAGAGGAAGTTAACTTTAGAATGTTTGATACGAGTATACTTGAGATGCGTATGTGTTCAAATGTGTCGGTTTATTTGAGTCGTGGGGACGATGTATGAAATATTTAATTGGTACTTGATAGAGGTTATGAGTGCTTTATGCGAATTGATATTTTGTCGCCTTATTATGACCGCGCATTGTGATTTTAATGAGTGAATTCGCGGGCGAATTCTTTTTAAGGAGGGTAGATTGTAACGACCCGAAAACCCGTCTCTAAATTCTAGCATTAATTAATTATTATATTTAATTATTCGATTATTTATTTATGTGCGCATTTTATATCTTATAATATTAAGTTGTGTCTAGCATTATTTGGGCGATATTGTGTTAAGTGTGAAAGAGGGGAATGAAATGATCAGAGGGTTATTTGGGGTTTATTTGCGTTAGTTGGAAGCGAAGGGGCTTAAGTGTAAAATTTCTTTTAATATCCTTCTTCTTCTTCCTCCTCCTCCCTCACTTTTTAATTCTCCCAGCACATCTCTCTCTCTCTCCTTCATTTTGGGTAAGATTTCTCTCTCACTTCTCTCTTCAATCTAACCATCTTCCTCTTGTTATTTCTCATTTCTTAAAACATGAAATTTGTTTAGATCGTCATTAGGATCGTAGAGGGCTAAAAATATTCGAGTTCCAGCAACTTTGAGAAAATTCAAGTAAGTTGCTTTTCCCCCATTTTTATGCTAGAAATGTCATTCCATGTTGATATGATGATATGTTTACTATATATTGCTTCTTGGATGATTTATGAACTTGTTTCCATTTTTGGTTGATTTTGTGATATTTTGAATGTTGGGATTCGAATCTTATTTTGGGTAGCTAGATGTTGTTATTTAGGTCTATTTCAAGTTCACAAGTTGTTTTGGTGCATTATTATGCTTATTGGAAGTCTTGATTTTGAGTATTAGAGAAATGGTGAAGTTTTGGGTAAGAATTGGTTTGATTTGGTTACCTGGGTTCTTCTGCGTTTTTTTTCTGAATTTAGGAGGTGCTCGGCCGAGCACGTCCCTTGACTCGGCCGAGCGGAGCAGACCAGAAAGTCATAATTTTGAAGCCGAGGTTGCTCGGCCGAGTCATATAGAACTGCTCGGCCGAGCACCCCTGTTTTAGGCATAAATGTTTATAACTTAAAAGTAAGCACCCGGAACAATAAGAAGTCAACCGTAAGCCTATGTAAACCGTGTAAGGGGTGTGTTAGAGTTATAAAAGTGGTAAATGAGTATTAGGTGGTTGTCATTACCCCCCCCCCCCCTTGTGACGTTTTATGATATTTCCTACTTTGATCAAATTGTCCGTTTTTCGTTCAATCTTCCGGAGGCCATAACTTTCTCATCCGAACTCCGTTTTGGACGAGTAAACTATCATTTTAAATCTCTTCTAGAGTAATTCGAGATGAGGTGGTTTATTTAGGTGAGTTTCAGGTTTCGATTATGTTGAGATTTCATTTAGTGTCTTATGACAATGTGTTTAGAATCGGTCCGTTGTAATCAAGTTGGGAATATCGGTTTGCGTGGTTTCGCCTTGGTTCCTTTGTGAATAAATGGGTTATAGAATTTAGTATGGATTATTGGAAATGTGGGAACACTTTCATAATGAGTGGACGTTTGGGATAGTTTTAATGATAGTCATTGTGCTATTTGGGGAAAGACCATTTGGGTAGTACTCTCTATGAGTAACTCGCGTGTATCATGTTAGGATGCGTTTGATATGGATCCTTGTCCTAGAATCATTTCGTTTTAATGATTTGTATTGTTGGGCTTTTATGAGCAATTCCATTTCGGTTATTGAACTCTGTTATGAGGAACTTGTTGCTATCAATGTTGTTAAACTCTTAATGAGTAATCGTTGTATCTTTATGGTGATTTGTGTTGCGGTTCCCTACTTTGGAACCCTTTTGATGTTTATAAAGCTAGTATTCATTACTTAGCATTATTGAAAGTCCAGCTGGTTAAATTGTGTATCGAGTCAGGCAATGGATAATGCTATAATGGCACGAGCCAAATCCAGTATAGCATCGCCCATTGGTCCTTCTGTCCTTATCCAGATTGGCCTTGGTTGGGATGAGCTAGCTCCGTTGTGGGTATTCTAGCTAATCGTTTTGGAGCATGACTTTGTGGCATGACTCCCGCCCCTTGTGGCACTTTACATTGTTATTGGTTCCGGTACCGGGTTTCTCTTCAGCTTTTATGCTACTATGGAGAGGGTTTGAGTGGTTGATTGGTCGGTTCTGACCGGGTTTCTCTTCAGCTTTTATGCTGCTATGAAGATGGTTTGCTTGATTGATGGGTTGATTGGTCACCTCTGACCGGGGTTTTCTCTTCGGCTTTTATGCTACTGTGAAGATAGGATTGGTTGATTGTTGAAGCTGCGCAGCGATCCTTTAATTGGTTCTATCAGTTGGGAAACCTTGGCTAATATCCTTTGTTATGTGTTTACTTTCCGCTGCCATCTGTTGACTGTTATTTGTTACATTCTATGTGATATTTATCATTGTTTATTGCTTATTGCATTATAGCATGTCATGTAGACGCATTTAGTAACTTACTGAGATTTTATCTCACCCCGTTTTTTTGTTTCAAATTGTTTTTCCTTAACCCCCCCCCCTAGGAAAGCAAGTTGTAGTGTTGTGAGGTCCGTTGTAGCGGGAATATTCTGAGCAGGTTGATCGCATTTGGGATAGTTGCCCTTCAGAGCCTTTACGCATATTATTGTGGGTTCGTTGTCGTTCAGTGTTTTGTATATACGGTTGCACTTTGGGTATTTTTGTTAATAGTTGTTCTTGCTTCCGCGTTTGTTTCTAGTCTCCGAGTTATAATCTCGTTGAGGTGTTGCTTGATGGTATAGATTTCATAGTTGAATTCACGCGCCCGTGTTTGGTATTTTGTACTTTGGAGATGTATATTATGTAAATTTTATATTTATGGATTTTTGAGATTTCCGGGGCGTGACATCATCGGTGTAGCAATCCGCAAAAATCCTTCTATAAACCTCCGGTAATACCCGACTAACCCCAGAAAACTTCTAATCTCAGTCACGGTTTCCGGTCGCTTCCAATCCACAATGGCCTCTATTTTTGAAGGGTCCACAGAAATCCCATCTTTAGAAATGACATGCCCCAGAAATGAGACTTTCTCAAGCCAAAATTCACACTTAGTAAACTTCGCAAATAGTTGCTCCTTCGCAAGGACGGATAAAACTGTTCTCAAATGTTGCTTATGCTCCTCTCGAGAGTTTGAATAGACAAGAATATCATCGATCAAAACCACTACGAACGAGTCAAGGTAAGGATGGAAAATTCGGTTCATCAAGTCCATAAACATGGCGGGTGCATTAGTCAACCCAAACGGCATAACCAAGAATTCATAATGACCGTAACGAGTGCGAAAAGCAGTCTTCGGAATATCATCCGATCGAATCTTCAGTTAATGGTACCCATTCCTCAAATCAAGTTTAGAAAATACTACCGACCCTTGAAGTTGATCGAATAAATCATCAATATGCGGTAGAGGATATTTGTTCTTCACCGTTACCTGATTCAACTTCCGTTAATCAATACACAACCTCAACGAACCATCTTTCTTTTCTCACAAACAAAACCGGTGCTCCCCACGGGGAAACACTAGGTCGAATGAACCCTCTGTCAAGAAACTCCTGCAACTGAACCTTAAGTTCTTTCAACTCCGCCGGAGCCATTCTATAAGGTGCTTTCGAAATCGGAGCTGTACCTGGTAGAAGATCTATACAAAACTCTATCTCTCGATCGGGTGGCATATCATACTCAGTAGAGAAAACATCGGGAAATTCCCGTACCACCCGAACACTTTCCAAACCAGGGGATTCTTTCTTGGTGTCTAGCACACTAGCCAAGTAACCCTCACAACCACGATGCAATAATTTTCTCGCTTTCACATAAGAAATTAAACGAACTTTTCTACTCAAAGGACTAGCCTCAAAAATAAACTTAGGCACGTCGGGATAGAAAAAGTAACAACTTTCTTACGACAATCAACAGAAGCATGAAACTTGCTCAACCAATCCATGCCCAAAATAACATCAAAGTCTTGAATTGGAAGGACTACCAAGTCCGCACATAAGACACGACCACATATAACCACATCACAAGCACGCAATACTCTATCAGATATCAAGCATTCTCCTATGGGGGTCGACACCTCTAGCACATAAGGTAAAGACTCAAATGCAGCATTTAGCATAGAAGCAAATTGCACAGATATGTAAGAATGCGATGATCCTGGATCTACTAACGCACGTGCGCTCACATTAGACACAGAAACAATACCTCCAATAACGGATAGATCATCGGTAGCTTGTTGTTGATTCATGGCAAATACCCTTCCTTGGACCTTGGGCTTTCCCGCAGCATCTCTTTTCTGACCCTGAGTAGTACCAACTCCTGACCCGGATGGTTGTCCTTTACTCCTCGGGCAATCTCTCGCAAAGTGCCCCATTTGACCACAATTGGTACATTTACCCTGTTTCTTCCAACACCTATCCTCTGTATGGCCTTCCCTCTGACAATACGTACAAGGCTTCCTATTCTGATTCCCCGGAGTAATACCCGGATTCCTTGGTACGGTTTGTCCCTTAAACTGAGATGGTCCTCCCAAATTACCTCGGTTATCTGAACGTTGATGTGGTTGTGACTTGGTATGACTTCCTTGCTTACCCGTGTTCGCAACCTCGGTCTTCCTCTTATGTTCCCTAATGTCTTGCTCGATTAGGTACGCACGATCAACAGTATCCTGGAATGTCAGAATCCTTTGAGCTATAAGCTGAGTCCGAATAGATGTCTTTAAACCTCGGATGAACCTCATTGCTTTCTGCTCCTCCGTCCTCACAAGATAGTCACAGTACCTGGCTAATTCTGTGAACTTAGCTGAGTACTGATCCACGGACAACAATCCTTGATCCAAATTGAGAAGCTCGATCTCCTTCCGGTTCTGATCAACTACCGGGATAAAATGCTCTTTGAATTTCCGCACAAACAATTCCCAAGCATACGGTGTATTAGTCTCGTCCCAACTTGCTTTAATCCCTTTCCACCAATGCTCGGCGGCACCCACAAGTTTATAGGACGCAAATCGGACCTTATCCTCACCAGTGCAACCAAAGACATCGTAAATTTTCTCCATAGATTCAATCCATAGCTCGGCCTTCTTCACATCGGGTTCCCCATTATACTCCGCCGGTTTCAGTTTCAAGAATTGCTCCAAACCATAACGGGGTGGTGGTGCTTGCTCTACTCTCGGCCCTTGGTCATGAATATCCTTCATGGCCGCCTTAAACATACCCTGAAACATTGCACGAGTTTCATCTCTTGTTTCATTCTGATTTGAAGTGCCGGCGTTACCTTCACCACTTCTTCTACGAACCATTTCGAACAAGTACCTGCATAAAACAACAACCGTTACTCACTCCGAACACGACTACCCTCCTAGGTCATACCAATCCACCTATACATAAACTTAGAGCTAAACCGTAGCTCTGATACCAACTGTCGTGACCCCGACCCCGCGGGCCCGGAGTACGCGAGCTGGACGTCGACTTAGAACTAATACACCAAAATACCGAAGATAAAAATTCCATTTTAATGCCAAAAGGTGATACAAGGTTTTATAAATTCAAGTTTAATAACAACAAAATACAACTAACATAAGCTCCACAAGCTTATACCCCAACAATATAAAATATACAATTCTTAATGACGTCATTGTTTGGTGACACTATCCCAAGGTTATACATTTAAATAATGCAAACCGAATAACAACCTTCCCCAAAAAGCTATATCCGCACTCGACGTCCTTTCTCGTGATCAGCGAGTCTAATCCTTTCCACCTAGGGGGGGGGTTTAAGGAAAAACAAAGATAAAAGAAAAGGGGGTCAGATAAATCTCAATAAGTTACTAATGCAACTACATGACATGCTAATATGCAATAAGCAATAAACAATGATAATATTTCATATAGCACGTATCAATTATCAGATAACCGTTAGCAGCGGAAATGAACACCTTACAAAGGATATTAGCCAAGGTTTCCAAACCGATAGACCCAAATAAAGGATCGCTGCGCAGCCTCAACAATCAACCAATCAACATCTTCATAGTAGCATGAAAGCCGAAGAGAAAACCCCGGTACCGGAACAATAATCAAGTAACATGTCACAAAGGACGGGAGATATGCCACAAAGTCATACTCCAAAATGTTAGCTAGACTACTTCATAATGGAAGCTAGCTCATCTCATTCCAAGGCTAATCTGGAAGAGGAAAATATGGGCAAAACAATGGTCAACATTATAATGGACTTGGCTCGTGCCATTATAATCTTTCCCATCGCCCGACACAACCACAAATACCAGCTGGACTTCCAAATAAAGGCTAAGTAATAAAATACTAGCACAATAAACAAGCACTGATTCCAAAGTAGGGAACCTTATAAAGAAGTCACCAAGAAAGTGAAATGAACCAACAACACACAATTAAAGTGTTCCAATAATCTCAACAATGATAACACAATTCCCATATCACATTTGATCACAAAGGATGCAGTAACTCAAGTACTCAACCAAAACTACTCACTCATCTCGAAGAGCTCAACGAGAGATTTAAAACGATAGCTTATACACCTAAAACGGAGTCCGGATGAGAGAGTTATGAACTATCCAAAATTGTCTACGAAGAGTACAAGAGGGTGAAGCTCAGGAATTGTACAGCGGAGGGGGCGCACGCCCACGCAGAAAGGGTGCGCGCGCCCTATAGGATCAGAAGGTTCTTGCAAAAAGGCCAGGGGAGGGTGCGCGCGCTCGCACGAAAAGGGTGCGCACGCCCACAAGCATCAGAAGGTTTTCCAAGCTGAACAAGGGAGGGTGCGCGCGCTCGCACCTAAAGGGTGCGCGCGCCCCCTTGGGATTTCGGCCAAACCCAGATTTTTTCTGGGTTCTTCAATTCGGGCATGAACACCAAAATTTCACCATTTTCATACCAAAACCAAAATCCTCATAATCAACTCTCAAAGTGAACCTAACAAATGAACTAGGACAACTTATGAGCTTAGAAGGGACCTAAATATCATCATTTAACAACCCCAAACCAAGATTTAAACCAACATTTAACAATCACCATTTTTAACCAAAATCAAAATAAATTCCAAATAAATTCCCAAACTCAACCCAACATCATATATATCAACTAAAGCACCATTCAAGCATGAAATGAACATTTTAGCATAATAATGGGGGAAAAGCAACTTACTTGAAATTTCTCAAAGATGACGGAATTCAAATATTTTTGGTTCTACGCGATCCTATCGACGATCTAAACACATTTCATAAAATGAGCAATAATAAAAGATGAGAGGAAGAAGGTGAAAATGAAGAGAGAAGGGAGAGGGAAAAACTTACCCTTTTCTTGGAGAGAGAGAGTGTTTACAGAGAATGGGGAAATGAGGGAGAAGGGAGGAAGAAGAAGGAGGATGTTCTAAAAATGTTACACTTAAGCCCCTCCGCTCCAAACTAACGCAATTAAACCCCAAATAACTCTCTATTCAAAATGATTCCCCTATTTCACACTTAACACAATATTACCCAAATAATGCTAGACATAATTAAATATCATGAAACACAAAATGCTCACATAAATAAATAATCAAATGAATAAATAAATAATTATTTAATACTAGAATTTAGAGGCGGGTTTTCGGGTCGTGACAGTCATTATTTTCATTCTTGACATTCAAGACATAAAGGCCATTAAATGAATTAGCAATACCATAAAGCACATCATTTAAATAAATAGAAAATTTCTTATTCTCAATAAGAAACTTAAAACCTTAATTATCCAAACAAGAAATTAAAATAATATTTCTACTTAAATCCGGAACATAATAATAATTGTTCAAAACAAGAATTAATCCGGAAGGTAAAGTGACTTCATAAGTCCCTACGGCTAATGCAACAACTCTTGCTCCATTCCCCACGCGTAGGTCTACTTCACCCTCTTTAAGTAGTCTCCTATTCTTTAGACCCTGCATATTTAAAAAAATGTGAGAACCACATCCGGTATCCAATACCCAAGAATCAGTGGTAGAAAGGAGAATATCTATCATATAGATGCCTGAAGTCGACGCAGCCTTGCTGCTCTTCTTCTTCTTTTGCTCTTCCAAGAAAGCCTTGCAATTACGTTTCCAATGACCAATTTCTTGACAATGGAAACAGATTGCATCCTTTTGTGAATCGGGTTTTGCCTCAGAAGCCTTGGCAACCTTTGCCTTGCTTATCTTAGGTTTGACAACTTTCTTACCATTTCCTTTGGCACTAGCCTTCTTCCCATCATGAACCAAGAGCACGGGAGAACCTTTCTCCGCAATCCTCATCTCCACAGTTTTAAGCATCCCATGCAACTCGGAGAGATTCTTATCCATTCCATGCATGTTATAATTCATATCAAACTGATTATAACTTTTAGGCAATGAATTAAGAATAATATCCGTGGCTAGCTCTAATGGGATTGGATAGCCAAGTTTCTCAAGATGCTCTACATAACCTTTCATTTTAAGCATGTGAGGACTCACTTGTTGCCCTTCATTCATTTTGCAAGTAGTGAATGCAACAATGGTCTTGTACCTCTCTTGCCTAGCTTGATCTTGAAACATGGCTCTTAACTCCACGCCTATCTCATAGGCTTCCAAATGTTCCAAACTTTGTTGGAGTTTTGAGCACATAGTAGCAAGCATGAGACAGTTTACATCTCTAGAATCATTACGATGTTTCTTGTAACTGTCTCTTTCTGCCCTAGGGGCAGTAGGTTCTGGTTCAGCAAGAAGTGGCCCATCGAGAATTTACAACTTATCTTCTTGCCTTAAAACAATTCTTAGGCTACGGATCCAATCCATAAAGTTCATACCATTCTCTTGGAGCTTATCCTTCTCAAGGATCTATCGCAACGAAATTGATTGAGTGTTAGTAGTCATTATCTACAATTATGCAAAATTTCCAAAATTTAATAAGTACCAATTTTCCATTAAAGAAATAAACAATGTATTTTCAAACAAAATACTCCCACTAAATTATATAACCTTCATATACATCCAATGTATAATATAATTTAATTGGGCTAAGATCCAACTTTAATTTAACTTTTGAGTCCACGGAGGCGGACCGCTCAAAACTAAATTAATTAGGTAGACAATCATGTCAATCATATCCCATATGATTCTTAGATTCTTTTATGAGATTCTTTGAGAAATCCAATTTCAAAAAGCATGTTTTAATCTCATCTTTTGCCTAGGCCCAAAACTGTTTTGACGCCTAATTAAGTCCAACCATTTTAAACGTATAGGAACCATTCAATTTAATGCACCTTGCGGAGGCAAGCCCACATTGAATTAATAAACCTCATCTTGCTCATACATGAATAAAATTAATGCACCTCGCGGAGGCGAACCCATATCAAAATCACCCATGTATAAACAAGTGTTTTAATCATGGCATGGCAATAAAGGACTTAAAACTTTCTTTGAAGGTTCATCACATATAGCATACAACACATTTATGAGCACATAATATAAACATGTTATGCATCAAGTTTAGCCACTAAATTAATCTCCATTAATTTAAGCATAATATTTATGTGTCATTAGTTTCTCTATAATTATGAGGATGAAACTCTTTTGAACTTTGGTTATCATCTTCCAAATCAAGACAACAAGAAGTGCGGCCGAAACTAAACCATAAGGCAACTTCAATTCCGCACTAATTCAAGAAACCAAGAAATTAGTCCATGTGGCCGAAATTAAGCAATAGATGGTCTCGATAAACGTAGGCCAATTGCATCCACAATTCCACATGGTTCTCCAATCATTGAATCAAGAACTTTGTTTCTCAATTTTAGCAATTATGAACTCTTCATAATTCTAACTTCATTTTATCTTTGAAACTTTGATTGCGATCAAGTTTGGGAAACACAATCTCGATGAACGCAGATTAGCCATCCATACCTCGAACCAATCTTAGAATCACAAGATCAAAACAAATAGGAAAATCAAACCCCAAGATCCACACCCAAACCAACTACCCAAAACCCATTCCAGATCAGCAGGTCTGGCTTGGTTCTGTTACTGGTTTGGTTGGACCTTTTGAAAATTCCAAATCTGATCAAAAGGCAAAAAGAATCAGCATTCTGATTGCTTTGTGAGGCCGCCCAGAAATCACTGTGCGATCACCCAAACATGTGCGGCCGCCCACGTGATTCTGTTCGGTCACACAGGATGATCAGAAGGCAATTTTTAAAGTTCGAAAATTTGTCTCAAAATTGTTTTTCCCCGATTATTAAAACCATGATCCAATCAGAATTAATAATCAAACAATTCAGAATCCATCATAATATTTATTGCGATTGAATCGTGCGATTAAAGTTGCAAAACAATAAACCACATAAAATCACATAACACATAAACATCATATAATCCAATATTCATATCATGTTAGACACATAAACAATTTATATACACACAACATGATCTAAGTATTGAAATAATCAACATGAACGGGGCTCTGATATCACTGTTGGGTTTCGTAGACACATAAGCAGCAGAAATTAGCATTCAAATTTTATGAAACCAAAAGCCCATAGATCCATTCATATGATTATATCAAATACAACAATATGAATACTAGGAAAAACTAACCCTTGATGACTTTGATTTTGGTCTTGAATCTTGGTGGAGAATTGGAAGCTTTAATCACAAAAGTAAGAACACGAACTTTGAAGATGATGAGCTTCACCCTCTAGCGGTATCCACACCACGAACGAATATCAAGAACACTTGATCTTGGTTGCTAGACCAAAATTGTGAAACACGTTTTCACAATCAATATGAACTATATGGAATTATATTTGTGTATAAATTTGTTCTTCAATCTAAGATATCTTAGAACAAAATAAACCTCTCTCAAACCCTTTGGAGACTTGCACAAAAGCTATGATATGATTTTGGCCGAATTTGGCAGTTTATATACAAGTTAGACCTATTCCAAATAGGAAACTTGTGTCTAAACCCGTCCAAAATTCCTTTCCAAATCAAATAAGGAAACCAGTCCGGACAAGGTGTGCGGCCGCCCAAAACGCCTGTGCGGTCGCACATCTATCTGGAAGGTTTCTGGTATTAACTGACCCAAACTGTGCAGCAGCCCAACCCATATTGTACGGTCGCCCACTTGTCCAGATTCCCAGAAATTCCAAAATTCCAATATAGTCCTTATTTAAGATTTGTTCTATTGTGTGTGATCCTATAGGATTATACTAAGTTGGCAATGGGTTCAAACATGAAACCATAAGATATGATTAGGTTCTAGCAAACCGTCATACCTACCCAAATAGTATAACTAGATACAAGTTCGCATTCCTTTAGACATGTCATAATCCCTTTGTCCACGATGTCATTGAACACAAGTCATGGTCAACAAGTCAACTTGTTTTGTTCAATACTTTCTCGATTCCGAATATGTTGATAATACAAATGACATTGATCTAATCAATTTATTTGAGTCCGGCCGAACATTTTCATCAACATCATTCCTACGAGAGGCCTAAGCTTGACATCTCTCCGAAGAGGGACAAATCCATTTAGCTTATTACTCTTTCCTACGTGAATCCGATTATGCCAATCATACCCTTTATAACTACCCGGTTAAAGGTAGCGTTTGAATATGTCAAACATAGTGTTCATCAAGTGGAAGACTATAATAACTTTATGTCTAAGGATTCGAATGACATAACTAATATGAGATATATGTACGACATAGACCATGACATAAATCTCATACAGCGGGTCATGTCCAGTACCTTGTTCCAAACAAGTACCCATAAATCTAACATGATTATCCCATGATCATTTAGCCTTTATACTAGTGCTTAACAAGTACTAGGGACAGAGATTATTATAAGTAAACATGAACAACAATAATAATTAAAATATCTCTTTATTGATATGAAATAAATGATAACAATTACAACGTTTATTAAACGTGCCTAGGGCACCACTACCAACATTTAGGTCCATTCATCCTTTAATGAGTCGTTGTTGATTGTTATGTTTGGGGAGTCAACTCGTCATTTTGGGGACATAGCAATCATTTGGAAACATTTATCGAAGCAATTCCGAGAGTTAATGTAATATTCAAAATAATGCCTCAAGTCTAGAGAGAATAGAAGTAAAAATGATTCATTTCATTTCACGAAAGACTCAATTTTTACAAACATAGACTCGGCCATTCCACTATTCACCGTCTCGACCATGCCTAACTCCGTGGTTTTTCACATAACATTGCCTCGCAGGGCTTTTCATAAAGAGAAACAAAAGACTTTGTCCACAACGGACTTTTAGGGACTCTCTAGAACCTTCAATGCTAGACCACTCCCACTTTCTTTTTCTTCTTCCACCTCCTTACATCTCCACCTCAAACCCATTTGTCTCCTTGCGTGGTAATGACACCTTCGTCGATGAGCGCTTGGATATGATTTCTCAAGGTGAGGCAAGCATTCGTAGAATGACCCGGGGCCTGGTGGTACTTGCAGTGTTGCTTTGGATCGTGGCGAGCTCCGATCGGTTCGGTCCATATCACGTGCTGCCCGAGGAACTCGATCTTACCGATCTCAACTAAATGATCCAACATTTGCTCTCTGGGCATTCCTATCTCATGGAACCAATGGTAGTAAGCTCCCTTGCCTTGGGGGTGAAATCCTCCCACAATTGCCGCGGGCTTCCTATGGGATACTGTGATGGGTTGGAGTTGATCACGGGACTCTTGCTCGTCTTGGACCAAGTGGTCGGGGATGGTCCTTGGTGAGGAGGAAGACTTCTTCGAGGAATTTTTGATCTCCTTAATGGATTTCACAATTTCATGGAGACATTCTCAGGTGTTCCTTGAGTTGTGCCTTTCTAATTCATCCGTCAATTCCGCTCGGCTAGGCAGGAGCTCGTACCGGCGATCGTACTTTTCCTCAAGGTATTTCCTGAGTCTCTCACCACCCTTTTCCCATAGCTCCTCAACCTTTTTATGGAGTACCTCCTTGATCTCCTTCCAGAGCTGTTGAACCACCTTGATTTCTTCATTGCGATCGACCTCTGACTTTCGTATTTGATCCCTCATCGTGTTCACCGTCCTTTCTAGGAGTTTCACCCTGCCTACCAGCCGGGCCTGTGCATCCAACTGGATATCTACCTCAATCACTTGGGATTTGCTTTCCATTGCTTCCTATAGCACAAAGGACCGACAAGCCGTAAGGGTACCGTGGAAAGAATCTCAAAAAGCCATGCTTTGAGTAAGACAGGGACTCGATACAAACGAGATTTTGACTTAAAGGAGAAAACAAGTATGACCCTTTTGGGGGGGGGGAGCCCAAGCCATGCGTTTGATGAATTTAGCAATTTTGGTTTTCAGAAGACGAATTTTTGTTTATTCTTTTGATCATTCTTAGGCAGTTTCGTCACACGAACAAACGTTAATGCACAGTTCAAAGGCTTAACATTTATTGTTCATCTTTAATTAAAACACGTCTTATTCCTAGTTGGTTGGAAAAGATTTCTCTTCTTTTTCGCAACTATTCTACATCCTGGATCAATGGAGGCCATCACTACGCCTATAGACCCCTCGTTTTTCACCTGCCTTGCACACCCCCAAGGATGGACTGTCCCGGGCGAGGGTCCTATAGGGCAAGCGGCTTCCACCGACCAAAATAAACGAACCTAGGGTCTAGTGCATCGCAAGATTCCCAATGCGTGAGCCATTCCAGTCATGATTAAGCCCCGGTTAAGATCGAGATTCGTCTTAGGGACTTAAGGGACTTCCGGCACAACCTCATCTTTGATACGGGCTCTCGAATCTTATCCGTGGGCTTAAGGATGATTAGTATGAACCATTCATTAGGTATTGACAACACAGTGTCACCCTATCCCTAACACATGACTTAGGTTAATTATTGCCAATATTAACGCATAAGTCAAGGACCGGGTCAAAGTTGACCATGGTCATACTTGCTTTCACAAGGAGTCATGACTCGGGCATTAACTTGGCCACAATTAATATCAGACACGAATTAGGGACGTGGTAACGTAAGCTAGACCAAAAACCAACCAAAGTCTCGGTATTTGTGTGTCACGGACAAGTGTGGTTGACTCGGCTCGGAACGTGCGCGCTAGAAGGGCACAAGAGCACCAATCAAGCTGCATCGTGGCATCCATCCTAGGTTTAAAGGGCATTTGGAACGTGCAAGGTCAAGTGCGCGTAGTGTGAAGCCATTCTGCGTTCTCTTTTGAGTTAAAATAGAAATTTTCAATTCGTTTTAACATCATGAGCAATGTATAATCAACATATGAACAAGCATGAATAAGCATAATCAACAAAAATGAGCCAGCATGAATAAGCTATTTACACAAGCAATCAAGCAAGAATCATATGAACAGACAAAGCCAAAACTTGTACATATAACAAATTGTGCACAACCAAAAAAAATTCTTTGAAATCGAAACTTCACAAGAAACAATCCTTTTGAAAACCATTTGCAAAACAAGTTGTGCACAACAAAAGGATTCAAAATCTTTTACAAAAGGGGTTATGCACAAGGAGGCCTTAAAAACCCAATTTTATGTCCAAAAAAACTTGTGCATAACTAAGCTTCAAAAACCAAGTTTTGGCTAGAAAAGAAGAAGGTAATGTGCACAAACAAATCTGTAAATTTGGAACCTGGATAAGCAGAAGCAAAAGGGACACAGAATGTTTCTGCCCTGCACAAAATTGTTAAATTTTGAAACATTATGTTCCCTGCCCAACATAGCCGTACGGCTATAGCATCCTGGCAATTATTTTTTGCAGTTTTTCAACTTCTGATCATCAAGCCCCAGTTTATTGCATTTCTAGAACAGTTTCACCTCCAGAAGATTCAAACAGAAACACAGCACACACAAAATAAACACAAAAGTTAACAAAAACGGGGGACGGGAGTTTGACCCACACAAAAGTGCCCTCAAAGCTTCTAAGAAGAAGTTTGCAAAGACTTTTCTCCCCAGCGGAGTCGCCACTGTAAGGATCCCGCCCCGTGACGAAGGAAACGAAGGGTTTTCGTTTCAAATGGCGAAATAACCAAACATGGTTATCACGCAAAACATAACGGAGTCGCCACATTTGTTAATTAATTAACCCAACAAATGGAAAGGTTAGAGATTCTATTAGTTCGGAGGTCAGGTTACGCCTTGGGAAGAGTTTTACGTCACCCAAGTCGCCTCGGATAGGACCGAGTCTCCCTAACTTTAGTTAACAAATGTGCATGTGTGTGTGTGTATTTCGAAAATGGGAGAAACAAACATTTTAACAAAACTGGTTAATTATTTAATAGAAAAAGGGTTATTTTGCAAACATTTTGGTCAGAAAGGGAAGAAACTGGAAAATGCGGTCCATGGCCAAAGTAGCCGTACGGCTAGGGAGAGCATTCCAGGGGTTTTTGACAGTTTATCAGAAAACTGTCCAGTTTCAGGCAAAACAGAGTGTTCTTGCTGAAACTGGACTGTGATGAACATTTTCAGTTATTTCTTCAACAAAACATGGATTTAATCATCCCTATGTCATTAATCACAAATTAGACACCAAAAACAAAGGTTTTGGGTGTGATCAAGACAATCATTGGAGAAATCTTGAGAAAGTTGATAAATATGCCATTTGGGCCAAAATGACCATTTGATGAGTAAAGATTGGAACTTTACCATCAAAATGGACTTTTTATGAAAGATTAACCTTGAGAGACAACAAAAACAACATAAAGATCCAATCTTTATGACCCAATCTTAGGGATTTTTGGCTAGATCAAGGTTGGGATGATAAAGATTGAGCCTTTATCCCCCAACATGATCATCATGGCCTAATTTGTGTAATACCAACACAAAAGACATGAGCTTTCACCTTGATAAAGAGATCTTTAAGCTATTTAGAACAAGAAATCAAACCATGATCATCCATAGATTTGAACCTCTTTCACAAAAAAGTATAAAGGGCACCTTAAATCATGCTCATGGTTTGGTTCACATTATATGTATATATATAAGATATATATGCTTGAAATGGACAAGTCTTACAAGAATGTAAACAAGAACAAGTAATGTGATTAAGAAACCAAAATAGAGCTGAGATGAAGAGAAGATGGGGGACGGGGACCTTACCTATGATGGTTCTAGTCTATCTTCCTTTCCTTCACTCAATTATAAGGGTGATTTCTCTCTCAGACACGATTTCTGTAGAGTTTCCCCTATCTAAACAATATTCTTCCCCCTGAAATGATCAGCATGGGGTTCAATTTATAGGGACTGAGGGTGCCCAACATAGCCGTACGGCTCAACCTCTCAAGTACCCAAACCATCCGTACGACTCGACTTGGCGAGCTTCTGGATTTTTCTAAGTTTAATTTCAGTTAAGTCCTGGAATATTAGGTTTATCCTAGTAAGGTCCTGGCCCATTGGTTTATCCCTAAATGGTACCAAGAATTCATCTAAAGTAGGTCAAATTCAGATTGAGGTACTTACACTAAGGCATATCGTACTGTGCGGGAAGGTCCTCAGTGCTCTCTACTCCTTCAGCCATGCTGTAGGTAAAAGAAGCTGCTCCAAGTTGTGGACGGAAAGGGACGTGGGAAATTCTATGGGCTTGAGCCTGATCACCCTCTAATAATCAACCGGGGCATGAGACGAGCGAGGAATTCCTGATAATCAGCCTCCAAGGACATATGGTCGAACGCGTCCTGACCGATAATAAGCTCCTCCCTCTCCTCCTCCGCGATGGCATAAGAGTTAAGCATATGGGCCGGTGGGTCCAAGGGGAAAATGACACCGAGTCTGCCACCACCCTGCTGGCGAGAAACTCTCTCTCCTAAATAGAAGCATCCCCCACCAAGGCCAATCATCAGCAGCCTCATACTGGCAAACCAGTAGGCATGATCAATGCCCAGACCCTGCCAAGGGAAGAATGCGACAGCGGACTCAGGGACGCCCTCCCACCTATCAAAATATAGCCGCATACACTCCACCGTCACATCAACCCCCTCGGCCTGCTCATCACGGGTATCCCTGTTACTCCAGCGCCATCTCAGAGTATCTGGGAACATAACAGTGTTGTCTCGAAGGTTAAAAGAAAAGAGACCGAACATGGCGTAGCTCCAAGCCTGCAAAATGGGAGAAACATAAAGGATGTCAATACATAATAGCTCAGATGAAAAACGCTATCAAAGTAAACTGGGGATGAAATCAAGGAGGAATACAGAAGAAGATGAGTATTACACCTCCCATGCATGACTGTAGCCGCCTAAGCTAGAGTTCGCCCGATCCCACGAACTCTCATCCATCGCCACATAACAGTGGGCTAAGCCAGCAGAACCCCAGCTAGCATCAGTGACATGATGTATATCTCTCAGGCAGCTCAACAGAGTAAACAAAGCGGTCGACGCATGATTGGAAAATAGCGTCTCAGAAAAGGCCCACCACAGAAAACCACGAACGGCTGCAATACGAGTAGCAGTAAGATGCATCTGGCCGACATTAATAGCAATATAGGCATCAGCCTTGTCCCTCAAAGCCTTCAAACGGACAGCCTTGCCTAGGGTACGCACAGAGAAGCCCAGAAAATGCCTCATATCATCCCCGTTGGGAGAGAAGTCGGTATCAACCTCAAATGGCTCACCGACAATGGCAAGCCCAGTGATGGCATGAAAGTCAGGAGGGGTCATGGTAACCTCCCCCCACCGCATGTGCATTTTGTGAGTGCTATCCCACTAATGCTCTCTGATAGCTTGGAGCAGGTGAACGTTCCTCCTCTCACCGACTAGGCCGTTGAAAAAGGGTTTCAGCCTGAGGTTCTTGATCTCTTCCTTCATCTCACCATTGAGAGTTTCCCACCTCTCGGAAACCGCTCGTACGCTGCCTCTATAGTTATCAATCACCCTGAATGACTGCAAACGACAGAGACAAAAGAGACAATTGTCATAAAATCGGTAAAATCCTCATTTAAGCATTTTACCCGAAAAATCGCAGAATTGCCTAGACGACAGACAAAATCATGTACTACTATAGTACAATGATTTTCAATATCAACAAGGGTGAGATTCCATCGAAAAATTATCCATGCATGATAAACCCTAGCAACAGTGATTCTAGGCAAAAGTCGACAAAAATCAAAATCCGAAAGCACCAAATTGAGACATGCAACGATGAAATTGACATGGAAACTCAGTCAAAGGAAGAGATCCTTACCCACCTTGTCCGAACAGCGTGAGAAATATGATCATCGGGAAACGGGCACAACTCATCCGTCGCCCACACTTTTCCTCTCATGTGCCTACCAAAGAGGTGCTCCCTGTGAGAATGATTGGCACCAGCCATTTGAAAGGGTTGGGGATTACCATAACTTGGTGAAAACAAAGATTTTTGAGTGAAAAAATCGCCTAGGGTTGAGAATTCCCAAAATGAAATAAAAAAAGTGATTTGAAAATCACCTTCAGCGCCTCTGTTATGCGTAAAAACAGAGAAGTCTCGTACGAGAAATTGATATCTCGTACGAGAGATCCCCAGAAAAATCTCAGAAAACCATGTTTTCTTGGGAAATTCCAGAAAAGCCCTGCTTTTAACAGAAAGGTCAGAAAAAGCCCTGCTTTTGATTGAAAGGTCGAATATGAACCCGGTTCAAGATGGAACATTGAGTCGTCAACAAATGGATATTTTCAGAATTGGAACAAGCAAAGTTGTTTCTCAGTACGAATTTATCCTCACCGCACATCCAAGATCATGGGTGAGCAACGAAATCTGCATCAGCAAACTTTAAATCCCATGACTGTCATCAAGACGTAGGTTAATGGCACAGGATTTACAACCGGGTATCCCACGACTGTTATCAAGATGTAAGTTAATAACATATGATCCCACCATTCAGAGTCCCATAATTGTCATCAAGGTGTAAGCTAATGGCATAGGATTCACATTTTCAATGGAAAGGCAGTCTCGTTGAAAGGGGAAGCAAGGTCCAAGTAATTGGCGTCTCCAAATCCGGGTATCCCACGACTGCTATCAAGACGTAAGTTAATAACACAGGATCCCACCATTTAGAATCCCATAATTTCCATCAAGACGTATGTTAATGGCATAGGATTCACTTTTCTGGTGAATAAGGCAACCTCGTTGGAAGGACAAGCAAGGATCCAAGTAATTGGCATCTCCAAAATCGAAGACGGTTCGTCATCAACAACAGGGCATGTTCAAAATTGGAGCCAAAGAGATTGGTTCCTCAGTATGGATTGCAACTGGAGACGGTTCGTCATCAACAAAAATGAGTATATTCAGAATTGGGTCAAGGCCATTAATTCCTCAGTATGGGTACTCTCTAATCTCTAAGCTTTACTTACCGCAAGTATTGTTTTCAAAAAATGATTTTCAAAATACCTTAAACCTCAGTTTTTGCGTGTTTTCAGAGTCGAACTACGTTTGGTCTGATTTCCTTCCGAGGAATACGTAGGTAGCTTTATAGCACGACCATACCCCTAGTTCAAAATGGCATCTTTTCTATCGATGATGGTACTTCATCCATAAGTATCGTCGCCGAGGGGCTCTGTAAAGACCCCATTTTGGACATTTATTTATGATCACACTACTTCTGTGTCTCGCCTTTGATTTGGGTCAAAACTCGTTAAGTTGGACATGTTTCATTAAGTTTCTGACTGACTCCGTTAGTCAGAGGCCAAAATGAACATTAAAACTACTGCAGAGGGCAAATAGTGAATTCCAGCACTGAGATGCCTCGTACAAGACATTGATGTCTCGTACGAGACATCCCCCTTGACAGTCGGGTTCTTGGTCAGTGTCCTTGTTGATCTTAACCCCTTTTCTTGGAAAACACTTAAGCAATCCGGGAAAACCTAATGTACGATCCTAGAGTCCAAAAATACCTCTGTGGGAATCAAGTCTTGGATTCCCATCACAACTTATCTTCTTGGCCAAAACCCTTGGTCTAAAACTCCTATAAATATAAAGGTTCTTGAACAAAAAAAAGGGTAGACTCCTTATTCACCCAACAACCACTCCAAATCTGATTAAAGAGGTCCCTAAAACTAGTCCCTCTCCCTCACCCACGAAATTCAAACCCTCACCACACCATTCAAGTCAAGTTGATTGAAGATTCAAGGCCTTTGGTCAAGGCCATTCATAGGATTATTGAAGAACGCTTAGGTAAAACTCATTGTTTTCTACCTTCTCATCTCCTTATTTGTCTTTAAAGTAGTGTGATCCTATCAAAAGGATCAGCCTAGAGCCTCTCTGTTTGTGCGCGAGGTTTTCCGTCCCTTTTTTGAGGCACGTTTTCGTACTTCGATTTACCCTTTTTTTGATTTGAGAGTCACCACCATGTTATTGTCGGAACACGGGCCGAGATGTCTGGATTCGGGGGTTAAGTTATGAATTGGGAAGGTCAAGGAGCACCCAATTCACCCAATCTAGGATTGGTCTTGCTAAGAAATCATCATCATCATTTCAAAATCATGCATTCATGTACCAAAAAAAAAGAAACAAACAAATAAATAATTGCTTATTTATTTGGGATGCCGGATCATGTGCTTTGAGACCATCTCCATGGATTGGAGAGGCTCTAGGATGATCCTTTAATGGAATCACACTACCTCAAAGCAAAGAAGGATATGAGAAGATAGAAGGCAAAGATTTTACCTAAGCGTTTTCTTTAAGAATCCTATGGATGGCCTTGACTAAAGGCCTTGATCTTCCAAATTTTGTGGGTATCAGAGAGGGGCTGATTATGAGAGCTTCTTTGATCAAATTTGGGGTCTATAGTTGACCGTTAATTCAACATTAGTCATTCTAGCCAAGAGCAAATATATTTATAAGGGTTTTGGACCTAGGGTTTTGGCCAAGAAGGTAAGTTGAGGTGGGAATCCAAGACTTGATTCCCACAGAGGTATATTTGGACTCTAGAATCGGCCATGTGATTTTCCCCGGATTGCATGAGTGTTTGCCAAGAAAAGGGGTTAAGATCAACAAGGAAACTGACCAAAACCCGACTGTTAAGGGGGGATACCTCGTACGAGACATCCATGTGCTGGAATCACATTTTTGCCCTCTGCAGCAGTTTTAATGTTTATGACTAACAGAGTCAGTCAGAAACTTAACGAAACATGTCCAACGTAACGAGTTTTGACCCAAATCAAAGGCGAGACACAGAAGTGGTGTGATTATAAATGAACGTCCAAAATGGGGTGTCTACAGAGCCCCTCGGCGATGATACTTATGGATGAAGTACCGTCGTCGATAGAAAAGACGCCATTTTGGACTAGGGGCATAGTCGTGCTAAAAAGCTGCCTACGTATTCCTCGGAAAGAAATCAGACCAAACGTAGTTCGACTCTGAAAATACGCAAAAAATGAGGTTTAAGGTATTTTGAAAATCATTTTTGAAAATAATACTTGCGATAAGTAAAGCTTAGAGTTTGGAGAGTACCTATACTGAGGAATCAATCTCTTTGACCCAATTCTGAATATACTCCGTTTTGTTGATGATGAACCGTCTCCAGTTGCAATCCATACTGAGGAACCAATCTCTTTGGCTCCAATTCTGAACATGCCCTGTTGTTGATGATGAACCGCCTTTGATTTTGGATACGCCAGTTACCCGGACCTTGCTTCTCCTTCCAACGAGTTTGTCCCTTACGTTGGAAAATTTGAATCCTATGCCATTAACTTACGTCTTGATGACAATTATGGGACTCTGGGTTTGGAGACGCCAATTACTCGGACCTCTCTTCTCCTTCTGACGCGACTGCCTTTCCACCAGAAAAGTGAATCCTATGCCATTAACTTACATCTTGATGACAATTATGGGACTCTAAATGGTGGGATCCTGTGTTGTTAACTTTCGTCTTGACAACAATCGTGAGATACCCGGATGTGGAGACGCCAATTACTCGGACCTTGCTTCTCCTTCCAACGAGGACGCCTTATTCACCGGAAAAGTGAATCCTATGCCATTAACATACGTCTCGATGGAAATTATGGGATTCTAAATGGTAGGATCATTTGTTATTAACTTACGTCTTGATAACAGTCATGGGATACCCGGTTGTAAATCCTGTGCCATTAACTTACGTCTTGATGACAGTCATGGGATTTAAAGTTTGCTGATGCAGATTTCGTTGCTCACCCATGATCTTGGATGTGCGGTGAGGATATATTCGTACTAAGAAATAACTTTGCTTGTTCCAATTCTGAAAATATCCAATTGTTGACGACTCAATGTTCCATCTTGAACCGGGTTCAGATTTGACCTCTCGGTCTAAAGCAGGGCTTTTTCTGACCTTTCTGTTAAAAGCAGGGCTTTTCTAGAATTTCCCAAGAAAACATTGTTTTCTGAGATTTTTCTGGGGATACCTCGTACGAGGGAATGATGTCTCGTACGAGACTTCTCTGTTTTTTCGCAAAACAGAGGCATATCAGGCGCTGAAAGTGATTTTCAAATCACTTTTCCTATTTCATTATCGGGAGCTTTCGACCATAGGCGATTTTCTCACTCAAAAATCTTTATTTTCACTAAGTTATAGTAATCCCCAACCCTTTCAAATGGCCGGTGTGCATCGTTCCCACAAAGAGCACCTCTTTGGTAGGCATATGAAGGGTAGAGTGTGGGCGACGGATGAGTTATGCCCGTTCCCGGAGGACCACGTTTCTCACACCGTTCGGACTAGGCGGGTAAGGATCTCTTCCTCTGATTGAGTTTTCATGTCAATTTTGTTGTTGCATGTCTCAATTTAGTGCATGGCTGATATTTTGATAGAATTTCACCCTTGTTGGTGCTAAAAATTATTGTAGTATGGTAGTACATGATTTCGACTGTCATTCTAGGCAATTCTATGACTTTTCGGGTAAAATGCTTAAATGAGGATTTTACCATTTTTCTGACATTTGTCTCCGTTGTTTGCAGTCATTCAGGGTGATCAATAAATGTAGAGGCAGCGTACGAGCAGTCCCTGAGAGGTGGGAAACTCTCAATGGCGAGATGAAGGAAGAGATCGAGAATCTCGGATTGAAACCCTTCTTTGACGGCCTTGTCGGTGAGAGGAGGAATGTGCACTTGCTCCAGGCCATCCGGAAGCGCTGGTGGGACAGTACTCATACCGTGCACATGCGGTGGGGGAGGTTACCATGACCCCTACTGACTTCCATGCCATTACTGGGCTTGCTATCGTCGGTGAGCCGCTTGAGGTGGATGCGGACTTTACTCCTAGCAGGGACGATATGATGAATTTTCTGGGTTTCTCTGTGCGTACCCTAGGCAAGGGTGTCCCTCTGAAGGCCTTGAGGGATAAGGTCGATGCCTACGTGACTGTTAATGCTGGTCATATGCATTTGATCTGTACCCGTATTGCAGCTATCTGCGGCTTTCTGTGGTGGAGTTTGGGCATTGACCATGTTTATGGGTTCGCTGGCATGAGGCTGTTGATGATTGGCCTTAGTGGGGGATGCTTCTACTTAGCAGAGAGTCTCTCGCCAACAGGGTGGTGGCAGACTCGACGTCGTCATCCCTTTGAACCCGTCGGCTCATATGCTTAATTCTTATGCCATCGCGGAGGAGGAGAGAGGGGACTTCATTATCGGTCAGGATGCTTTTGACCACATATACTTGGAGGCTGATTATCAAGACTTCCTTTCTCATCTCATGCCCCGGTTGATTATAGAGGGTGATCAGGCTCAGGCCCATGGAGTTGTCCACGTCCCTTTCCGTCCACAACTTGGACCAGCTTCCTTTACCTACAGCGTGGCTGAGGGGATAGAGAGCACCGAGGATCTTCCCGTGCATTTCGATATGCCTGAGGGACTCGTACCTCCTGCTGACGCGACCATGGTATGGTTTATGACCCTTCTTCTGTTATTTCATATCATTCTACCATTTCATCTCTCTGTTTATCATTTATCTGAAGATTTTTATATCTTTATTTGTTTCTTCTCAATAGGTTCCCATTGGTGAGTATAGAGAGGTCGCGGAACGGCTTTCCCAGTTTATGGCCTATGCCAAGCGGATGAAGAGAGAGACAGCGGGGCTGCTTGGACGGTTGGCTCAGCAGATGGTGGAGCTAGCTTCTTGCGGGAAGAGGCCTCAGACCGACGGATGATAGTGTGGTAGTGGCGACACATCCTAGATAGGATCCACCATTATCCCCTTTTTGTTGACGATGTATTTGTTGCCTCGGCGTAGGCAAAGACATTTTTTCTTTGGCTTGTACCTATGCAACAGTTATTTCCTAACTCTAGCATATACATTAGTTAAATTTAGTTTTATTTCTGACTGTTTAAATGTATTAACTTATATCCGGTTAGTCAACCGAGGGGTAATTTTATGAGATGGATTCGCGTTGGGCCATTTTATATGTGATGTACGAACTGTTTCGGGTGAATTTCTGAGGTGATCGAGACATGTTTTGACTCGTCGGGCAACCTGAGATGTGAGCAGAGTTTCTATTGTTCTGAACTGGGAGATGCCTCGTATGAGACATCGATGTCTCGTACGAGCCATCCTTTCAATCTGCGGCTGTTTCTCTTTTTACCTCGAGGATTTGGTATCCAAACTTGTATATAAACACCTCTAGTCCGTCCTAGAATACCATGCAGCCTTGAATCAGTTCTGGGAACCTTTCTTTTGGAGTAGAATTCTCAACCTTTTGCTCTTAATAGCCCTAATTAAGTCCGTCCCTTCATCAATAATTGTTGATGAGTTCTCCTTGGACTCAGAATTAGTAGAACGTTACAAGAATGACTTAGCAACGTTCTTTCGTTCATTCAATAAACCTCACCAAGAGAGATTCGTGGAGATGTTCGGTTTCAAGATCCTTTTCACCTTGAAGAATATAAAGCCGGAATGGGACCTTCTAAAGGGAGTTGCACTCTTCTGGGATCCATCGACTCACTTCTTCAACTTTTCACTTAACGAGATGGTCCCTACTATGGAGGAGATGGCGGCTATCTTGGATATGTCGTTGACCGGGGTGATTGTGGTTCCTAATTGTGACAAGGTACCGGCGGAGTCTCTTAGGGACTTATCAAGTATTGGCCTTCCCGAGGCGCAGAGTTACATTCATAACCGCTATGTCGATCTCCATGCTTTGCCTACGAGATTTAAAGGTCGGGTGACTCGTGGTCACGGTGTGGATTCCCAGTGCTGCCTCTTAGCATTGTGCTTATTTTGAAGCGTGCTTTTTATGAGCAAGTATGGCATGGCGGACACGGAACTCGTGGACATCGTTCTGCAAGCTAGAGGACGGGCCTTTAACATAATCCCTCTCATCTTGGGGGAGACCCTTCATGGTCTTGATGAGTTACACCGAACCGGCTCTATGACTCGGGGAAGTCCATTATTGTTGACCATTTGGCTTAGAGAACACTTCAAATTGTTGGATTCTCCGATCAAGTATTCACCTTATAATTTCCATAGGTGGAGACTGTTAGTGAAGGGTCTCAGCATTGAGGAGTGGGCTCATCTTCTTGCTAAAGCGAAAACCAATGATATTGCTTGGTGCCCATCCTTCTGGAAGGTGAGGAGGTTTGTAGCTAATAACCTTGGGTACGACAGGGTCGTCCTTCCAGGTTTGAGGGACTCTTCTTTCTATTTTGCTCGGAGGGTAATGCGGAAATTCGGTCAACAGCAGGACACTTTCTTGTCAGGGGGACGGCCTCCAGACATTTCTTTTATGGACTCGGAGTTCTCTACGAGCTTGGCTCGCGCTTGGGGGCAAGGAAACACTATGGATCGTTGGACCAATCTTTATCATGATGGAGGGAGAATCTATTTGTCTGATAAATACTTGAATTGGCTTCTCTCGGAACTCCATCCTAGTGTCGAGGGTATTGATGAGATCCGCCGCTCTCTGTTGGGGGACCAATTCGATCCTAGATTGGATTTGAGGAAGAAGGAAGCTAAGGAGGATCCTTCTAATGTCAAAGTAGATGCCACTCAAGACTTTCTGGATAGTGACTTTTATAAGAGAGCGAACGGACTTCCTGGCAAATTCCAAGCTCTGGATAGGCCTCATGTATTTACGAGACTGACTCCCTCGGTGTTCAGTCGACTTGATGTTCCTCCCGGTTTCGAGATACCTTGGTTCAAGAGGAAGAGGGATGACAAGGCGAATCGTGGTTAAGCCCCTACTAAGTTAAGAAATAGATCCTTAGGAGTATCAAGAGATTTCCATAGATAGACCATTGCTTAGATTTTTAATATTTTCTTTATTTTCTTTTGCAAGTTGGTATTCATGTTAGAAATTTTCTTATTGTTTTCTTGAAATGCATTCAATAAATAAGAAGACAAGATTTTGATTTTATTTATTGAATCGACCGGACCAAAAGGCTGCCTACGTTCTCCTTTTACATCAATTAAATAAGGAGCTCAGGTCACTGTAGTTCTTGTTTAAGAAAGAGAGAAATGTGTCTGCTGACTGACATGTCTTGCACGAGACATAGGTGTCTCGTACGAGACTGTTTTTTATATGCGCACCCTGATTTTTGCCTAGACGGCCCTTTTAGGTTTTCAATCTAGTGGGCTTCTTTTCTCGTGCTCTCTGCCCTAACTTTTGCCTAGTCCGCCCTTGCGGGTTTTCAACCTAGCGAGCTTTTCTCTTTTCTTTTATTTAGAAGCAGGGGACGGACTTATGCATAGTACTTCTTCAGCTTGTCCATGTTGACGGGCTTCGACAGTTGATCTCCATCTAGGTCTGTGAGTCATACCGCTCCTCCGGAGAATACCTTCTTGACTATGTAAGGGCCTATCCATCTTGGTCCCTACTTTCCCATAGGATTGAATGGTCCAGGACGATGTTCGCGTAGGACAAGGTCCCTTCCATTGATGTTTTGGGACTTGACATTCTTATTGAATGTTCGGGCCATTCTCTGTTGATATGCTTGGATATGCTCGGAGTCGTCGTTCATCTAGCAGGGCTAGTATTCATAACGACTGTCTAACCATGCGACTTCATTCACTTGGTTTTCCAGGAGAACCCTTAGTGATGGTACTTCTAATTCGATTGGTAACACTGCTTCCATCCCATAGGCTAGGGCGTATGGAGTTTCACCGGTGGCAGTATGGATTGAAGTGCGGTAGCCCCAGAGTGCAAAAGGTAGCTTATCGGGCCAGTCTCTGCCAGTCTTAGCCATTTTCCTAATGATGGTCTCAATGGTCTTGTTATCAACTTCGACTGCTCCATTGGTTTGTGGTCGGTACGGTGATGACTGATGTCTCTCTATTTTGTACTCTGCGAGTAGTTGGTCACATTCTTTCTCAAAGTGCGTGCCATTGTTAGATATCATCTCATAAGGTACCCCATATTGGCATATGATGTTGGTCTTAATAAACTCAGCCACCTTTCTGGCATTCAAGACTTTGTAGAAAATGAGTGTCCGTTGTGACCTGTCGGTGAGACTTTGCCAATGACGTCTATTCCCCATGTAGAAAATGGCCAAGGGGATGTCATAGGGTATAACACGGATGGTGGTGTGTGTTGCAGGTTGGCATGTATCTGGCACTTGTGGCATTTCTTAACCATATTGGTGCAGTCGGCTTCCATTGTAGCCCAATAATACCCTAGTCAGATGATTTTCTTTGCTAGCATATTGCCATTCATGTGGGTTCAACAGAATCCTTGATGGACTTGGTCCATGATTTCTACGGCTTCGTGTTCGTCGGCACAAAGTAGACACTGCTCGTGGTGTTTCTTATAGAGGCGATCACCTATGATAACTAATTGAGCGGCAAACCGTTTGAGGGCTATCTTCGCTTTAGGTGATGCGTCTGATGGGAATATTCCATCTAGGAGGAATCGCCATACATCATAATACCAAGGTTTATTGTCTAAGGCATTCATGGAAATGACATCACACGGCTCTTTGCTGTCATGCAGGTCTATGATTGAGTAATAAGTAGGAGTCGCTCGCCTTGTGACTTTGAAGGTCTTGACCTCAGTCCATTCGGGGATCTCCACAAGCGATGCTAGCATGGCTAGCGACTCTGCTAAGCGGTTCTTATCTTTAGGAATATAGTAGAAAGTGACCTCTTTGAATTGTTTGACCAAGTCTTGGAGATGGTCGTTGTATTTCTGGAGTGTAGGGTCTTGTACCTTCCAGTTCTTGAGTGACTGATAGATTATAAGTTGTGAATCTCCGTATACCTCTAGTTCGGTCACATTTCTTTCTAAGGCTGCTTCAAGTCCCACTATGCAAGCTTCATACTCGACAATGTTGTTGGTGGCCTTAAAGTCATGGCGGATTGCGAGTGGAGTGTAGAAATCTGAGGGATCTACTAGTAACATGCCAATGCCATATCCTCTTTTATTGGCTGCGCCATCGAAAAATAATTGCCACTTATTTTCTGCTATTGCCGTGATATCCTCATCAGGGAATCGCGTGTCTTCCCCCTTCGCTTCATCACATGGAAATTCGGCTAAATGATCCGCGAAAACTCTTCCTCTCATGGATTTTTGTGTGATGTAAGTGATATCGTACTCTGCGAGCATGAAGTACCATTTGGCTATCCTAGAGGAGACATGCGATTTTTTGAAGATATATTTCATTGGGTCCATTCGGGCAATCAGTTGTACAGGGAACGCCTCCATGTACGGCTTTAGTCTCTCAGCTACCCATACCAGTGCAGCACACGACTTTTCTAAGGCGTAATTCAATTCAGCCCCTGGAAGCGATGGCTGACAAAGTACACGGCGTTCTCTTTCTTTGAATCGGGTTGCTCTTGTGCTAGCATAGCCCCTAATGCAGTGTCATTGACTGTGAGGTACAGGGTCAACGGTTTTCCTTTGTGCGGTGGAACCAACACTGGCGGATTTACTAAGTATTCCTTGACCTTTTAGAAGGCTTCTTGGCACTCTTCTATCCATTCTAGGGATGCATTCTTCTTGAGGAGCTTAAAAATGGGCTCGCACATCGTCGTGAGTTAATTAATGAAGCGACTAATGTACTGAAGGCAACCCATAAATCCCTTAACTTCTCTTGGCGTCTTAGGTGGAGGCATGCCAATGATGGCTTTGATTTTAGCGGGATCCGCTTCTATACCACGCTCAGTGACCATGTACCCAAGGACCTTTCCTTTTACTACCCCAAACGTGCACTTGGCCGGATTAAGTCTCATCTTGTAGTGTCTCAACCTCTCAAAAAACTTTATGAGGTTGACAAAGTGTTGCCCATCGGAGCCTTTGGAATTTATGATCTTATCGTCGACGTACACCTCCATTTCTTTATGTATCATGTCATGGAACAATGCAGTTACAGCTCTTTGATAGGTGGCTCCGGCATTCTTGAGTCTGAATGGCATGACTGTATAACAGAACGTCCCCCAAGGTATGGTGAACGCTGTTTTGTGCTGGTCCTCCTCAGCCATGAGGATCTGGTTGTAACCAGTGAATCCATCTACGAATGAACGGACTTCGTATTTCACGGTATTGTCAACAAGCATGTCTATGTTGGGAAAAGGGAAGTTATCTTTCGGAGATGCTCTGTTGAGATCACGGAAATCAACACAGACTCGGACCTTTCCATTTGCCTTGGAAACTTGCACCGTATTAGCCAACCAGGTTGGATACTCTATCACTTTGATGAAACCAACACTCAAGAGTTTATCTATCTCTTGTTTAACTTGTACTGACCACTCTAGCTTAATTCTGCAGAGTTTCTGCTTGACTGGCCTTGAATCAGGAAGTAGTGGTATCTTGTGCTCAATAATTGAATTGGCTAGCCCCGGTATATCTTTGTAGGACCAAGCGAACACATCTACGAATTCTCGGAGAACGCTATGAGGGCTTGTCGGTCTCCCCCCTTGAAGAAACTGCCAATCTTGGTCTCTTTCGGATCATCGTCCGTCCCCAGATTAACTTGCTTATTAATTTCTTTTAAGATTTGTTCATTTTCTTGATCTATCTCGTCATATGACTCATTATTATCTAATTCGTTAGAGTTATTAGTTAATTCATCATTTAGGACGCTAGCAATCTCGGGATACTCAGAAGGATCTATTTTTTCATTAAGAAAATAGGGGAATACACGTTCCGCGATGGTGTAAGGATCCTCCCCCTAGGGGCGAAACGAAGGTTTTTCTGCTCAAAGGAAGAAAAGCCGAACACGTGAACTAAACACATTTAACGGAGTCGCCACATTTGTTAACTTTTAACGCAACAAATGAAAATGGTTAGAGATTTAAGAGTTCGGAGGTCAGGTTACGACTTGGGAAGAGTTTTACGTCACCCAAGTCGCCTCGGATAAAGCCGAGTCTCCCTTATGTTTGTTAACGAAAAGTGCATGTGTGTGTGTGTGTGTTTTAATGGAAAATTGTAGTTTTAACTGGTTATTGATTTTTAACTGAAAACATGGGCTTATTTGTATAGACATTGACAAAACAAGACAGAAACGAAAAAAGGTCCCTCTGACCCAACTTAGCCGTACGGCTAGGAGGGGTCTTCCCGGGTATTTTAACAGTTTATCAGGAAGCAGTCCAGTTCCAGGCAGAAACAGAGCATTCTGCCGGAACTGGACCAAACTGTTCTGATTCCAGTTTATGTTTTAACCAAAATACATAAATAAACTCATTCATATGCTTCTTTGATCATCAAATGAACCTCAAAAATATGGATTTGAGGGTGATCAAGGCAATCATTGGAGAAATATCAATAAAGGTGGCAAACATGCCCTTTTGAACCAAAGTGACCATTTGATGAGTAAAGATTGGAACTTTACCATCAAAATGGCCCTTTTATGCAAGATTAATCCTTTAGGGACAAAAATATAACATAAAGATTGAATCTTTATGACCCAAACTTGGGGATTTTGGGCTAAATCAAAAATGGGGATCATAAAGATTAAGACTTTATCCCCAAACATGGTCATCATGGTCAAGATCATTCAATATATATATATATATATATATATATATATATATATATATATATATATATATACTTTCACCATATAAATGGATCCTTAAGCTTTTTACAACAAGGAACTAACAAATCATGATCATTCTAGGTTTTAACCACTTCTCATACTAAGATGGAGGGCACCTTGAGTCACTTCATGATTTGGATCACAATATATATATATATATATATGTGTGTAACAATATATGTTCTTGAATGGACAAGTCTTGCAAGAATGTAAAAGTGCTTGAATGGAAATGGCTTGCAAGGTAAAATAAAGAGCAATGCAAGAACATAAACAAGATAATCAAGAAATAAAAGAGAATTTTGAGATGGAGAGAAGATGGGGAGAAAGAGGCTTCACCTATGGTGGGGTTCTTGCATATCTTCCTCTCTTTTCACTCAATTTATATGGTGGTTCGCTCTCAATTTTCGATTCTGTAGAGTTTCCATTCTTTAATCACAATTTCTCCCCCCCCCTGGAATGATCAGCAAGGGGTTCAATTTATAGGGACTGAGGGTGCCTAAACCAGCCGTACGGCTAGGCCCCTCTAGTACCCAAACCATCCGTACAACTCAGTATGGCGAGCTTTTGGATTTTTCCAATTTTAATCCCAGAGCAGACCTAGAATTTTAGGTTTATCCTAGTGAGGTCCTAGTTCATCATTTTATCCCTGGATGATCCTAAGATTACCTCTAAGGTTCGTTGGTTTCAGATTGGGGTACTTACAGAGCCCCTCGGCAACGTCGCTTTGGAAAACCGGGGTTGTCGATAAAATAAGCATCCCAATCTGACAGGAAGACGGCCCTGACCGATTTGGTTACATGGCTGGACATAGTGGTATAGGATTCCTACGTATCCCGTTTGCGGGGAATCAAGCCTAACGTAGTTCCGGGAGAGAAGTTTTTAAGGCTATCCAAACCTAAGGGCTAGGCGGATATCTGTCATCATTTCCTAGGGGATGAGCATGACTCTTGGTGAGTCAGAGGCGGGACATAATCAACTTGGCTTTATGGAGAGGGTTGACTTACACAAGGAAGCGTGACTCTCGGGGTTAGAGGCGGGACATGGTCAACTTGGATCTATGGAGAGGGTTGACTTACATAAGGAAATGTGACTCTCGGGGTCAGAGGCGGGACATGGTCAACTTAGCTCTATGGAGAGGGTTGACTTACACAAGGAAGCATGACTCTCAGGGTCAGAGGCGGGTGTAGACACCCCGCCTTGGACCTCTCACCCCGATTGCATACATAGTATTTTTATTTAACTCGTTTTTGTTAATTTCTATTACTTCCGTTAAGTTCCTAACTGATTCCGTTAGTTTTGGACTAAACTGCATAACAGAATTAATTTTAGAGTCATTTCTGTCATTCTGTCTTTTTCACCCGCGGGCCTCTCCGGCATTGCCTACGGGATGCGCGCGCCTCTCGCCCCAAAGGCCGGACCCGCGCGCTTCCCACTTTGGCAGTAACGGATAACACCATTTTTCCCTCCCTTTTCTTATTTAGAAAATCTCTTCTTGATCACAAACTCCTCCTTTTTACATCCACATTCATTCCCCCTTATTTCATAACTCCCAAATCCTTTATTCTAGCCATTCTTCATAAAAACAAAATATTTCATTTTATTATTATTTGATTTTCTTTTATTTCTTTCATTAATTCTTTTATTTGTCTTTTTCTTGATTGGTCAATTCCATTTCACATGGATTGACCAATTTCCCTCCAACCTTTCCCTCCTAATTTTACCTATAAAAACCATCATCTCCTACCTTGAAAAGGGACCTTATTTTTAGACTTGAATTTTCTCTATACACACACTATACACAATTCTCTACACAAATTCTCCCAACAAGAGTTCTTCGTAACAAGACTCTACATAAAATTGTTCTACAACAATTTCTCCACAACAAAACACCATTTTCAAGTCCACGTTTGAAGTCCTCTTCTTAAGGTACAACTTCATTTTTCTTCTATTTTCTTCTTCTTAAATGTATGCAATCCCCATTAATGGGACATAACCAATATGACTACTTCACATATTGAAGTTAGTTAAGGTTATCTCCCTACATTCCAACTCTACTTTAAATCCCCCACTTTTATTTTATTATAATTGTTAGAATAGTTTAAACATGTAATCTTTTAGTATAAATTAATAAAATAATTTATTTCTCTTTTATTTTCCCCTTTTCTTTCCGTTATAATTGTTAGCACTACTTATTTAATTGAAGGACATTTAGCATTAGAACACCAAAAGAGCAAGACCCGCGTAAGCGGGGCGAAGTGGGTGTTTAAGTACTTCCCACTCCGTCACCTAATCCCCGAACCCTTTCTCTCCCGAATCTCTGGTTTTCGTAGAAAAATTGGTTTCTTTAGGTTTTTCTTATGTTCCTCTAAAACATATGTGGCGACTCTTAAAATCAAGTAGACATCTTAGGTAATTCACGCGCTCTAGCCAAGCAGTGATTCCCCGGGGTATCTACAGTGGCGACTCCGCTGGGGATATAGAGGGTTAAACTTGCATTATCTGCTTTTGGTGTTCTTATATCTGTTTTCTAGGCATTCTGGTAAAAAGGATAGGAAGCGCGCGCCTCCGGTCTTCTTGGCCTAAAGCGCGCGCGTCCGACCCTTATTACCAGAATCGCCCGCCTCTCATCTTGTCCTTCCAATTTCATGTTATTGTGCTAACAGCTTCTGCAGGGGAAAAGTGTTTTTATTTAGGGTCAAGGCAGTCCCTTGAACCCATGAACCCATGAATTTGTAGGTATTGCCCAGAAGCGGGCGCCTCTGCCCTCTAGTGCCTAAGGCGCGCGCCTCCCATCCTCACAGCATAAAGCGCGCGCGTTTGGGCAACTTTCCAGAAGAGAACAGTGCACAGAACAGAGCAGTTTTGACAGTGTGTGGGCACCAAGCCTGCACAAAACCATCTTTTAATTCTCTGTTTTATTTTTATCGGTCACACGGGTGATTCGAAAGTTGTAAATTACGTGCTTATTGGTTTTTTTTATTTCCTTTCAAAAAAAATATATTTTGTCACTTGTTAGACCTCACACTACGCGCACAAGTCCAACCCCAAACCCGTCGAGGCCCGTCCTAGGAAGTTTCAAGCTCCACCCGACCTTGACTCTTCCGAAGCGGTAAACCTCAGCCCGTGGCGTAGTTCATGACTACATGCCGGGGGTGACCTTTAAGCCTCTCATTAGTCGAGCACAAACCACACAATTCTAGTTAGGGTCTAACACTCCGTGACTCAAGTCGGTTTCCATGTGCCGAGATTTCCCTAAACTAATGTCTTCAAATCATACATGTCACTCGTTGTTTTGGACGAAATAAAACTCCCTCCCCAAGTGGTTATTATGGACGAAAATAAAAATCTGTCCCCGCATGTATGCTTTACTACATTAATTTAGTTTAATCCCGACACATGTAGGATTCACAAGCGTGGTAGAATCCGATGAGTATATGGGACCACGAGATGGTCTATATACTAGTGTGACGATTCCACTATTTTTCTAGAAACCCCAAAAAGGACCACGTCCTTCCGACTTTTGTAAATAAAAAAAAGAGTCATTTTTCTTATGTGGTTGAGTCTTTTTCCTTTGTTTGTGGGTGAAATCATTTTCTCCAAAAGGTGTTTGTGGGGCCATCCTAAGATCAATCGTGTTGTCTCAATAGGTCCAATGGCTTCCAACAGCAATAACAACACGGGTGAGAACATCTCCGTGTCCAACGAAAGGCTCTTCAACATAATAAGAGCCTTGGGGGAACAAATGGATAGACTTGTCGAGGATGCCCGCCGCAAGGATGATTTGTGGCAAGACCGTCTTGATCTCGAGAGGAAAATTCACAAGGAAGAAGTGTCCGAACTTAAGGCTCGTTTGCAAGAGCTCACCGACAGCAAGATAAAGGTCCACGGTAAAGCACGCTCAAGTGGCTCACCCCTCAAAAGTCACAAAGGTGCCACCAACGACCGTGTCTATACCCCTCTCAATGGCATGACCATCACCGAAGCCTACGAAGCTCTCAAAACCAAGGGACAAGTTTCTCCTCTCCAAGGGTACAAGCAACCACAACCGTTACGTCGCAACCATGCCCACCACAAGTTGTGTGACTATCACCAATGCAGCGGTCATCTCACCGAGGATTGCTTCTCCCTCCGCGACATCATCCAAGACTTGATTGACAATGGTGAGTTTACCGTGGTTGAAGAACGACAGTTAGAGAGTGAGAACATACAAGAACTCATCAAGGAAGGGGCTCAGATTTGAAATAGGGTCTCAACAAGAGATCATGCCGCAAGGAAGGCTACAACGACAATTGGGACTACAGCAACAATCTCCGTTGCTCTTTCTCTACCTAGAAATAGGATAAAAAAAGAGAGTCAAAAGTCCTCTAACGTGTGCATTAATGTTTTCTCTCGTCCCATATTTAATGTCGAGTCTTATTATCAAATAAAAGTCGTTCTTGTCCTCATACACTCTTCCAAGTTGTTCAATATAATTCTTGGCAAAATGATGAAAAGGTGTCTAAACAAGTTTTGGAATGAAGGCCATCGCTTGAACGCCTAGGGGCTAAACATCGACGACAGCATCAACAACGAAGACATCAACAACGACGAAATCAAGGCAAAGAAAGGTGGAGCAATGATCATGAAGCAAAGTTTTCAAAAGGGGATATATATATTAAAAAAAAAAAGTCCCCCTTCATTCAAAGAAGTTCACAGCAACAATATCATTCCACCAAACGAAGGACGAAGCAACATCGACAACAATCACGACGAAGCAACAATTCATCACTGCGAATGGAGAATCAACAAGAACTACGGTGACCTGAGCCTCTTCACTGGAGGAACGTAGGCAACCTTCGGGTCCGGTCTCATGCAAGAAAGAAGATATGTTTAGCCCTAGCGTGTTATGGTGATCGGCCTTCATCTCGAACTTGTCAAGACGTCTTTGTACGATTCATTTGCCAATGAATTAATCACCTCAAGATTGAACAACTTTCCTAGATTTGGAATCACTTTCCGTTCCTTATCAAGTCTAGGGGTTTCTCTTCTTTTTGCGATACTCCCAGTTTCTTGCAATCAAACTGGGGCTTTCTTCCTCTTCTCTCTTAATGACTTACTTTCCTTCGTGAGTCATTCAAAAAATAAACATACATGAAGTCAATACTAGGGACACTTCCCTAGTCGAGTCAATGTCACTCATCTTTAGTGACAAGAGGTCTTCAACGTAAAATCACATGTCTTATCTCCTCAGCCAGAGTCAATGCACACTTCCTCATTAATCGAGTTAAAAAAAAGAAGACGCAAAAGAGATGCCCGCTAGATTGAAAACCCGAAAGGGCGGTCTAGGCAAAAAACAGAGTGCGTCATAAAAAAAATGATGAGAGGGTGAGAGAGAGAAGGGAAAGAGAAATGGAGATCTCCGGCCTCTAAAGAAGACAACTACACGAGCTCTACATTAGATCTCCTCAACAAATCAATTCCCCACCGAGTCAACTTTGGGATTGTAAAAGGCTCGACAAGATATGGCACCATCAAAGGTTGTCTTGGGTTATTGGCATCATTCTCCAGCAGTGTGCATTTTTGGGTTCATGAAAATAAGGCCCGTGGTAACCAAGACCCATCTAAGAACGAGCCCATCATAAAAGGGCACAAGGTTGCACAAACAATCCCTCAGGGCTTGCACAAACTATCCCTAGCTAGTCAATTGGCTTGGGCAGCAAACAGTAACAACATGTGTCTCTGTTTTCAAAGCTTCTGCAAGTATGTGCTTCTAAACTACGCCGAAAGGCTCCCGAGAAATGGAGTAGCTCTTGCCATGTTCTCTCATGTTTGTTCCCTCGCACGAGGATGAGTCACTCTTGCTTTGCTCAACAATGGTGACGCCCTAGACTCAAGAACAAGGGCTTCTTTTGCTTCATTTGACAATCAATAATCCCTAGGGGTTATGCTCGAGAAAGATGTGCGAGACTATCCTCAAAGTCTCTCAAAATGGATGTCAAAAAGCCCTCTTGTCATGTGTGCCTGTACTCGTTCCCCCAATCAAGGATGGACCTTTCTCGCAATCAATGATGGCACTCTAGGGGCTACGGTCAAGTCTTAAAGGCTCCCTCGGAAAGAAGCAATTCACTTCAATGTCCCCAGCAACATTTGAAGCTTTATACCGAAAGGTCTCAAGGGGCTTCGCAATCTACAATCTTTTGGGCTACGGCATTACAGTGATACAAGCAAAGGGCAATATTGGGGCTTCGCAATAAACAAGCTTTTGGGCAGTGGTACCCGAGCAATGCAATTTGGGAGTAGTCTTATGGCTCCATGAAATGGATCAAACTTCAATGGTCCCTCAACACTTCCAGTCAAAAGGCCTCTTGGTTTTAAATGTAGGCTCCGATGATATGAATGAATTTGATGATTCTTGTTAGAACTCACAGCGAGATTATGAAGGAAGTCTTAGAGAAAAAGAAAAAGATTCAATATGCTAGACTCACCCGGCTGAGTTATAGCGGGCAATGCCAATATGTTAACTCTATAAGCAGAGTTACGGCCAATCCCAATGTTTCTGCAAGTACTGCACCCCCTTCTACAAGATCAAAAGCACAGGCTGCATCCAAAGATCCGCCGTCGGTTCAACTCAAGAAGACTCGACCAAGCATACCGTTCGGGACTTTATCACACCATGACCTTATCATCTGCAACAACATCACCATCTCCCACAAGATGTCTCCCGAAGACCGTACAACATTTTCAACATAGACCTTCCGCCATTTGGGTATCAACCACAAAAAAAGGGCCATCCATCTCCAAACAAGATAAAGAAGGAGATCGCCTTCAAGAGTTCTTACCAATAGTGCCATCCGCTCTCAATACAAAGCTAAGCCGATTTGGGGCTTCACATCGAAAGGTCTTCACACGCTGTGAATACGTGTGTTTGAAATTGGGAATATTCATAGTAACATAAAAATATGAGAGTCGCCACGCCATTTTAATTATAGCCAAAACATTGAGAAAATCATGTTGATGGGTTCGGGGGTCAAATTACAACAAGAGAAGAATATTTACTTTATCACTCCTATTGCCCGAATTGATCGGTCTTTCTATCATGATGTGGTGTATGTAGTGTGTTAGTGATTGAGACCGGATCCGAAGATTGCCTACGTTCCTCTCAATGTGAGAAGCTCAGGTCAGCGTAGTTCGAGAAGAATTTAGAATAGGCAGAAGAATCGGGATCATGCATAATGATGGGGGAATTACCTAAAGATTAGGGTGTAGAAGTAGTTCCTAGATCATCCTTGGATTGATGAACCCTAGATCATCATTGGCTATGAAATAACATGTTAACATAAAGATCGTAACCCTAAATATAGCATAAATAAGGTTTTAACCTAAGAATATGATGAACATGCGAAGAACATATTACGAGCATATGAACGAACATGCAAAGAATATGAAGAAACTATAAATAAACATGCAAGAACATGAATATTAAAGATCTACCTTAAAAATAATGCAAGAACATGAAGAAAAGTTAGAAAACTTACCTTTGTTGACAAGAAATAACCTTGGATCTTGTTGGGATTCTTGAGAGTGTTCTTGGAGGCTTGAATGACTTGATTTGGGAGAAAAATCGTCACTTGTGAGCTTTAAAATTCGGATCCCCCCATTATGAGGCAAGGGAGGTCTTTAAATAGGAAACTGATGGAGAGATCTGACGGTCCAGATCATCCGGGGCGGATGTGGCCGCGTGGCCAAGATGGAGGGCGGCGGCGATGTTGGCCCCATGGACAAGGTTGGAGCTTGGGCGAATGTGGCCGCGTGGCCATCATTCCTGAACTTTATATTTTGGGAATCCGGGACAAGTCTTTGCAAGGTTTGTAATTCCTATAAAGTCCTTGTGTATTTGGGAAATCCCTAATAAACTCATTTTCAGATCGGGTACTAACAGTAGCCCCTCGGCGACGCTTCTTGCAAGGCAATGGAGGGTCGACGATAAAAATAGGAACCGTTCGATGGGGAAATTGAGAATGATTGTCCTCTGATGGGATCAATGCCTTCCGCTTGGGGAGAAATTGTGACTTGCTGGGGAAAACGTATTGCTGGGGATGAGAGATGACCATGTCCGTCGGGTGGCTGAACCTTTTCAGGTTTCCTACGTATCCTCGGAGGAATCAAGCCGGTCATAGTTCGGAGGGGATAGGAAATGACCAAGTCGGCCAGGTGGCTGAACCTTTTCAGGCTTCCTACGTATCCTCGGAGGAATCAAGCCGGTCGTAGTTCGAAGATACTGGGGATAAAACGAGACATCGAACTTCTGCTGCGGATAACAATCCTACGGACCCTATCCTGTATGAAGACTGAACATTCGTTAGGGAAACGAGACATCAGACTCCTGCTGGGGATAACAATCCTACGGATACTATCTTGTATGAAGAACGAACATTCGTAAGCAATGAAATCATTTGGGAAAAGGAGGTAAGAGGGATAATGGGACAATAAAGACTACGGCGTCTAAATAATCCCAAGATGGAAATAATAAATGCTGGAACTTTCGCAACGGCCGCGATCGTTCTAGGATGCACATGACGTAGAGGCTGACGGGTTTCTACAATCATATGAACCCTAAGCGAATATTAGGGGATAATAAGACAATAAAGACTACGGCGTCTAAATGACCTCAAGGTGGAAGTGGTAACTGCCGGGGTAAACGCAATCAGAAATGAACGGTTTCCTGCCGATCACGCTAAAATAATAGATGCTGGATCTCTCGCAATTAAAGACGAACGGGTCTCTGCCAATCACGATCGATCTAGGATGCGCATGACATAGAGGCGAACGGGTCTCTGCAATCATACGAATCCTAAGCAAATATTTGGGGATAATGAGACAATAAAGACTACGGCATCTAAATGGCCTCACAGTGGAAGTGGTAAAATAATAGATGTTGGATCTCTCGCAATTAGAGATGAACGGGTCTCTGCCAATCACAATCGATCTAGGATACGCATGACATAGAGGCGAACGGGTCTCTGCAATCATACGAATCCTAAGCAAATATTTGGGGCTAATCAGACAATAAAGACTACGGCATCTAAATGGCCTCACGGTGGAAGTGGTAAAATAATAGATGCTGGATCTCTCGCAATTAGAGACGAACGGGACTCTGCCAATCACGATCGATCTAGGATGCGCATGACATAGAGGCGAACGAGTCTCTGCAATCATACGAATTCTAAGCAAATATTGGGGGATAATGAGGTAGAAACGGACAAGTTCCGATAATCGCGGTAAAGATGGGATAGAAATGGAAATTTTAAGGGGCTTTCCGTACCCAAAGGTAACGAATATCGGTCAAACTAGGTTAAGGGCACCTAAAATGAACAAAGGGGAATGTACTAGGGGTAAAACTGAAATTTTGCATGTGGAGGCGAAGATGATGGATTGTTATGAAGCCGAAAACAGGATGAACTCTCGGGGAGTCACAAAGGTTATAGACTCTCGGGGAGTCACAAAGGTGACGGACTCTCGGGGAGTCACAAAGGTGATAGACTCTCGGGGAGTCACAAAGGACTCTTTGGTGAGTCACAAGGGCGAAGGACCTTTAGGGGGACGCGAAAGAGATGGACTCTCGGGGAGTCGCTAATATGGGAAACATGATCTGGGTTCCGCTTATCCTAATTTAGGAGGGAATGAGGCTACGAGCCATTGAGACCAAGGTGTTAGGTAAGGGACATTTTTCTTGGTTGCCTAGAGGTAGGACCTAAGGCTTTTTAAGGAAAGGGAATAAGGAAGATGGTGATCTCCTAATCTTGAGATAGGGATGCCAAAGATGTCACAGCTTCTTGGGCTTTAGATTATGTCTTGGAGATAATGTGGGTTTCCTAGGCTTACGGGCTAGGGATTGGAGTTCATTTAAGCATGAGGAGAGTATTCTATCCTAGGCTTAGTGCTAGGGCTTGGAGAGGTTGAGGTTTGGGAACTTCCTAGATGCTAGGGTTTTGAAGGGAATGTTAAATCCTAGGCTTGACGCTAGGGTTTAGTGAGGGTATGGCTTCCTAGGCTCATGGCTAGGGTTTAATAAGATGGGGGATTGATATTGTAAACTTCCTAGGTTTCGAGACTAGGGTTTCGGGATTTTGAAATGATGTTGCATGCGGGGCTTTGGAAATTCCCTAGAACTTGGGCTAGGGTTAAAGAGGATGTTGCGGTTTCCTAGGCTTAAGGCTAGGGTTTAGAGAGGATATGTGACTACCTAGGCTTGAGGCTAGGGTTTGGGGAGAACGCGACTTCCTAGGTTTGAGGCTAGGGTTTGGAAAGAATGTCGACTACCTAGGCTGAGGCTAGGGTTTGGAAGGAATGTGACTACCTAGGATCAAGGCTAGGGTTTAAGCAGGATGTAACTTCCTATAGGCTTTAGGCTAGGGTTTGGAAGGATGTAATTACCTAGGCTTGGGGCTAGGGTTTGGAGAGAATGCGATTACCTAGGCTTGAGGCTAGGGTTTGGAGGGAATGTGATTACCTAGGCTTGAGGCTAGGGTTTGGAGGGAATGTGACTATCTAGGCTTGAGGCTAGGCTTCGGATAGAAGGTGACTACCTAGGCTTGAGGCTAGGGATTAGAGAGAAGGCGATTACCTAGGTTTGGACTAGGGTTTAGAGGGAATGCGATTACCTAGGTTTAAGGCTAGGCTTTGAATAGAAGGTGACTACCTAGGTTTAAGGCAAGGGTTTGGAGACCGAAAGCATTTGAAGGTTTGTCTTTGTTTAGACCGAGCAAGTTTGAGGTCTAAGAGTGTTGCGGTTTGGGGCAGGTGAGCTTGATACCTCATGGCTGGATAGGCTCGATAGGTTAGACCTAGGCTAGAGTGCTAGGGCTTAGCTAGGGTAAGACTCAGACATGTGTTAAGGAGACCGGGGCCTAATGGAATGGTAGGCGTGAGATCTAGGAGATCGAAGGCTAGGCAGGGTAGCGTTGGGACATAAGGCTTTCAAGCGGGTAAGTCTTTTGTCCTAAAGAAACCGCGTTATGGGTTAGGACCAAGCAGGCTTGAGGTCGGACAAGGAGCAACGGATTGGGATTGGATGATCCTAGTACCTAATACGCATGTCGGGCTTGGATCCTAGAGTGTTTGAAAGTTTAGGCTAGGTGCGAACCATAGGTGCGGGAAATGGGTTTGGATATGTGACCATATTAGCGCATAGGTATGGACTTGAGTCTCAAAGACTTTTCTCGAGTGCAATAGGTACCTAACAGGATTGGGTATGCTTAGGACTTAATTTTGTCTTAGAGGCCACGCGTGTGACTAAGCTCATTTGGCAATTGCGAAGGTAGGTTAGGGATGGGACCAAAGGTGTTTAAGGACACGGGTTTTAACCTGATGGGTATTGAGATCCCTATGGCATGGCGTGGTGCGCAGGAGATCCTATGTACTTGAGCAAGGTTTGAGATTTGGACTCGTTGGGGGAGCGATGTTTGAGATCCATGGAGTTCAAGGGTGGACCTTGTAGGTGGCGAGGTTTGGACTCGGCTTGGATTAAGTAGGTTAGAGTCCTTAAGGGGTTGAAGGTCAGACTAGGAAGTCTTTTGAGGCTATTGGGTGACACTAGGTTGGTACTTGGTAGGTTTAAGAGTGGTAGGGTCATGGGATCTCAGGGATTTCTCCACAGGTTAGACTATGTAGACCTAAGAGGATAAGAGAGCCATGGTTTTAGACATGGTATGGATGAATATATATTGGTAGGTTTGGGATCTAAGAGATCAGGTAGACTCGAGACCGGTAGGTTCGGGACCTAATGGGTCATTCTAAGGATTTGGATTCGGTAGACTGGTTTAAGGCTTTAGGAGTCACGCTACTAACTTGTGGAGGGTCGAGCTAAGGGGTTATGGTGTAACCTATGTAAGACTGACCGGGTAGGTGCGGGACCTAAGGTTTTGAATCAAGTCAGATTGGGACGTAGAGAGTTGAGGGTTTTGGCCTAGGGTTCCCTAAAGTGTAGGAGATAGGGTAAAGGACCGAGTCAACTCAATAATCATGGAGTGGGTCTCAGATGGATCGAGGATGTTTTTACAATTTGTGGAGACCGAGAGTGCGGGTTTATAAACAAAGTGTCAGGGAAGAGAATACTTTTGAAAATGTTTATGATTTTATAAAGATGCCTTATAATTAGTTATGATTCTAACAAATTCAAAGTGTTTGTCATGTGTAGAGTTTGACGATGAGGGGTACATCCTTGTTGAAGCCTCGGTATTCTTTGGAAACCACATAGTCGACCCATTCCGTTGGGGATTATCTAATTTGGTGAGCGGGCACCCTTCCTCCTTTGAGAAATTCTACGTCAAGCTTGATGATGAGGGATGCCCTTCTTCTAAGTATGTGCTTGTCGAAGCCTCGATATTCTCCGAGAAACCACATAGTCGACCCATTCTGTTGGGGAAGCCCTAGTTCGATAAGGGTGTAGAGCGGGGTATCCTACCTCCTTTAAGACGCACCCTTTTTTCTGCCTAGACTGCCCTTGCGGGTTTTCAATCTAGCGGGCATCTCTTTTGTGTCATTTTTTTTTTAAATCATTCAATCGACTCAAAAAAGGAAAAAAGAATTGTTTGAAAACATGCGGGGGCATTTTGGGGAGAGTAAGAGAGAGAGAGATAGTACTCACATTTTGACTCTTTGGGCAACTGAGTGTATATATGTACAAAAGGGAGGAAGCCCCTGCTTGACAGAAAGTAAGTGTTTAGCTCTTTCCTAGATTGTAGAACGGAAGACTTGTCGAGACATTTGAAAATTCAAGATTCTCATTTGATTGCTCGAGAATGGACCTCGTTGATTAGTTATGCATCTTATGATTATGTTTTACACAAGTAGTCTCGAAATAATAAATGTTTTGATCAATTATGAGTGAAGAAGTCAGGAGTAGAAATATGGGCAAGAGAGAAGAGAAGGAAAATTGGCTACGAGGTGGGTTGTGTATATTTTGGACCGGACCCTAAGGTTGCCTACGTTCTCCTTAAGGTGAAAAGCTCAGGTCCGCGTAGTTCGGGGATATCCTGGCTGATGATGGAGTTGGGTTTGAGTATGAGGTTCATTTGTCGCGATAGGTTACTCCGTTGTAGCTTGTTGCTTTGGATTGCTTCATTGCAGCTCATTGCGGTGGATTGCTCCATTGTAGTTGTCATGGCTGCTGCTACCGCGTTAATCTTCTTTGTAGGGAAAGAAAGAAAAATAGAACATTTGAAGTGAAAATAAAATGGGACTTTTACTTTTCTATGGTGATAGCCCCTTCTATTTTTCTTTATTTTTTTATTTTATCTCTTTGTGCACACCCTTTTCTTTCCTAGGCCGCCCTTTCGGGTTTTCAACCTAGCGGACTTCTTTTTGGTGCAATGCTCTAACTTTTGCCTAGGTTTCCCTTTTGGGTTTCAACCTAGCGAGCCTTTTTTATATATTTGTACATGAAAAATTGGGCAAGACGAGCCCCTAGTTTGCTTTCGCCTCTCTCGATTGCGAGGTAGCCTCTTTATAGTTCAAGCGGCCTTTTGCTGGCAGCGGGCATCCTAGCCCCTTGATTTATACCGGTAGAGCTCCATCGGATTATCACGTGGCACCTATTAATGGCATGAACAACTTCGTGCATTTCTTTTATATTTGCGATGGAATACGGACAGCCCCGGTGTATCGGCATGTAGTACTTATGAAGGGAACAAACAACCCCTTAAATTGTGGCAGCATGGATGTCTATTTGATGATGAGCAACCGTAGTTCATTTCTTTGTCATGACCGTATGGAAAGGGGTCTAATGGTGGGATGAGAGGCGTATGAGGATAGTGTATGGGAGAAGGTGTATAGGGGTAGAATGTAGAGACAAGAGAAAGTGATTCGTTCATCCCAATTGGTCAAAGCATTTGTTATCTTGAGACTAATTGTGTATTTAGTTATGTGAATGGTTTATGGGTCCATTTACCTTTTAATGAGTCGTCATTAATGAGTAAGATTAAGATTAATTCATCATAAAAGATATAGCAATCAAGTGAAGATGGTGAATAAGACAATTTTCATGGAATTGATTTATGCAAGATTATGTCTCAAGTCTAGAGAGAAAAGAAATAAAGACTCTTTTATTATTTGAAAGAAAAATGACTAATCCGGGGTGGACTTTTACTAAAGAAACAAAAATAGTCCAAGGTGGACTTTTGACTAAAGATACTCTAGAACCTACAAGACTGAATGACCCTTTTATTTATTATTTAAAAGAGGCAGCCCCAGTTTGCTCTTTCTTGTTTGGACTTTGCTCACGCCCATGCATTCCTATCGCGGGTGATGGCTCCGCTATCAATGAGGCTTTGGATCTTCCTTTTCAATTGGAGGCAACCTTCAGTGTCATGCCCAATGTACTGGTGGTATTTGCAGTATTTAGAGGGATCCAAGTTTGGTCTTACCCTGTTTGGTTCATAGTTGAGTAGAGGAGCCAACTTGCTGGCTCGAACCAAACCTTTAAAGAATTTGGCTAACGGCATACCTAAGTCGTCGAATTCGCGCTCGTCCTTCCTTTCACGAACTGTCTTTGAGGGTGATCTAGGTACTGGTACCCCTTGTTGATGAGTAGTCATAGGAGGCATCCCGACGGGGAATGTCTGTGGCGGCCCGTACATTTGAGGAGCGTACGGGTGTTGACATTGAGCAAGAGGGAGAACTCGGCTGAGGTAATCATAAACGCCACGAATGTCAGACAAATGGCACCTCTCGATATCTCTTAGGGTCTTATGCATCTCCTTCTAAAAGTGTGTTGCTTGCTCGTTGAGAATGGCCTTAAAGTGGATTGCTTGTTCATCGAGGACGGCTTCGAAGTGGGATGCTTGCTTACTGAGAGCAATACCGGTGTAGAGGATTGTCTCGGGATCTTGGGTAGCAGCTTCAGTTGCAACTTCGATGTTCCTTGCATCCGACATGATGCAGAACTCTAGTCATGAAAGAATTAGATTTGTATTTAATGATAAGGCATCGTTATACAATCGCTTTTGGAAAAGAGTCGGTCTTCACATTTTGAAATGCATTTTTGACAAAAATTTGAAAGTTTGACCGGGCTGAAGTTGCCTACGTTCCCCTTACCATGAGGGAGAGGTCCCACACAATAGGAGGCTCAGGTCACCGTAGTTCGAGTCAAGTTAGACTTTTAAAAAGAGGTGAGAGATGACCACAGGGGTCAAAAAAGAGGGAGATGACTCGGTCCTTGGTCAAGCATGGGTGAGGAAGACCTATAGGAATCGGGTAAGGTTTGACTTAAGGTTTGACCTAAATTTGACCTAAGGTTTGACCTAAGGTTTGAGACAAGAAGTGGTTCAAGCTAGAATGCGTCGATGATGGCGGGTTGACCTAGATGGGTAAAGGATAGGTCGACCTAAATGAGAAGGGTTGGATTGACCTATATGGTGAATGAATCAAGATAGCGGGTTGTAGCGGGTTGCCTATGGGATGATCTAAGCGGGATAGACATGGTTTGACCTAAGCGAGTCTAAGGTTGACCTATTCGGGTTGGTGGACCAAGGAAGGTTGGAGATTGACCTAGATGGATCCAAGATAGGTAAGTCGACCTAAGCGGGTCGCGGGTTGACCTAGATGGGTCAGGGATGACTAGTTAAAGGTCGGTAGATAGATTTAAGACGGGTAAGTTGACTTAAGCGGGCCAAGGATTGACCTAGATGGGTCAAAGGTGAAGGGGTAGTTTTAACCTAAGACGGACAAGTTGACCTAGATGGGTCGAGGATGGGATGTGGACCTAAACGGGTCGAGACGGGTTGACCTAGGTTGGTCTGGACAACAGTGGGTCAAATAATGACCTAGGTGGGTCAAGATGACGGTTTGACCTAAGCGGGTTAAGGTCAAAGGTAATTGGGTTCTCCTATGGAATAAAGATTGACCTAAGAGGTCAAAAGCGGATAAGGTTGACCTAGGGGTTAAAGGTTGGCCTAAGAGGTCAAAGGTGATTGGGTTGACTTAGGGAGTCAAAGGTTGACCTAAGAGGTCAAAGGCGGATAAGTTTGACCTAGGGGTCAAGGGTTGACCTAAAAGGTCAAAGGTTGAAAAAGTTGACCTAGGGGGTCAAGGGTAGACCTAAGAGGTCAAAGATGATAGAGTTGACCTAGGGAGTCAAAGGTTGACCTAAGGGGTCAAAGGAGGATGAGGTTGACCTAAGGGGTCAAAGGTTGACCTAAGAGGTCGAGGGTGATAAAGTTTACCTAAGGGGTCCAAGGTTTGACCTAAGAGGTCGAAGGCGGATAAGGTTGACCTAAGGGGTCAAAGGTTGACCTAAGATGTCAAAGGCGGATGAGGTTGACCTATGGGGTCAAAGGTTGACCTAAGATGTCAAAGGCGGATGAGGTTGACCTATGGGGTCAAAGGTTGACCTAGGAGGTCAAAGGCGATAGGGCTGACCAAGGGGGTCAAGGGTAGACCTAAGAGGTCAAAGGCGGATAAAGTTGACCTATGGGGTCAAAGGTTGACCTAGGAGGTCGAAGGTGGTAGGGTTGACCTAGGAGGTCAAGAGTAGACCTAAGAGGTCAAAGGCGGATAAAGTTGACCTAGGCGGTCAAGGGTAGACCTAAGAAGTCAAAGGTAGATAAGGTTGACCTAGGAGGTTAAGGGTTGACCTAAGAGGTCAAAGGCGGATAAAGTTGACCTAGGCAGTCAAGGGTTGACCTAAGAGGTCAAAGGTGGATGAGGTTGACCTAGGCGGTCAAGGGTTAACCTAAGAGGTCGAGGGGTGACCTAAGAGGTCGAGGGTGATAATGTTGACCTAGGAGGTCACGGGTATACCTAAGAGGTCAAAGGCGGATAAAGTTGACCTAGGCGGTCAAGGGTAGACCTAAGAGGTCAAAGGCGGATGAGGTTGACCTAGGCAGTCAAGGGTTGACCTAAGAGGTCAAAGGTGGATGAGGTTGACCTAAGCGGTCAAGGGTTAACCTAATAGGTCGAGGGGTGACCTAAGAGGTCAAAGGTGATAGGGTTGACCTAGGAGGTCAAGGGTAGACCTAAGAGGTCAAAGGCGGATAGAGTTGACCTAGGGGGTCAAATGTCGACTTAAGGTTGACCTGGGGGGGTCAAAGGATGACCTAAGGGTCGAAGGTGATAAGGTTGACCTAGGGGGTCAAAGGTTGACCTAGGAGGTCAAGAGCGGAGAAGGTTGACCTAGGAGGTCAAAGGTTGACCTAGGGGTCCAAAGGTTGGCCTAAAAGGTCAAAGGGTGGTAAGGTTGACCTAGGGGGTCAAGGTAGATAAGGTTGACCTAGGAGGTCAAAGGTTGGGAAGGTTGACCTAGGCGGTCAAAGGTTGACCTAGGAGGTCAAAGGTAGATAAGATTGACCTAGGGGGTCAAAGGTTGACCTAGGATGTCAAAGGTAGATAAAGTTGTCCTAAGAGGCCAAAGGATGGTGGGATTTTGACCAAAGCGGGTCGAGATGAAGGGTAGACCCAAATGGATCGCAATGATGGGTAGGTAACCTAGATAGGCCAAGATGAGGAATTTTGATAGATGGCCCAAGGGGTGAGCGATGGACCTTAGAGGTCGCCTAGATGCAATGCACATTTTATTTAACGAAAAGTTTTGCATTTATTTACATCCTAAATGGTTGGTCCAAGGAGTGTCCTAATCTCTATGTGTGGGTTGACACGGGTAGGATAAAGGTTCCCATCGCTCATGGAACGTACACGGTGAGTGGAGTAGACGAGTGACTCGAAAAGAGTGCGACAGTAGCGCACAAATTCCTGCACATCGAATACTCCGGGTAATGGGGACATGTGCAGTGCTGACACGGACTAGTGGTAGTGTGTGGCAAGAAACTATTTTTTTTTTAGGGAGAAAAGAAAGAAGTTTTTGAATGCTTGAATGATGCAATGCAATGCAAGAGAGAGAGAAGAGGGAGAGGATAAGAATGTACAAGGGAGCATAGAAAAGTCTCGTTTGACCTTAGTACTATAGGGAAAGTACAAAAAATACATGTATTGAAAAAATACAAGGTACACATATTAACATGGCAAAAAATACAAGGTGTATGTGCAAACATAGCAAAGTGTGAGGTGCATGTGTAAACATGGCAAAGTGTGAGGTGCATGTGCAAACATGGCAAAGTGTGAGGTGCATGTGCAAACATGGCAAAGTGTGAGGTGCATGTGTAAACATGGAAAAGTGTGAGGTGTATGTGTAAACATGGCAAAGTGTGAGGTGCATGTGCAAACATGGCAAACATCATGATGTAAACGAAAGGTAGACCCACTAAGTTTGAAAAAGTTTCAAAGCAGTCCCCAGCAGAGTCGCCACTGTGAATACGTGTGTTTGAAATTGGGAATAATCATAGTAACATTAAAATATGAGAGTCGCCACGCCGTTTTAATTATAGCCAAAACATTGAGAAAAGCATGTTAATAGGTTCGGGGGTCAAATTACAACAAGAGAAGATTATTTACGTTATCACTCCTATTGCCCGAATTGATCGGTCTTTCTATCATGATGCGGTGTATGTAGTGTGTTAGTGATTGAGACCGGATCCGAAGATTGCCTACGTTCCTCTCAATGTGAGAAGCTCAGGTCAGCGTAGTTCGAGAAGAATTTAGAATAGGCAGAAGAATCGGGATCATGCATAATGATGGGGGAATTACGTAAAGATTAGGGTTTAGAAGTAGTTCCTAGATCATCCTTGGATTGATGAACCCTAGATCATCATTGGCTATGAAATAACATGTTAACATGAAGATCGTAACCTTAATATAGCATAAATAAGGTTTTAACCTAAGAATATGATGAACATGCGAAGAACATATTATGAGCATATGAACGAACATGCAAAGAATATGAAGAAACTATAAATAAACATGCAACAACATGAATATTAAAGATCTACCTTAAAAATAATGCAAGAACATGAAGAAAAGTTAGAAAACTTACCTTTGTTGACAAGAAATAACCTTGGATCTTCTTGGGATTCTTGAGAGTGTTCTTAGAGGCTTGAATGACTTGATTTGGGAGCAAAATCGTCACTTGTGAGCTCTAAAATTCGGATCCCCCCATTATGAGGCAAGGGAGGTCTTTAAATAGGAAACTGATGGAGAGATCTGACGGTCCAGATCATCCGGGGCGGATGTGGCCGCGTGGCCAAGATGGAGGGCGGCGGCGATGTTGGCCGCGTGGCCAAGGTTGGAGCTTGGGCGAATGTGGCCGCGTGGCCATCATTCCTGGCTGACTTAATTATTAAGCTAGGGTTTTGCATGTTTTATGGAAACCCTATTTTGGCCATCTTTAAGATGTTCTAGAACATTGAGGTATATTTTGGGAATCCGGGACAAGTCTTTGCAAGGTTTGTAATTCCTATAAAGTCCTTGTGTATTTGGGAAATCCCTAATAAACTCATTTTCAGATCGGGTACTAACACCCGCCATCTACAAACTTGATAAGCCCATGACATTTGGGGCTTAGCAATCTCTCAAAGCTTGGTATCAATGATCTTCTCTTGGGGCTTGCCCACATCGACAACAAAAGACAGTTTATTTGAATGGGCTAAGAGTTGATTCATCTTGGGGCTTCATAAGCCACTCAAAGTTCAGCATTCGAGGGGCTTTACAGTCAACAACCCCTTGGCATCTCGGCATCAATAGTCCTTTTGAAGCCCCATAAACGACAAATCTCTTGGGGCTAGACATCAATTTTCGTTGGACACCGCAGCAACAACATTCAAGCGAGGCAATCCGGACTTCGATCGAACATGACTTGATCTTGGGTTGGCTTTACAAACACACAATGGTTAAAATGGTTCACCCACGAACTAAAAAAAAATCTTTTTGTCACATGTGTGCATATTCTTTCCCTTCTAATCTAAATAAAAAAAAAATTTTCTTTTTCTCCTTCTATGTGCAAAAGTATGTGCTTTACTTTGCTTTGCTCCTAGAATTCTTCCCCAACGTTCTCCATCATCCTTGAACTATGCTGGTCTGATTCTCTTAAAGGGATACGTAGGCAGCCTTTTGGCACGACCAACCCATCACTCAGAATACCATCTCACCGACACTCCATCAAAGGCAAAAACAATTCATCATCACCAACATAATCATTCTCCATCCAAAGCATGGACATTCTTCATCAAAAGCATCAAGACATCCACCACCACAACACTAATCCATCTAACGGCAATGGTAAGTGAAGGTATGAATACATTCGAGGCTTTCCTCAAATCACACCGCACACAAAATCACTTTCTCCATTCTTACAAAAATTCCCTCTCATGCAAAACTGCCTTCAAATCACATCACACCACAAGCACAATTTCTCTCATAACTTCCATTTCACATCTCATACATGTCACAAGCACATATACCTGCAAAGCACACACTTAACAGGTACCACCACAAGGACAACAGCATCTGCTACTCAAGGCACTTCATCCCCAGCAGAAAGTGACCCGTCGTCAACTACGCCTACATCCCACAGAGTCAAACAATTACAGTTCAATGACAACAACTCGGTCCATGGTGAGCCGCAAAATCACCACCTTTCCATCAAGCAACACAACAATATCACATATAGGCATACAGAGCCTCGGTTCCCGCCATTCGCAAATGGATCCCGCAATCAGAAAACGGATCCCGCATTCAGCAAACGGATCCCGCCTCAGCAAACGGATCCCACTTTAGCAAACGGATCCCGCTTCAGCAAACGGATCCCGCAATCAGCAAACGGATCCCGTATCAGCAAACGGATCCTGCCTCAGCAAACGGATCCCGCATCAGCAAACGGATCCCGCTTCAGCAAACGGATCCCGCTTCAGGCAAACGGATCCCGCTTCAGCAAACGGATCTCGTAATCAGCAAATGGATCCCGCATCAGCAAACGGATCCCGCATTAAGCAAACGGATCCCGCCTCAGCAAACGGATCCCGCTTCAGTAAATGGATCCCGCATCAGCAAACAAATCCCGCTTCAGTAAATGGATCCCGCTTCAGCAAGACGGATCCCGCCAATAAGCCGCTCACACAGGGAGCGCACCCCCATCTTTCACAATTTCAAAATTCCCCTCTTTCTTTAAATTGTGGCCGTTGTGGGCCGCCTCAAACCACCACACCTTTTTAAGATTTTGTGGCCGTGGTGGGCCGCCTCAAGCCACCACACCTTTTTAAAATTTTGTGGCCGTGGTGGGCCGCCTCAAGCCACACACCTTTTTTAAGATTTTGTGGCCGTGGTGGGCCGCCTCAAGCCACCACACCCTCTCTATCCGCGAAATCCGCTCACACAGGGAGCGCACTCCTATCCTTTGTAATTTCAAATTCCTGCTTTATCGAGTCTTTGTTTTCTCTTGTCGATGTCCTCGGCGGTTGTCTTTCTTTCGTCGACGCGTTTTACTTCGCAATCCACGTCGCCGAGGGGCTCTGTAGACACCCCGCCTTGGACCTCTCACCCCGATTGCATACATAGTATTTTTATTTAACTCTTTTTTTGTTAATTTCTGTTACTTCCGTTAAGTTCCTAACTAATTCCGTTAATTTTGGACTAAACTGCATAACAGAATTAATTTTAGAGTCATTTCTGTCATTCTGTCTTTTTCACCCGCGGGCGCCTCCGGCATTGCCTACGGGATGCGCGCGCCTCTCGCCCCAAAGGTCGGACCCACGCGCTTCCCACTTTGGCAGTAACGTATAGCACCATTTTTTCCCTCCCTTTTCTTATTTAGAAAATCTCTTCTTGATCACAAACACCTCCTTTTTACATCCACATTCATTCCCCCTTATTTCATAACTCCCAAATCCTTTATTCTAGCCATTCTTCATAAAAACAAAATATTTCATTTTATTATTATTTGATTTTCTTTTATTTCTTTCATTAATTCTTTTATTTATCTTTTTCTTGATTGGTCAATTCCATTTCACATGGATTGACCAATTTCCCTCCTAATTTTACCTATAAAAACCATCATCTCCTACCTTGAAAAGGGACCTTATTTTTAGACTTGAATTTTCTCTATACACACACTATACACAATTCTCTACACAAATTCTCCCAATAAGAGTTCTTCGTAACAAGACTCTACATAAAATTGTTCTACAACAATTTCTCCACAACAAAACACCATTTTCAAGTCCACGTTTGAAGTCCTCTTCTTAAGGTACAACTTCATTTTTCTTCTATTTTCAAATAAAATTTGTCTACAACAATTTCTCCACAACAAAACACCATTTTCAAGTCCACGTTGAAGTCCTCTTCTTAAGGTACAACTTCATTTTTCTTCTATTTCTTCTTAAATGTATGCAATCCCCATTAATGGGACATAACCAATATGACTACTTCACATATTGAAGTTACTTAAGGTTATCTCCCTACATTCCAACTCTACTTTAAATCCCCCACTTTTATTTTATTATAATTGTTAGAATAGTTTAAACATGTAATCTTTTAGTATAAATTAATAAAATAAAACAATTCTTTTTTTTTATTTCTCTTTTATTTTCCCCTTTTTTTTCCGTTATAATTGTTAGCACTACTTATTTAATTGAAGGACATTTAGCATTAGAACACCAAAAGTAGCAAGACCCGCGTAAGCGGGGCGGAGTGGGTGTTTAAGTACTTCCCACTCCGTCACCTAACCCCCGAACCCTTTCTCTCCCGAATCTCTGGTTTTCGTACAAAAATTGGCTTTCTTTAGGTTTTTCTTATGTTCCTCTAAAACATAGGTGGCGACTCTTAAAATCAAGTAGAAATCTTAGGTAATTCACGCGCTCTAGCCAAGCAGTGGTTCCCCGGGGTATCTACAGCAGGACATGGTCAACTTGGCTCTATGGGAGAGGGTTGACTTACACAAGGAAGCGTGACTCTAGGGGTCAGAGGCGGGACATGGTCAACTTGGCTCTATGGAGAGGGTTGACTTACACCAGGAAGCGTGACTTTTGGGGTCAGATGTGGGACGTGGTCAACTTGGCTCTATGGAGAGGGTTGACTTACACAAGGAAGCGTGACTCTCGGGGTCAGAGGCGGGACATAGTCAACTTGGCTCTATGGGAGAGGGTTAACTTACAAAAAGCGTGACTCTCGGGGTCAGAGGCGGGACATGGTCAAACTTAGCTCTATGGGAGAGGTTTGACTTACACCAGAAAGCGTGACTCTCGTTATCAGAGGCGGGACATGGTCAACTTGGCTCTATGGAGAGGGTTGACTTACGCAAGGAAGCGTGACTCTCGAGGTCAGAGGCGGGACATGGTCAACTTGGCTCTATGGAGAGGGTTGACTTACACAAGGAAGCGTGACTCTCGGGGTTAGAGGCGGGACGTGGTCAACTTGGCTCTATGGAGAGGGTTGACTTACACAAGGATGGTCTTACATCATTTTAGACTCCGGGGACAAGGGTTTCAACCTATAATGACTATTCTAAGTCAAGGCTTGGTTAACTCCATCTTTGGGGAGTTTGACGGGAAAACTTGGTCTTACGTCCGACTAAGGACTATCGGGGACAAAGGCTTCAACCTATAATGACTATTTTGAGTCTAGGTTTGACTTGGGTAAACTCCATCTTTGGGGAGTTTGATGGGAAAACTGGTCTTACGTCCGACTAAGGACTGCCGGGGACAACAAATTTTCACAATGGGACCACCTAATATGTTCACTTAGGGGAAGGATTTTACTGGGCTTAAGTCATGGACGGACGGGTCAATCATGCTGGGATAGCAAATAAACAAGTAAATGGGCTTACGTCGCGTGGGGACCGCCGGGGGTAAGCGAAAAGTCATTGAGAGCAATTTGGTCATTTCCTAAAGAAAAGGGGCCTGAATTCTTTTTCAGAAAATTGGGGGAAGGTTCGTTCAAGGCTCCAGGGGCCAATGTGTAAATTTTGGGCTGAGATTTTCCTCGCCCAAACAATCCGTACGGATTGGGCGGTCGTCCCCTTCTTTTTAAAACATAACAGCCTTACGGCTGTTCCTCTTTTTTTCAAAAAACACAGTCGAGGAAAAGGGAGAGGGCAAGGGGAATTTGAGAGGGAATTCCATCAAATTCTTGAATTTTCTTCTAATTTGTTCAAGGATTGTTCATGGCGGGACGGGCACACGCGGGTTATCCTAGAGGGCGGAGAGGAGACTTGACATGACCCAAAATCTCCGAGGCTACACCATCAACTTCATGGATGCGGGGGCGGGATTCTACAAGTCTCATACCGTTCATTTTTGCCATGGTGACGGGGTAAGCATTCTCAAGCATTTCCTTTTCAAATTTTGTGCACTTCCTAATCCTAGGGTTCTTGTTCATGCACTTTGGGGATTTTTGCATTCTTGGCGCAATTTTGCAAAATTGTTTTGATTTTCATGAAATTAAACTTTCAAGGATAATGGGCATGTGCTCGTTCTTCTAATCGGACATGCCTAGCTATGCTTTCGCCATTTAAAGTTCGTTGTCCTACACTTAGTGCATAAAACGCTTGTACCTTAGGCTCTGACTAACTATTAAGCACATTGTCGCCTACATGTGCTAGGAAAAGTTGTTTATTCCTTGTGAGGGACTTAGACTCTTGAATTTCACGACCCTTAAATGTCTATGCAATTTAAAAGGGGACGAAAACACATTTTTCCAAAAATAACCCTCAAATGTCTATGCAATTTGAAAAGGGGACGGAAAACATTTTTGAAATGACCCTCAAATGTCTATGCAATTTGAAAGGGGACGGAAACATTTTTGAAATGACCCTCAAATGTCTATGCAATTTGAAAGGGTACGGAAACATATTTGAAATGACCCTTAAATGTCTATGCAATTTGAAAGGGGACGGAACACACGTTTGAAATGACCCTCAAATGTCTATGCATTTTGAAAGGGGACGGAAAACATTTTTTAAATGACCCTCAAATGTCTATGCAATTTGAATGGGAACGGAAAACATTTTTGAATTGACCCTCAAATGTCTATGAAATTTGAAAGGGGACGTTACACATCTTTGAAATGACCCTCAAATGTCTATGCAATTTGAAAGGGGACGGAAAATATTTTTGAAATGACCCTCAAATGTCTATGCAATTTGAAAGGGGACGGAAAAACATTTTTGAAATGACCCTCAAAGTCTATGCAAGGAAATTTTTTTGAAATGACCCTCAAATGTCTATGCAATTTGAAAGGGGACGGAAAACATTTTTGAAATGACCCTCAAATGTCTATGCAATTTGAAAGGGGACGGAAAACATTTTTGAAATGACCCTCAAATGTCTATTCAATTTGAAAGGAGACGGAACACATCTTTCCTAAAACGACTTAATTTTATCATTTGCATTTGCTAGGAGCATTGGTATTTTTAAACTGTGTTATTCATACCTTTGTTGTGTTTGCTTGCAGGGCGGGTGATCCCAAATCATGAGGTTCGCCAAATGTTGCTTTTTTTTTTTGTGGGAGGCCATGCCCGAGTCTATTGATGGCGCGCCTGGTCCGAGGGAGTGGGTGGAACGCACTGGTTTGGTGCCCTTCATCGAGGCCATGGGTAAGTTGGTGAATACCAACAAGAGGGGCTCCTTAACGCCCTTGGTGACTACTGGTGGGACACGACCCACACTTTCCATTTGAGTTGGGGGAAGTAACCGTGACTCCTGTTGACTTCTCAGCGATTACCGGGCTATCTTTTGATGGGTGGCCGGTTATGTGGAGGGATAGGATCCCTGAGGAAGAGATCCGGGCACTTATCGGATTCTCAGATCCTACCAAGGGTTTGGGCATCCTGGTTCAGAGCGTCGAGAGGGCTATCCGGGCCAACATTTCAGAGTATTGGGCAGGTCGGATCACAGCTGAGCAGCTTGGGTGCTCTTATGTGTGGCTCCTCCTTGGCAATACCATTTTTGCCAATGCTGATACGACATGCATGTTTCCCTTCTTGGATCATTAACTACCCCTGAGGATATTCGAGGCATCGTTTGGGGTGAGGCTGGTCTCGCCGAGCTATACATGGAGCTCGATGAGTATAGCCGGAAGGCGAGCAAATCTTCGGCTTGCTTCCAATTTGTCCTAGAGGTACTTTCCTTTCCCTTCTCATTCTTTTCTTCCTTTGCTTTACTCTTTGCATTTGGCCTTTACCTCATTTTTGTGTGCTGATAGCACTTCTTGCCCTTTCCCCTTTTTTTTTAGGCTTGGTACTACGAGGTTTTTGGCAACTACCCGTGGAGGCCGGCTGTTGACCGAGACCTAACTTTTCTATCTATGACTTGCTGGGCTAGGGAAGCTCAGGAGAGGAGGGGGTCCAAGGGACGAGTTTCTGTCTGTTACGCCGATGTGAAGGCGGTTTTGAGGGGAGCCATGCCGGTGGGGCTTAACCTCTTTCCTTGGTCTAGGTATGAGGGGCAGGAGGTAGATTTTGATCCAAGCAAGGCTATGAGAGTGACCAGATAGAGGAGGCTGCTGGTGGGATTCAGGGGGGAGGCCTTTTATCTGGGCGAGAGAGTTTTATGGCAGCATGGGCTGGGGCTCTTGCAGAGAGTGCCAGTGGATCCACCTGAGGCTATGTTCGCTGCCGACCGGGGAGAAGACCCGCACCTTATGGGGGTGGATGCGACTGATTTGATCACCGATGAGCCATATGGGCGGTTTATGGCCACGAGGCTGAGATCACCACAGGTAGTGGCTTCTGGGGTAGTCCCACTGGTTTGGACAGACTATTCTTTTGTCTGCATGGATGGCAGGGTTAACAAGGTGGACTTGTCTACTCCGGGGGAAGGGGTCCCAGTTGAGGAGATCCCGGTTGATGCAGTATGCTCCCTTTTCATTCACACACCTACCCTTTTTCATCGAGCGGGCCAAAAGGTGGTTCAAGAAGTTCACGGGTCGTTCCCACAAGGGAACTCAGCGGGAACATAGCTTCATGCTGGGCCAGAGTTCTGTGATCAGTGAGGAAAGACCTCGCAAGAGGGCGTCGAGCAAGGAGATGCCTCCTTCTTATGTCCGCAGCCAGTCCATGAGTGCTGTGGATACAGCATCTCTCTAGGATTCTCTCCGAGCTTCGGGTACGCACGAGATTGCTCCAGATCCGTTTGCCCATCTGACTTTGGAACCGCCTGAAACCTCTTCCATTGATCGTCCTGGTACCTCTTCCCAATCTGATTGGCGTTCTTTTCAGCCATCTGCCAGTGGGGACATGAGCTTGGCGAAGTCTCTTTTCCACTTTGACCCTAGTACTTATTTTTCTCGGGGACCGGGTCTTTCTGATCTACCTCCCCCTAACTCGGATCCGGATTCTAAGTAGTTGTACCTGTTTGAACAATTCTTTGCTGTGGTTTGTTTTTATTGAACAATGTGTAAGAAAACTTGTCGTTGTTTAAAATTTCCTTTTGTAAATGCACCTTCATGCATAGCTCGGGTCGCGGGGGACCTCATTTGTGAAAAGGTGTTTAGACTCAATTGTGGCGACTGGGATGACTTTCTGACAGGTTTTGAACAAGTAAAAGTGAGTTTTACTTGTGGGAGATCTGCTGATATGGTTTACTGGTATGAAAATTCTTCAGGGGACAAACCATCCGTACGGTTGGACCTCGAAGGTTGACTTTTTGACCAAAGCTTTTTGGGGACCTCTGCGGAATTTTGACCAACTGAGGATTTATTTGGGGAATGTGACCTTGGACTTTGACCTAGACTCGGTTTACCAAAGCATGGTTTTCTTGCTTGATTCTTTCAAAGGTACCATTACGGCTTGATAGCCCCGTCCAATATCTAGGTGAGAAAACCACTTCTCCTTTTTTTTTTTTTTTTAATCTCTGGGCACTCTTTGGGGTGAACCATTCCTTGCTAGGGCATGGCCTATTCCTTATCCGAAGCGCATCCTATTTTGTCTCGACTAACCCTTTCTCGGGTTTTCATCTTCCATTTGACATCCCTGGCTCTCTTTCTCTCTCCAGAAGTGGTCTATTTGACTCGAGACATGAGCATGATCGAACCACGCTTGCAAAAGGGATAATACACATAGGCACTTCCAGGAGTGAGTCCCTTTTCTGAGGAAGGAAGCCTATGGACAGAAATTCAGTGTTTGGCTCTTTCCTAAGATGTAGAAAAGAACACTTGTCGAGACATTTGAAATTTGCCTTATTTAATGTCATCAAACGATTGATTGGACGGACCATGTCTGTTATTAAGTCAGGATTATAACAAGCAATTAGCCTTAACATGTACAAATGTTGTGATCAATTGAGATTAAGATTCGATCAATGGAAAGGTCGGAAGAAGAAGGTGTATCTAGGGAATCGGTCATTGATGGGACCGAGAATTTGGTCATTTTGAGAGGACCATGTTTTGATGGTTTTGTTTCATGTTGTGACCGGACCCGAAGGTTGCCTACGTTCCCCTCAGTTTGAGGAGCTCAGGTCGCCGTAGTTCGGCCTTGAATCGTCTTTTGTTGAAGTTGGTGTCCTTTTGAAGGATGTTGTTGCTCTGATGATGTAGATCGCTTTGCCTTGTGGTGAACTCCTTGTGATGGACCTCTTGGGGTGAACCCTCTTCGGTGAGCTTTTGAGGCAAACTTCCTCTTCGCGGATATTCATTTCATTTCCTTCTTTCCATACATTCATTTCTTTTCTCTCCTTTATTTTTTCTTTTTTTTTGAGAGAGAGGGGAAACATTAGCTCCAACTTGCTACTTTAGACTTTGGCTCATTCGTGGCCTTTTCTACATCTATCATTTTAAGTTCCGTCTTTGGAGGTCTGGGGAGCCACATGTCGGCTGCGCCTGTGTGATCACGGTTGAGTCTTGGTGTTTGAGCAACAACATCCTTGTTTTTCATTTCCTTGGGATGCCCCTTTGACGTGCATCCAGAATTTGTATCGGGAAGGTGTATCGGGGATGTGTATCGGGGAAGGCTTGCCATTAACGGTTTCTTCATGCCAATTGATCACAAAATTTATTCACATCAAGATTAATTGTTTTCATTTAGCATTTTTATTCGTGTTAGGTCCATTCGTCCTTAATGAGTTGTCATTGACTAGTATGCTTAGAAATCAATTCATCATTTTAGGGACGTAGCGATCAATTGAAAACATTAAACAAAGAAATTTTCAGGAGTTAATGTAGTTTGCAAAATAATGCCTCAAGTCTAGAGAGAATAGAAGGAAAATAGACGTTTAATTGCACGGGAAGAAATTGAGACTTTTTACACACTCAAAAGATTTTACCACAACCCTAATCATGGATCATCTTGACACACACTACACAATCTTGCCTTTCAAGGCTTAAAAAGAAAACATGTCCATGATAGACTTTTGAAAAGACTATAGAACCTACCTATCTAGACCACTCCCACCCCTCTTTTTGTTTTGTTCTTACTCCTTCTCTATTCAAACCCACTTGCCATCCTTCTTGGTGATGATACCTTTATCGATGAGTTCCTGAATTGTGTCCCTCAAGGCTGGGCAAGTTTCTGTGGAATGGCCCAGGGCTTGGTGGTAATTGCAGTGCCTTTTTGGGTCACTGCATTGGGAGGGAGGTTCATTCCAAATTACATTACAGCTAAGCAACTCAATTTTTCCGATCTCTAGCAATTATCTCAGCATCTGATCCCGGGGCATCCCTAGGTCGTGGAACCAGTGGTAATAGGCTCCTTTTCCCTGGGGAAGCACTCCTCCTACTACGGATGCGGGTTTGCCATGGTACAGGGTGATAACTTAGGCTTGTTCGTGGGGCCCTTGCCCGCCTTGGTTTGAGTCGTCGGGGGTGTTCCTTGGTGGAGGTGACAGTCTTCGGGAGGATCTTTTGAGTTCTTCAATGGATTTTACAATCTTGTGGAGGCATTCTTGGGCTTGCCTCGAGTTGTGTCTCTCCATTTCATCGGTTAGCTCTGCTCGGCTGTGCATGAGCTCATACCGGCGATCACACCTCTTCTCGAGGTCCCCTCTTAGCTTTCTACCGCCCTTTTCCCATACCTCCTCAACCTTTCGTGAAGGATATCTTTGACCCCTTCTCGGAGCCGTTGGACCACACTGACCACCTCATCGCGGCCAGCTTCCAGTTCTTGAATCCGTTCCCCATTGTGCTGACCATTCTTTCCAAGAGCTTTACTCGTCCCTCCAATCGGGATTGGGCGTCGAATCTTATATCAAGTTCTGCCGTGACAGGTTTAGCTTCCAGTTCTTAAATGGATCCTTAAGCTTTTATAACAAGGAACTAACAAATCATGATCATCCTAGGTTTTAACCACTTCTCATACCAAGATGGAGGGCACCTTGAGTCACTTCATGATTTGGATCACAATATATATATATGTGTATAGCAATATATGTGCTTGAATGGACAAGTCTTGCAAGAATATAAAAGTGCTTGAATTGATAAGGCTTGCAAGGTAAAATAAAGAGCAATGCAAGAACATAAACAAGATAATCAAAAAATAAAGAGAATTTTGAGATGGAGAGAAGATGGGGAGAAGGAAGCTTCACCTATGGTGGGGTTCTTGCCTATCTTCCTCTCTTTCACTCAATTTATATGGTGGTTTGCTCTCAGTTTTCGATTCTGCAGAGTTTCCACTCTTTAATCACAATTTCTCTCCCGTGGAATGATCAGCAAGGGGTTCAATTTATAGGGACTGAGGGTCCCTAAACCAGCCGTACGGCTAGGCCCCTCTAGTACCCAAACCATCCGTACGACTCAACATGTCGAGCTTCTGGATTTTTCCAATTAATCCCAGAGCAGTCTTGGAATTTTAGGTTTATCCTAGTGAGGTCCTAGTTCATCAGTTTATCCCTGGATGATCCTAAGATTACCTCTAAGGTTGGATGGTTTCAGATTGGGGTACTTACAAATGGCATCCAAGTCCTCTTGGGTGAGCTCATCAGTAGCGGTATCTGACTCTAAGGTAAGGGTTACAAATTTCCTTTCTCTATGGGGATGGGGAGTACATCCTAATTCTTTGATCAGGAAGTCTTCACTTGCTATGGGTCCCCCAGTTGTATACCAATTCTGGATAGGCTCGTCACTCTTCTTGATGAGCTCGGTGTAGTCTTGGTTCGAAGCATCCCCCTTGTCTATTGCATTGATCTGAGTGTCCTCTAGCTTGCAAGGGTTGAAAAATTGGTGCAGTAGGCCTTCTCCCAACACAAAGTCCCACTCACTGAATGCCTCAGCCTTTGTACCCCCTAATTCTCGAGGTAGCCATGAGAACTGCATAGGTTCTGTTTCTAGTGAGTACGGATCACAGTCACTGAAGATTTCAAAGCCCGGTTGGCGTTTCCCCTATAGTCGATCCATGGTTCAGGGAACATGAAGTATGGAAAGTTTTCCCCCTCGCGTACAAAGTACCCGTTTAGAGTCTTTCGATAGGGCGGTGTTAGTGGTACAATTTATGAAGTCCAATCCCTTTCTTCTTTAGGGATGCCTTTTAATGGTGACACATACCCTAGACCATATTCTGGGGGTATAGAACGACAGGTGGTGGTTCTTTTATCCCTTGTGAATGCTTGCCAAGTCCAATACCGGGGAAGTACCCTTCCTTGAGCATCATGTTATGTACTAGACGCGTTCCGGAGAATGGAATCGCCTTAGAATAGTCATTCTCATTGTACACCTCTACCATCTCTACACTACTTTGCTTTTTGGAAAAGTACGAAAAAGTGAGAAATTTAAAAGAAACTAACTATTACTAAAAATTGAAATTGATAGTAGGGCATGCTCTCACCCACAATGATTCTTGAGTGAGTAGGATCCCTTAAGGAATAGAAAAAGAAACAACTAGTTTAAAAAGAAGGAAAGAAATGTCTAAGCTATGAAAATGAAGTAAAAAACTAGTCTATTAAACTACGAATTAATGTAGTGGAAGAGGAGCTTGAGGTTTGGACCCTTCGTTCTTCAATACGAGGCCGGCTCCATTGCCTATTATCTGTAGAGTGCCTTGGTCGATAAGATCTTGGATCTTATCTCTTAGGTTGTTGCACTTGTCGGTGTGATGACCGCGACACTGATGGTAGTAGCAATACAGGTGTAAGACCCTTCCGGCTCCTTTATACATGGGTTTGTATGTTGGGTTTCCAAGTAACATGCGCAGCGGAATATAGCAATAAAATTTTTAAGAAACCAAAGCCATGGATCCGTTCATATGATTAAATCAAATACAACATAATGAATAAAGAAAAACTAACCCTTGATGACTATCAAAGTTTTCTTCGGTCTTGGTGGAGAAACTTGAAGCTTTATCACGAACAAAATCACGAACTTTGTAGATGATAAAATTCACCCTCTAGCGGTTTCCACACTTCGAACCAATATCAAGAGGCTCCTTGATCTTGGTTGCTAGACCAATAATTATGAAACACACTTTCACAATTCAATAAAGAATTATATGGAATTTATTTGTGAATTATTTTGTTCCTCAATCAATGATATCTTAGAACAAAATAAAATCTCTCTCAAACTCTTTGAGACTCACAAAAGCACTAGTAAATATGGTCTGGCCGAATTGGGGTTTTTATACACAATTAAGACCTATTCCAAATAGGTAACTTGTGCCAAAAACCTTTCCTAATCGAATTAGGAATTTTTCTGTCGGCATACCGGGCTCCCGCCTGGTCCAACCCAGGCGCCCTCTCATTTGACCAGAAGGTCCAGTTCTTTCAGAATTAATCAGACGCCCGCCTGGTCCAACCCAAGCGCCCGCTCGGTTGACCAGGAAGCCCAGAATTCATTCAGAAATTCCTTTGAGGTCCTTCGACCCTAAATTCCAATATAGTCCTCTTATTTAAGATTCGTTCTATTGTGTGTGACCCTCTAGGATTATACTAAGTTGGCAATGGGCTCAAACATTATCCCATAAGATATGATTAGGTTCTAGCAAACCGTCATACCTACCCAAATAGTATAACTAGATACAAGTTCGTATTCCTTTAGAATATGTCCCACAATGTCATTGAACACAAGTCATGGTCAAACAGTCAACTTGTCTTGTTCAATAATTTCTCGATTCCGAATATCAAATCATTCCTTCGAGGGGCCCAAGCTTGACATCTCTCCGTGGAGGGACAAATCCATTTAGATTATCCTTCCCAACGGAATCCGTTATGCAAATACCCTTTATAACTACCGTGTATAGTGTTTGAATATGTCAAACACAATCATCAAGTGGAAGACTATAATAACTTCATGTCTAAGGATTCGAATGACATAACTAATATGAGATATATGTACGTAATAGACCATGACATAAATCTCATACAGCGGGTTATGTCCAGTACCTTGTTCCAAACAAGTACCCATAAATCTAACATGATCATCCCATGACCATTTAGCCTTTATACTAGTGCTTAACAAGTACTAGGGACGGGGATTATTATAAGTAAACATGAACAACAGTAATAATCAAAACATCTCATTAATGATATGAAATAAATGATAACAATTACAACGTTTATTAAACGTGCCTAGGGCACCACTACCAACAATCTCCCACTTGCCCTAGGCCCAATCTCCCATGTATCTAATACCCATGGACCTAACATGACCATCATGTTTAGCTTGTGGAAGTCCCTTTGTCAGCGGGTCCGCAACATTGTCATCAGTAGGTACTCTGCATATATTTACGTCTCCCCTATCAACGATCTCTCGAATGATATGAAATCGCCTAAGTATGTGTTTGGATTTCTGATGTGCTCTTGGTTCCTTTGCTTGAGCAATAGCACCATTATTATCGCAATAAAGGTCTGTTGGATTAGCAATACTAGGAACCACTTCAAGTTCAGTTATGAACTTTTAATCCAAACAGCTTCCTTTGCAGCATCTGATGCAGCAATATACTCAGCTTCTGTTGTAGAATCAGCGGTTGTACTTTGCTTGGAACTCTTCCAGCTTACAGCTCCACCATTTAACATAAACACAAAACCCGATTGCGATCGGCTATCATCTTTGTCGGTTTTGGAAACTTGCATCCGTGTAAGAATTTACAACGAGATCATCTTCCATTCCTCCATAGACCAAAAACGAGTCTTTAGTTCTTCTCAAGTACTTAAGAATCGCTTTTACAGCTATCCAGTGATTTTCGCCAGGTCGGATTGGTATCTGCTTGTCATGCTTAAGCATAAGATACATCCGGCCTAGTACAAATCATGGCATACATGATGGACCCAATTGCCGAAGCATATGGAACATCATTCATTTTCTCACGCTCATCGTTTGTCTTAGGACATTGAGTCTTGCTTAGAGAAATTCCATGTAGCATGGGCAAGGTCCCTCTCATAGAATTTTCCATACGGAATCTTCTAATGACCTTGTCAATGTATGTACCTTGGCTTAAACCAAGTAGCCTCCTTGATCTATCTCTATAGATCTTAATGCCAAGTATATATGCGGCTTCACCCATATCTTTCATTGCGAAGCACTTTCCTAACCAAGTCTTCACAGACTGAAGTGTAGGAATGTCGTTTCCAATGAGTAATATGTCATCCACGTATAAAATAAGGAATAGCACTATGCTCCTACTAATCTTCTTGTATACACAAGGCTCATCTTCGTTCTTGATGAAACCAAACTCTTTGACCGATTCATCAAACGGAGATTCCAACTCCTTGAAGCTTGCTTCAATCCATAGATGGATCTTTGCAATTTGCATACCTTAGAATCTTGTTCAAAACCTTCTGGTTGTGTCATATACACATCTTCTTGGAGTTTTCCAGTCAGGAAAGCGGTTTGACGTCCATCTGCCATATTTCATAGTCATAATATGCGGCAATGGCAAGGAAAATTCTTATAGACTTGATCATTGCTACGGGTGAAAAGGTCTCATCATAGTCAATACGATGAACTTGCCTATAACCCTCGCTACAAGCCTAGCTTTGTAAGTATGCACCTTCCCATCCATGTCAGTCTTCTTCTTGAAGATCCATTTGCATCCTATGGTTTTTACACCTTCGGGCGCATCAATCAAATTCCAAACTTGATTGTCTTGCATGGATTGCAATTCGGATTCCATGGCTCCAAGCCACTTGTCCGAATCAGGAGAAGACATCGTCTCTTGGTAGGTGACGGTTCATCATTTCAATGATTTCTACCTCATTACTATCCGTTACGAGAAATCCATATCTCTTGGGCTCGGATCGTAACCTACTAGATCTGCGCGAGTTGCTTGTGTATTTTGAACAGGTTCCACAACTCCTTGTGGTCTTGTTCTTGTTCCACTATCGGTTCAATGTTATTTCTGGGTCTCGAATTTCTTCAAGATTTATTTTACTCCCACTGATTTCTTTGGAGAGAAACTCTTTCTCTAGAAAGACACCAGTTCGGGCAACAAACACTTTGTTGTCCTCACGGTTTTAAAAGTAATATCCTCTAGTTTCCTTAGGATATCCCCGAAAATACATTTATCATATTTGTGTGCAAGTTTGTCTGAGACAAGTCTTTTGACAAAAGCTTCGCAACCCCAAATCTTCATGAAAGATAAACAAGTTTTCTTTCCGCTCCACATCTCATATGGAGTCTTTTGAACCGATTTAGTTGGAACACGATTTAGTGTGAAAGCAGCTGTTTCTAGAGCGTAACCTCAAAGGATATTGGAAGATCAACTTGACTCATCATTGATTGAACCATGTCTAACAAAGTCCGATTTCTCCTCTCGGACACACCATTCCATTGTGGCGTTCCGGGTGGAGTCAATTGTGAAACTATTCCACAATTCTTTAGATGATCATCAAATCTTGACTTAAGTATTCTCCACTACGATCTGATCGAAGTGCTTTAATACTTTTGCCAAGTTGTTTTTCTACTTCATTTTGAAATATTCTAAATATCTCAAATGCTTCACTCTTATGTTTCATTAGGTAAACATACCCAAATCTGCTATAATCATCAGTGAAGGTTATGAAGTATTGAAATCCTCCCCTAGCATTGCTACTTAATGGTCCGCATACATCGGAATGTATCAACCCCAATAAGTCGCTTGCCCTTTCACCCAACTTGGTAAAAGGTGTCTTAGTCATTTTTCCAAGAAGACACGACTCACAAGTATCATATGACTCGAGGTCACATGAACCTAAAAGTCCGTCCCCATGGAGTTTTGAGATACGCTTCTCATTAATATGACCAAGACGGCAATGCCATAAATAGGTATGATTTACATCATTAGGTTTAGATTTCTTATTTACATGATAGACATTGTCATTATTTTCAATCTTGACATCCAAGATATAAAGGCCATTAAATGAATTAGCAATACCATAAAGCACATCATTTAAATAAATAGAAAATTTCTTATTCTCAATAAGAAACTTAAAACCTTCATTATCCAAACAAGAAATTGAAATAATATTTCTGCTTAAATCCGGAACATAATAACAATTGTTCAAAACAAGAATTAATCCGGAAGGTAAAGTGACTTCATAAGTCCCTACGGCTAATGCAGCAACTCTTGCTCCATTCCCCACGCGTAGATCTACTTCACCTTCTTTAAGCAGTCTCCTATTCTTTAGTCCCTGCCACATTTAGACAAATGTGAGAACCACATCCGGTATCCAATACCCAAGAATCAGTGGTAGAAAGGAGAATATCTATCATATAGATACCTGAAGTCGACGCAGCCTTGTTGCCCTTCTTCTTCTTTTGCTCTTCCAAGAAAGCCTTGCAATTACGTTTCCAATGACCAATTTCTTGACAATGGAAACAGATTGCATCCTTTTGTGAATCGGGTTTTGCCTCAGAAGCCTTGGCAACCTTTGCCTTGCTTATTTTGGGTTTGACAAATTTCTTACCCTTTCCTTTGGCACTATCCTTCTTCCCATCATGAACCAAGAGCACGGGAGAACCTTTCCCACAATTTTCATCTCTGCAGTTTGAGCATCCCATGCAACTCAGAGAGATTCTTATCCATTCCATGCATGTTATAATTCATCACAAACTGATTATAACTTTTAGGCAATGAATTAAGAATGAGATCCGTGGCTAGCTCCAATGGGATTGGATAGCCAAGTTTCTCAAGGTGCTCTACATAACCTTTCATTTTAAGAATGTGAGGACTCACTTGTTGCCCTTCATTCATTTTACTAGTAGTGAATGTAACAATGGTCTTGTACCTCTCTTGCCTAGCTTGCTCTTGAAACATGGTTCTCAACTCCACGCCTATCTCATAGGCTTCCAAATGTTCCAAACTTTGTTGGAGTTTTGAACACATAGCAGCAAGCATGAGACAACTTACATCTCTAGAATCATTACGATGTTTCTTTAATTGTCTCTTTCTGCCCTAGGGGCAGTAGGCGGTGGTTCAGCAGGGAGAGGGCCCATCGAGAATGTACAACTTATCTTCTTGCCTAAGAACGATTCTTATGCTACAGATCCAATCCATAAGTTAGTACCATTCTCTTCGAGCTTATCCTTCTCAAGGATCGATCGCAACGACATTGATTGAGTGTTATTAGTCATTATCTACAAATATGCAAAATTTCCAAAATTTAATAAGTACCAATTTTCATTAAAAAATAAATAATGTATTTTTCAAACAAAATACTCCCACTAAATTATATAACCTCATATACATCCAATGTATAATATAATTTAATTGGGCTAAGATCCAACTTTAATTTAACTTTTGAGTCCACGGAGGCGGACCGCTCAAAACTAAATTAATTAGGTAGACAATCATGTCAATCATATCCCATATGATTCTTAGATCCTTTTATGAGATTCTTTGAGAAATCCAATTTCAAAAAGCATGTTTAATCTCATCTTTTGCCTAGGCCCAAAACTGTTTTGACGCCTAATTAAGTCCAACCATTTTAAACGCATAGGAACCATTCAATTTAATGCACCTTGCGGAGGCAAGCCCACATTAAATTAATGAACCTCATCTTGCTCATACATGAATAAGATTAATGCACCTCGCGGAGGCGAACCCACATCAAGATTACCCATGTATAAACAAGTGTTTTAATCATGGCATGGCAAAGAAGGACTTAAAACTTTCTTTGAAGGTTCATCACACATAGCATATAACACATTTATGAGCACATAATATAAACATGTTACACATCAAGTTTAGCCACTATATTAATCTCCATTAATTTAAGCATGATATTTATGTGTCATTAGTTTCTCTATAATTATGAGAATGAGACTATTTCAACTTCGGTTATTATCTCCAAATCAAGACAACAATAAGTGCGGTCGAACTAAGCCATTAGGCAACCACAATCCCGCACTAATTCAAGAAACCAAGAAAGTAGTCCATGTGGCCGAAACTAAGCAATAGATGGTCTCGATGAACGTAGGCCAATTGCATTCACAATTCCACATGGATCTCCAATCATTGAATCAAGAACTTTGTTTCTCAATTTTAGCAATTATGAACTCTTCATAATTCTAACTTCGTTTATATTTGAAACTTTGATTGCGATCAATTTTGGGAAACACAATCTCGATGAACGCAGATTAGCCATCCAAAACTTGAACCAATCTAGGAATCACAAGACTAAAACAAATAGGAAAATCAAACCCCAAAATCCACACACAAACCAACTACCCAAAACCCATTCCAGATCAGCAAGTCTGGACTGGTTCTGTTACTGGTTTTGTTGAATTTATCAAAAATTCCATATTCAGATTTTAACCAAGATCAGAACAAATTTTGACCAGCGAGCGCCCGCCTGGTCTTCGGCGAGCGGGTGCCTGAATGGTCAGAATGGTACAGAATATTTAAAGTTCGAAAATTTTGTCTCAAAATTATTTTTCCCCGATTATTAAAACTTTGATCCAATCAAAAATCAATAATCGAAATAATTCAGAATCCACCTGAATTTTTATTGCGATTGAATCGTGCGATTAAAATTGCAAAACAATAAACCACATAAAATCACAAAACACATAAGCATCATATATTCCAATATTCATATCATGCTAGGCACATAAACAATTTATATACACATAACATGTTCAAGTTATTGAAATAATCAACATGAACGGGGCTCTGATACCACTGTTGGGTTTCCAAGTAACATGCGCAGCGGAATAAAGCAATAAATTTTTTAAGAAACCCAAAGCCATGGATCCGTTCATATGATTAAATCAAATACAAAATAATGAATAAAGGAAAAACTAACCCTTGATGACTATCAAAGTTTTCTTCGGTCTTGGTGGAGAAACTTGAAGCTTTATCACGAAAAAAATCACGAACTTTGTAGATGATAAAATTCACCCTCTAGCGGTGTCCACACTTCGAACGGATATCAAGAGGCTCCTTGATCTTGGTTGCTAGACCAATAATTATGAAACACACTTTCACAATTCAATAAAGAACTATATGGAATTTATTTGTGAATTATTTTGTTCCTCAATCAATGATATCTTAGAACAAAATAAAATCTCTCTCAAACTCTTTGAGACTCACAAAAGCACTAGTAAATATGGTCTGGCCGAATTAGGGTTTTTATACACAATTAAGACCTATTCCAAATAGGTAACTTGTGCCAAAAACCTTTCCTAATCGAATTAGGAATTTTTCTGTCGGCATACCGGGCGCCCGCTGGTCCAACCCAGGCGCCCGCTCATTTGACCAGAAGGTCCAGTTCTTTCAGAATTAATTCAGGCGCCCGCCTGGTCCAACCCAAGCGCCCGCTCGGTTGACCAGGAAGCCAGAATTCATTCAGAAATTCCTTTGAGGTCCTTCGACCCTAAATTCCAATATAGTCCTCTTATTTAAGATTCGTTCTATTGTGTGTGACCCTCTAGGATTATACTAAGTTGGCAATGGGCTCAAACATGATCCCATAAGATATGATTAGGTTCTAGCAAACCGTCATACCTACCCAAATAGTATAACTAGATACAAGTTCGCATTCCTTTAGAATATGTCACAATCCCTTTGTCCACAATGTCATTGAACACAAGTCATGGTCAAACAGTCAACTTGTCTTGTTCAATACTTTCTCGATTCCGAATATGTTGATAATTCAAATGCTATTGATCCAATCAATCCATTTGAGTCCGGCCGAACATTTCATCAACATCATTCCTTCGAGGGGCCCAAGCTTGACATCTCTCCGTGGAGGGACAAATCCATTTAGCTTATTATCCTTCCCAACGGGAATCCGATTATGCCAATCATACCCTTTATAACTACCGTGTAAAGGTAGTGTTTGAATATGTCAAACACAATGTTCATCAAGTGGAAGACTATAATAACTTCATGTCTAAGGATTCGAATGACATAACTAATATGAGATATATGTACGACATAGACCATGACATAAATCTCATACAGCGGGTCATGTCCAGTACCTTGTTCCAAACAAGTACCCATAAATCTAACATGATCATCCCATGACCATTTAGCCTTTATACTAGTACTTAACAAGTACTAGGGACGGGGATTATTATAAGTAAACATGAACAACAATAATAATCAAAACATCTCTTTATTGATATGAAATAAATGATAACAATTACAACGTTTATTAAACGTGCCTAGGGCACCACTACCAACATTGTATCCCCTCATAGGTGCTAGCTTGCCTTCCCTCTCAAGCTCTCGGAACACCTTACCAAGTCGGATTTGGCTCAAATCGGTGTAGACCCTTTGTGGCTTGGGTTGGAGGCTTTGCATGATGCTCTCATAGTGGTCCCTCATGACATTGAGGTGATGATTATGTTCCTCCTCTATTTGGTTCTTTAGGTCTTGATAAAGCAGGCTGATGCAGTTACCCACCTCATCTTTGATGACCTTCTCTTGGTTGTCCTCTAAATCTTGGTCTCTCTGGACAGCGGCATTGTACCATTTGTTAATTTCATTGTATTCAGCTTGCAACATTTCGAGCTTACTGCCGTCAATCATCCTCTCGATTTCAGCCTAATCTTTTTTGCTTTGTTTGTTACGCTCTTTGACTTGGTCATGAGCATGATAAGAGGCATAGTCGAGCCCTCTGAAGCGAAATTCTTGCATGATGTTGATCTCCGAGGCCTCTCCGTTGGGTAGGCCTTCCTTCCAACCTCTGGTGGCTTTCATCTTGAAGCGCAGACTTTGTGAGATTTCTCTGAGAGACATTTCCGTGCGGGCGGGCATTGTGTTAGGAGCGTGGAGCTACTTTGCTGATCGGATGGACCTAGAGTGCAGAAACTGTGTCAAATCCAGGCTGGGGTCCCAATAATTCGGCTTTTAAGAAATGGGGTTGACCAACACAGCAGATTCACATAAAAAGGAGGATGTCTCGTACGAGACAATGGATGTCTCGTACGAGGCATCCAGCCTAACAGTCAGATTGCAGATTTTAATCCTATTTGTCGGATGGAATTTAATCCATTTTGAGAGGTTACTACTCTAGTTTCATCCTTCGATTTACCTTTTTAATTGAGAGTCGCCACCATGTTGTTGTCGGAACACGGACCGAGATATCTGGATTCGGGGGTTAAGTTATGAATTGGGAAGGTCAAGGAGCACCCAATTCACCCAATCTAGGATTGGTCTTGCTAAGAAATCATCATCATCGTTTCAAAATTATGCAAAATGTATACAAAAGGAAAACAAACAAATAAATAATTGCTTATTTATTTGGGATGTCGGATCATATGCTTCGAGACCATCTCCATGAATATGAGAGTGTTGACACCCCATTTTGGACGTTCATTTATAATCACACTACTTCTGTGTCTCGCCTTTGATTTGGGTCAAAACTCGTTAAGTTGGACATGTTTCGTTAAGTTTCTGACTGACTCTGTTAGTCAGGGGCCAAAATAAACATCAAAATCCCTTATGTTAGTGCCCGTACCAAGAAAATGGGGGAACCGAGCACCGAAAACAATGAGCACAAAATGGTTGATTCAATTATGGCCTACATCGTCGAACGTTTCAACGGTCTCAACTTGGGGAAAGGCTCCGAGACAAGCCTTTATCAGTCATCCATTCTCATGATTCCCGACAAGTTCAAGATGCCCGACATAAGCAAATTAAAGGGTAACTCTTACCCCATGGCACATATCGAGACTTATATATGGGCTATGGTTCCAAAGAAGGTCTCTCTTAAAGTTATGGCACAATGCTTCCCTCTTACTCTCGAGGGGGCGGCAAAAAATTGGTATGCAACTCTCCCGCTCACAGTCCGTCTTGATTGGGACGCCGCTATGCTCGCCTTCAAAATTCAATACCAAGGTAACACCACTCACCGCCCGACCAAAAAAGAGCTCGAGAACACTACTCAAAGGGACAATGAGTCCTTTATTGACTTCACGAGAAGGTGGAATGACAAGCTTGCTGAAATTGTTGAGAGGCCTAATACCAAGGAACAAATGGACATCTTTCTTAAGTGTCTAAAGATTGATCTCCGTACCCACCTAAGTGGGGCTTGCTATGCGGATTTCTCTCAAATGTATGAGGTGGGGATCCGAATGGACGAGTTGCTCAAGGAGATCAAGAAAAGTGCTCCTAGTTTCCGTTACAAGGCCACCTCTAACTCCACAAAAGAGGCTTCGGTCAATGCCGTCACTACAGACAAGGGGAACTATAAAAGGGTTCCTCCACCTCAAGGTAAGAGATCTCAAAATGACCGTGTCTACACTCCTCTCCAAGGCATGACTCAAGCCGAGGCCTTCGAAGTTCTCAAAGCAAAGGGGCAAATCACACCTATACAAGGGTACTAACCCAAGTCGATCAATGCCAATCATGCTCATCACAAATATTATGGCTACCACCAATATAGTGGCCACACCACCGAGGAATGCTTTGTCCTCCGCAATGTCATCAAGATCTCATAGACAAGAAAGAGTTCATAGTGCCTAGTGATGACGATGTCAATGTAATAGAGCTAGGAGAGTTTGAGGAGATCACTCATTCAATCCCAATTGTGAATGAGGGCTCCCATGTGATGAATAAATTTGACAATTCTTGTTATGTTGTGACTTACGATGAGGTAATGAGCGAAGTACTAGAGAATAGGAAAAAGAGGCAAGATGGGAACGTCAACATGCTAACTCGATCCGGATGAGTCATAGAAAGAAACCCCACTACTTCTGCACCAAGCACCTCTTCTCAAAGATCGCAAGCTCGCGACATTCCCGAAGATCCTTTGTTGATACAACTCAAGAAAACTCAAGCTAACATATCCATTTGGGACCTCATTTCATCCTTAAAGAAGCACCGAGATCTTGTCATCAGCAATCTTGACGACACGTCAATTCTCCCGATACTACTCCCGAAGACCTCACTGCAATGATAGGTCACATCCATTTTGGCAATGTCATCACTTTTGCCGATATGGACCTCCCACCATTTGGGTCCAATCACAATGAAGCCATATATCTCAAAGTGAGAGCAAGGGAGAGACCTATTTCAAGAGTCTTGGTTGACGGTGGTTCCGCACTTAACCTAATGCCCGACCAAATCATGGGCATACTGGGGCTTAAGAATTCAGATTTAAAGCCTTCTACTCAAGTGATCCGAGGATACGACAGCACTACCCGCACAGTCATGGGTATGGTGGAAATAGACATTGAGTTTGGGAGCATGGTCATGTCCGTTCCGTTTCAAGTGCTTAATGTACCTTCTTCATTCAATTTACTTTTGGGCCGACCATGGATACACAGTTCCAACGCCGTCCATTCAACTCTCCATCAGTGTGTCAAGTTCCAAAATGGGGATGAAATAGTGACCGTCATGGCCAAAAACGTCACTATCCACAGAAATGGCGAACCCGTTCACCAAGTTCAAAATGGTTTAGAAAACTCCACTCTCTCCGGCGTCTCAATCAACGCCATCAAAAAAGAAGGGGGAAACGGATCATGGACCCTCGGCAACCGCAAAGTCCTCCGCATGATTAGAAATATGAATTACTTCCCTGGTTTAGGCCTAGGGAAATATCAACAAGGAAGGATGAAACCTATTTAGGTCCCTTTTGTTAAGAACAAGTTCGGTTTGGGATACGAACCTTCCAAAGATGACTTGAAATACGAGCAAGCCGTCAAGAATGAAAAAGCCCGAGCTCGGAGGGAAGGCCGTCATTATGAGATTCCTAACTTAAGGCCTTATCGCAAGACACTAAATGGCTACTTTGTTCGCCAGGGGGAAGCTGTCCAGTACATGATCTTTCCCAAACCATGGGTTAACAGCGAGGGCATCAGAAAGCCCGGTCTCAAAATCTTTTCCGACTGTGAGATTCAAAAGCACGAAGAGGAACCAACTCCTATGTCACCCCGAGAATGGTGGGGGAAGAAAGTGACCATAGCATCCGAGACAGAGATCACCATGGGAGAAGAATTAACTGATCTAGCCTCCATGTTCGAGGAATTTGCCATCATAGATAAGTGCCAAGTCAATGCCATCTACGACACCGACACGAGAAGGGAAACTATCAGCGAGATCCAGCCAAGCTCCGAGCCAATAAACAAATGGTATTCTACAAAGGGGCCTGTGGTATCCGAGGAATTCTTGGTCGAGAAGATGGGTTGTATTCCGCGCAAAGTTACAAAGGAAGTGTTCACATTCACTTTCGAGTCCGAGTATGTTTCCGATACCCTCACCCAAGAGGATATGGAGGCCATAGCCGAGCGTGTGTTCCCTTTCTTTGTTAATGAAAAATTTGATCTTTCTGAGTACCCCGAGATTGCAAACATCATGAATGATGAATTAACTAATAATGAATCTAATGAACTAGTTAATAACGATTAAAATAATGATGAAATAGACCACGAAAACACAACATACTTAAATGAACTTGCTCAACAGGTCCGTAGCCGTGGTGAAAATGGTCCAGGGGCTGACAAAGAATTGCATGTTGTTAATCTGGGTACCGATAAAGAGCCGAAAGAAACCAAGATCGGAAGCTTCTTCAAGGGGGAAGAGAAAGATAGCTTGACTGCACTGCTTAGAGATTTCGTAGATGTATTTGCATTGTCATACAAAGAGATGCCGTGTCTAGACAGAAAGGTCACCGAGCACAGGATTCCGATCAGAGACGACGCAAAGCCAACAAAGCAGAAACTCAGAAAGATCAATCCAGAATGGTCTTTACAAGTCAAAGAAGAGATAGAGAAGCTTCTCAGTGTGGGCTTCATCAATGTTATTGAGTATCCAACATGGCTTACAAATGTTGTGACAGTCAGAAAAGCTAACGGCAAGGTCCGTGTATGTGTGGAATTCTGGGATTTTAACAAAGCTTCTCCAAAGGATGACTTTCCACTACCCAACATCGACATGCTAGTCGATTCCACTGCTTCTTACGAGGTCCACTCGTTTGTGGATGGTTTCGCCGGGTACAATCAGATTCTCATGGCAGAAAAAAAATCAACACAAGACTGCTTTCACAACATCGTGGGGCACCTTTTGCTACACAGTTATGCCGTTTGGGTTAAGGAACGCTGGGGCTACTTATCAAAGGGCTGTGACAGACTTGTTCCATGACATGATTCACAAAGAGATCGAGGTCTATGTGGACGACATGATCATCCACTCAAAGGGGACCGACGGTCAACATTTGATTCGCAAAGTTCACTTTTGGGGTTATCCGAGGCAAAGTTCTCGACTACATGGTCACAGAATGGGGAATTGAAGCAGATCCCTCAAAAATCAAGGCAATCATTAACATGCCTCCTCCAAAAACACAAAAAGAAATCAAAGGTTTCATGGGCAGACTTCAGTACATTAGTCAGTTTGTGCACCAACTTACTTCCATGTGCGAGACAATCTTCAAGCTACTCAAGAAGAACGTGGCTCTAGAATGGACCGAAGCTTTCCAAGAAGCCTTCGACCAAGTGAAGCATTACTTGACATTCCCTCTAGTTTTGGTTCCCCCTCACAAAGAGAAGCCTCTCTTGCTCTACCTAACAGTGAATGATGAAGCCCTTGGGGCTATGCTAGCATAAGAGCAACGAGACTCCACAAAGGAGAATGCCATTTATTTTTTCAGTCGTCGATTTCAAGGACGCGAAAAGAACTACTCTGTCTTAGAGAAGTCATGTGCAGTATTACTCAAAAGCTCAAACATTACATGGAAGCATTTCCTATCAAGCTAGTAGCAAAAGTGGACCCGCTCCGCTACATCTTTGAGAAACCTTTCATGACGAAAAGGATAGCTAAGTGGTACTTCATGCTAGCCGGCTATAATATCACTTACGTCACACTCAAATCCACCAGGGGGAAAGCGTTCAATGAGCAGCTTGCTGAATTTCCGTGTGACGAAGTGAAGGGGGAGGACTTACAATTTCCCGACGAGCACTTGATTTGCACTACAACCGAGGAAAATAAGTGGCAACTTTTTTTCGATGGCGCGGCCAATAAGCACGGTAATGGGATAGGAATGTTTCTTGTCGATCAAAATGATATCTACACTCCAATCGCAATCCGTCTTGAATTCGATGCCACCAACAGCATCGCTGAATATGAACCATGTATACCGGGGCTGGAAGCAGCACTAGAAAGAAATGTCACAGAGCTAGAAGTATTCGGTGACACCCTGCTCCTTATCAATCAGACATCGGGTAAATGGTGAATCCAAGACCTGACTCTCCAACAGTATGGTCAATACCTCGAGGAGTTAGTTGAACAGTTTAAAGACATCATGTTCAATTACTTGCCATGAGACAAGAATCGCTTTGCTGATCCTTTAGCCACCATAGCCTCATTGGTTGAAATGCCCAAAGGAAAAATGGTGAAGCCCATCCAAATTTCAAGAAGGACCAGTCTGGCATACTGCATGAACATTGATATCAATGAAGTCCAAGACAACCCCTCGTGGTACACAGACATCATGAACTTTCTCGACAATGTCATATTTCCCGACAACAGCAATGGGAAATCTCGAGTAGCAATACAGAAGCTAGCCGCCAGATATGTGTTGATTGGAAACCGAGTCTACAAAAGACATCATCAAGGGATCAATCTCTTATGTGCAAATGAGACCGAAGCCCAGGAAATCATGCACGAAGTCCACGAAGGCGAGTGTGGACCCCACATGAATGGGATTATGTTATCCAATAAGATACTCCGTATTGGTTACTATTGGACTAAAATGGAAAGAGACTGCATCGAAAAAGTCAAGAAATGTGCCAAGTGCCAATTTCATGCCAACTTACAACATGCTCCACCTTGACAATTGTACAACATGACCACACCGTGGCCGTTCTCTTGTTGGGGCATAGATATCATCGGAAAAGTCCATCCCACGGGAAGCAACGGACAGTCATTCATTCTAGTGGCCGTGGATTACTTAACAAAGTGGTCGAAGCACAAGCTTACCGAGTTCTCAACGCCAAGAAAGTGGCTGAATTCGTGAAGAACAACATTATATGCCGATACGGTATTCCTCATGAGATCATCTCCGACAACGGCTCTCACTTCGAGAAAGAAATGGATGCACTTTTGGTTGACTACAAGATTACCAAACACAAGTCATCCCCATACCGCCCCGAAGCCAATAGAGCGGTCGAAGCAGCAAATAAGACAATCGAGGTCATCATACAAAAATTGGCTTCAATAGGAAGGGATTGGCCCGAGAAATTACCACTAGCATTGTGGGGCTACCGCACGTTAATACGGTCAGCAACGGGAGAAACTCCATACTCATTAGTTTATGGTCTGAAGCTGTACTCCCAGTCGAACTCGAGGTTCCTTCTCTACGGGTCTTAGTCGAGAACCAAGTCAACGAGGTTGATTGGATGAAAAGTCGATACGAGAAACTAGCCCTACTCGACGAAAAAATGTTAAGAGAGTTCGAACGCACAAGGGCTTATCAACAAACAATGGCAAGGGCTTTCAACAAAAAAGTGAAGCCTCAAAATATCAAAGTGGGAGATTTAGTCCTAAGACAACATCCTCCCAATGCCATGAATCCCCTTGGGAAATGGGGACATCGATGGATCGGTCCTTATGTGGTCAAAAAGATACTAAGCGGCGGTGCAGTCCGACTCGTAGACATGGATGGTGATCAATTGCCAAAGGAAGACAACCTCGACAAGCTCAAGAAGTTCTACGCCTAACAAATAAAGACAAAAAAGGAAAAAAAATGCTCGCTAGGTTGAAAACCCGCAAGGGCGGCCTAGGCAAAAATTTGAGCACGTGCAAAAAAGAAGCCCGCTAGATTGAAAACCCGAAAGGGCGGTCTAGGCAAAAAACAGGGTGCACAAAAAAAAATGGTCTTCATTTGTTTGAACTACGGAGACCTGAGCCTCTCTACAAGAGGAACGTAGGCAACCTTCGGGTGCGGTCTAAAACATAATTTTTTTTACCCAATCATGTCATAACAAGATGCAATTTTATTCAATCATTGAATTATTTTAACCATTACAACGGACGATGTTGAGCAATAAAAGACATTAAAACATTAAATCCTAACAAGTGGTCTACTTATATCGCAATCTTGGGTATAAAGAAATTTCTAATCTTTCTTCGGTTTGGGAACCCATTGTTTCTTTCTATGGCCTTTGACCTTCTTAGGTGGGGCGGAGCATTCTCGGAACCGCCAAGACGAGAGAAGACGCTAGGACGGGACGGAGCTTCATCACAACCTTCCCCTTCCCTTTACCTTTGTCAAAAAAAGCCTTGATGGGGGCTTTGTATGGGCGTTTCCACACAATAGGAGCCATTCTTGACAAGAATTTGGGGCTTGAAGTTATGAGAAGTAATGCAGAATATTGCTGTGTGACCAAACTGGTCGAAATGGGTTCAAATTTATAGCTGTTGGAGAATCCTATACAGAAAGAAAAAGGCTATAAATCAGTAGCCCAGATGCGGGCGCCTCCGCCCCTGCATCTAAAATGCGCGCGCATCCCATGCCCTATTCCAGGCGCGCGCGCCTTTCACAGACGACTGAACAGAACAGCCTTTGTCAGTTCAACAACAGCCTAGGAATTTCAACGCCTTCAACCTGCAACCAGTTCAGCAACAAATGGAACACAGTTAGGCACACATTAATTTGGTCCGCCCCTAAGGCACGTCTAAATCAAAATTCCATAGAAACTTTCACTTAAAGTAGGTTGTGTCCTTCCTTTTGAATCAAGGTCAATCTCGACATTTTCCTCTCTAGAAGGAAGCATCTTTTTAGTCTGTAGTTAACTGTGCCCGTACCCCACAAAAGTCATAAAGTCAACAGCAAGTGCAGCTCCGAACAACATACATCAGAAACGGCTACAAAACAGCAATTCAGTCTATGGGGAACCACTGAAATCACCACTCCTTAAGCAACATAACGGATTCACTAACGGATTCGTCAACAAGGGTTCACTAACGGACTCATTCAATGGATTCACCAATGGGTTCATCAAACAGATTCACTAACGGATTCATCAACAAGGGTTCACTAACAGACTCATTCAAGGGATTCACAAACGGATTCATCAAACGGATTCACTAACGGATTCGTCAACAAGGGTTCACCAACGGACTCATTCAAGGGATTCAATAACGGATTCATCAAATGGATTCACTAACAGATTCGTCAACAAGGGTTCACTAACGGACTCATTCAATGGATTCACCAACGGGTTCATCAAGAGGATTCACTAACAGATCCATCAACAAGGTTCACTAACGGACTCATCCAATGGATTCACCAATGGATTCATCAAGAGGATTCACTAACGGATTCGTCAACAAGGGTTCACTAACGGACTCATTCAAGGGATTCACTAACGGATTCATCAAACGGATTCACTAACAGATTCATCCACAAGGGTTCACCAACGGACTCATTCAAGGGATTCACTAACGGATTCATCAAACGGATTCACTAACGGATTTGTCAACAAGGGTTCACCAATGGACTCATTCAAGGGATTCACTAACGGATTCATCAAGCGGATTCACTAATGGATTTGTCAACAAGGGTTCACCAATGGACTCATTCAATGGATTCACCAATGGGATCATCAAACGGATTCACTAACGGATTCGTCAATAAGGGTTCACCAACAGACTCATTCAGTGGATTCACCAACGGATTCATTCAACGGATTCACTAACGGATTCGTCATTCAAGGGATTCACTAATGGATTTATTCAACGGATTCACTAACGGATTCGTCAACAAGGGTTCACTAACGGACTCATTCAGAGGATTCACTAACGGATTCGTCAACAAGGTTCACTAACGGACTCATCCAATGGATTCACTAACGGGTTCATCAAGCGGATTCACTAACGGATTCAACCGACATATTTACAAATGGATCATGCCACCTCCTCTATCAACGAAAGCCGCTCACACAGGGAGCGCACCTCTATCTCTCATAATTTCAAATTCCTGCTTTCATCGAGTCTTTGCTTTTTCTTTGTGATGTCCTCGGCGGGTGTACTTTCTTTCGTCGATGCGTTTTGCTTTGCAATCCACATCGCCGAGGGGCTCTGTAGACACCCCGCCTTGGACCGCTCACCTCTATTGCACGGTTGATCTTGTGTTTCTCCCTATTTTAAATGTTTCTCATTACTTTCTGTTACTTCTGTTAAGTTCCTGGCTGACTTCGATAAGTCCAGGGACAAAACTGAATAATAGGGCTGACTTTTTAGTCCATTCTGTCAAAAATGCCTTCTCCAAGTCGCGCGCCTCTGCCTGTAGGGGTTAGATGGACACGCCTTCCACCCCCGAGGTAGGAGGCGCGCGCACCTGGGCGTCAGTTACAGATTTTTGTCCTAGAATCTCTCCCTTGCTCATTTTACATGATTTTGCCCAGGAAAGATTTCTTGGTGACTCCGTTTTGGCATCAAAAACACTTTGTTTTCACCTATAAAAACATCCCTTTTCCACCATTTCAAGGGACCAAAAATTCTCTCTACAAAAACTATACCGAAATCATTTCCAAGGCTTTTTCAAGTAATTCACCCAGAAGTGTTTGAAGGTCTTCGAAGCATAGGTAAAAGTCCATTTTTCCCTTTCTTCTCTACTTCATCTCTTCTCTCTTTCTTTTACTTTAATCAAACGTGCAATCACCCAAATCATTTTGGGACATGACACCAATGATCGCTTCATTTCATTGAAGTTGGTCAAGGAGTTATCTCCCTACATTCCAAACACCCCTTTTAAAACCCCCTTTTATCATTATCGAGAATAGGAAGAACATTTATTTTATGTAGACTTTGAACAAGCAAGACCAACATTAGTTGGGCGAGATGGGTGTTTAAGTACTTCCCATCTCGTAACCTAACCCCCGAACCTCATAACAAGAATCTCTGTTTTCGTGATCAAACTTAGGCTAAAATATTATGTTTTTCTTATGTTCCTCTAAACCATAGGTGGCGACTCTTACAATTAAAACACAAATAGACATCCTAGGAATAACACACGCGCTCTAGCCAAGCCGTGCCCTCCAGGGGTATCTACAGGTGGCTCCTTTATCCCTTGCAAGTTTTTGCCAAGTCCGAGATCGGGGAAGTATCCTTCTTTTATCATCATATTAAGCACATGGCGTGTTCCAGAGAATGGAATTGTCTTTGAGTAGTCATTTTTGTTGCGTGCCTCTAGCATCTCTACGTTTCTTTGCTTTTGTAAAGGACAATGATGTAAAAAACTCAAAAGAAACTTACTATTACTAAAAGAAAAGTTGAAACAAACAGGAAGGCATTCTCTCACCCACAATGCTAGTCGGGTGAGTAGGATCCTTTTTTATTATAAAAAGGAAAGAAACAACTAATCTATAAATGGAAAGAACAAAAACAACTAGTCTATCAAAAAAAAAAAGAAATAACTAGTCTAATGAGTTTCTAACTAATGAAGCGGAAAAGAAGCGTGAGACTCGGACTTTTCATTCTTTAAAATGAGGCCGATTCAATCGCCTATTAGTTGGAGGGTGCCTTGTTCTATAAGATCTTAGATCTTAACTCTCAGGTTGTTGCATTTGTCAGTGTGGTGACCGCGACACTGATGATAGTAGCAGTATAGGTGTAAGGCTTTCCCGGCTTCTTTATACTTGGATTTGTACCCTTTCATCGGTGTGAGTTTTCCTTTATACTTGAATAGCATAAGCCCTTTGGGGCTTGGGTTGAAGGTGTTACATGATGGTTTGATAGTGATTCCTCATGACATCGAGCTCGTGGCGTTGCTCCTCCTCCATCTGTTCCTTGAGATCTTTGTAGAGTAGGCCAATGCAATGACCCACTTCTTCATTAATGGTTTGTTCTTGGCTATCTTCTAATTCTTGTGCTCTTTTAACGGCAGCATCATACCACTTACTCATTTGATTATACTCGGCTTGCAATGTGTTGAGCTTATTATCATCAATCAGTTTCTCAATCTTGGCCCAGTCTTTCTCATTTTGCTCGTTGCGTTCTCTGACTTGGTCATTAAAGCCTTGGCTATGGGCATAGTAAGAGACGTAATCAAGCCCTCTGAAGCAGAACTCTTGTATAACATTGATTTCTGGGGCCTCGCCGTTGGGCAGACCTTTCTTCCAACCTCCAGTGGCCTCCATCTTAAAACGCGGGCTTTGGGAGATATCTCAGAGAGGCATTTATTCGCGAGCGGGCATTGTGTTGGGATTGTAGAGCTACCATGGTGATCGAACGGACCTAGAGTTCAGAGATGTGTCAAATCCAGGCTGGGGTCCCAACAAGTCAGATTTTTATGAGTTTAAGATTGACCAACACGGAGAAAGCACAGAAAAGGGAGGATGTCTCGTACAAGGCATCTAGCCTGACAGTCAGAATACATATTTTAATCCTATTTTGGTTGGATGGAATTTAATCTATTTTGATTGTTACTATCTAGTTCATCCTGGAACAGTGGATTCTGTCACCCTAGAATATGAGCCCCTTATTTTTCACCTGCATTGCACTCTCCCAAACGGACAATTCGGGCAAATGTCCCATATTCTCATCGGCATCTTGTGTTTGAATCACAATTTTACCCTTCTGCAGAGGTTTTGATGTTCGTTTTGGCCCCTAACTAACGAAGTCAGTCAGAAACTTAACGAGTCATGTTCAACTTAACTGGTTTCGACCCAAATCAAAGGCGAGACACAGAAGTAGTTTGATTATGAATGAACATTCAAAATGGGGTGTCTACAGATTGACAAGAGTTGTCTACCTAATTAATTTGATTTTGAGCGGTCACACCAAAGCGGGCTTGAAATTAAATTAAAGTTGGATCTTAGCCCATTTAAATTATATTATACATTTGTTGTATAAGAAGGTTATATAATTTAGTGGGAATATTTTTGGAAAAATACATTATTTATCTCTTTAATGAAATTGGTACTTATAAAATTTTGGAAATTTTACATAATTGTAGATAATGACAACTAACACTCAATCAATTTCGTTGCGATCGATCCTTGAGAAGGATAAGCTTCAAGAGAATGGTACAAACTTCATGGATTGGATCTGAAGCCTAAGAATTGTTCTAAGGCAAGAAGATAAGTTATACATTCTTGATGGGCCTATTCCTGAAGAACCCGAAGCCAATGCCCCTAGGGCGGAAAGACACAATCACAAGAAACATAAGAATGATTCTAGGGATGTGAGTTGTCTCATGCTCACGACCATGTGCTCAAAACTCCAAAAAAGTTTGGAACATTCGGAAGCCTATGAGATAGGCGTGGAGTTGAGAGACATGTTTCAAGAGCAATTTAGGTAAGAGAGGTATAAGACCATTGTTGCACTCACTTCTTGCAAAATGAGTGAAGGGCAACAAGTGGGACCTCATATGCTTAAGATGAAAGGCCACGTGGAGCATCTTGAGAAACTTGGCCATCCGATTTCATTGGAGCTACCCACGGATCTCATTCTTAATTCATTGCCTAAAAGTTATAATAACTTTGTGATGAATTATAACATGCATGGAATGGATAAGAATATCTCCGAGTTGAATAACATGCTACAAACTACGGAGATGAAGATAGTGGAGAAAGGTTCTCTAGTGCTCATGGTTCATGATGGAAAGGGGCAAAGTTCCAAAGTAAAGGGTAAGACAAAGGTTGCCAAACCCAAGATTAGCAAGGCAAAGGTTGCCAAGGCTATAGTTACAAATCTCGATGCACAAAAGGATGCAATTTGTTTCCATTGTCAAGAAATTGGTCATTGGAAACGTAATTGCAAGGCTCTTAAGGAAGAGCAAAAGAAGAAGAAAAGCAGTGGGACTGCGTCGACTTTAGGTATCTATATGATAGATATTTTCCTTTCTACCACTAGTTCCTGAGTATTGGATACCGGATGTGGTTTTCACATTTGTTTAAATGTGTAGGCACTAAAGAATAGGAGACTACTTAAAGATGGTGAAGTAGACCTATGTTGGTCCCAGAGACACAACAAGGGTATGAAAGGAGGCTAGAGGGGGGGGGGGGGTGAATAGCCTACTTAAAATTTCAACCCTTTTTCAAAATTCAACCAAGTGCTTACAATCTTGAGTTTTGCGGTCAAGTAATAAACCGCGCGGTCAAGGTGTAATATGCACAGCGGAAGTTTTCGTTAGAAATGGGAAAGGTTGGTTTTGACTAAAATCTCTAAGTAGGAATACCAGCACTCACGGTCAACCAGGTTGCGGTCGAGTGAGTCCGGTCGAGGGTGAAGTGCGGTCAAGAGATTGCGGTCAAGAGGTTGAGATTGAAAGTTGTTGTCTTGGAAGTTTTGGCAAAAGATAAGTTAGTCAGATTTTAACTTAGGCAATGTGGAGAACAAACAAACACAATTCACAATACGTTTGAATATCTGTAAGATCAAACACTAAACGACAAACAAAGTTAATATGAACAATAAAGAACAAGATGAACAATACTTGAAAGTAAATTTGCAGAAAGGTAAAATGACACAAGTATTTGGAAAGGTTCGATCTGTTAAAAAGATCTACGTCCTTTACCAAGATGGTCAGTCTTGGATTTTGAATGGAGGTATATATTGATTCTTGAGTGTACAGATTACAGAGATGAAGTATTGAATCAACACCTACTTTCTATGAAGAACAAATCCTAGACTTAGACCAGTGTATCCCTTTTGATTCAATCTAAGTGATTGATCAATTGGGGTGAGTGTGTGTGTAAGAATCTGAAGCTCTTTGAAATCTATATGATTTAGAGCCTAAAGACTCTTATGTGTTACAAGGCTTGAGATGACTTGAATGTTGCTGGAGATCTTTGAAGGTTTGAAGGTGAGTTCTTTGAAGATTCAAAGGATTCTGGAAATCTTGAGTATGATCTTCAATCACCAAGTATTTCAACAGCAATTTCTCTCTTAGAATCTCAGCTGTTTTTCAATGAAGAACTTAAGAGCTATTTATAGCCTTGAATGAGAAAATAGCTGTTGGATTTACTTGGGCTCCAAGTTGAAGGACAATAAGCTGTTGAATTCTGATTGGAGCTCAATCTGAGTTTGTCCTTTTTGCAGATAAGAGGTGGTCCCACTTAGATGAATTCAAATTTGAATTACTTGGGATCCAAGTTCTGCAACGTTCTAAACTAACCATAGTTTGACCATGGTTAAGTTTGAACAAACTTGGGTTCTTGAACTTCTGCTCCTGCGGTCGAGACTTGCGGTCGAGACTCTTGCGGTCAATATGCCTAAGGGCATCTGCGGTCGAGGAGTCAAATGTGACCTGTCAAGATATGCCACAAAGCTCACGGTCACTGACTTCCGGTCAAGTGATTCATGGTCAAGTGAATTCACGGTCAAGGTCTTGACCACTAAAATTCCAGACTTAGAAAATTTTCAGCCTATCAATCTAAAGCCTATACTATCAAAGTGGACTATTCTAAAAATGAAGTTTAACACATTACAATATATCCTAAGTCCACAAAAGATAAAATTAGGTTATGGGATCAATCAAATCTAGGTAATAGGAGTGGTTAATAATAAGCATACCCAACAATCTCCCCCTATTTGATTGAGACCATTACCTACTATAACAAAGGCTAATTCATTGTACTTGGTAATAACATGTTTTCAAGAAAATAATATTTTATTAATTTCATGCCCCAAGTCAATGCACACTCTAAGCCAGTGTCATAGATTTCTATCAGCCTAAAAGATAAAAAGATACTAATCCTAGCAAGATAGACGTATAAGGTTTGAATGCATTTTTAGAGAAAATAACAATAAGTATGCAAATGCATCAAACAATCATTCAAGAGGTACTCCACAAAAATATAGCCATTAAAGTGAGGGGAGTGCAGACAAAAGAGAGATTAAAGTTTTTACAGACCCAAATAAAAGACATAACAGAAATAAAAAATTGTTTTGAGACAAACATTAACAAATTGTTTCAACATGACCACACACGGTCAGTTCAAATGGTGGGATTAACCAAGATATGGATCTCCTTTAAAGTAGCAAAGTTTAGTTGAGAGGCCAACTCCAGGTATGATGATGGGGTCATTGAGATCATTGATTTTGTGGAAGTCCATGTTCACGGTTGGAAATTCAAAGCTGTCTTCACCTTCATCTTCATCAGCAGCAAGTCTGTTCCCATGTCCGGTCGCTTGATTTTGAGATGAGGAGCCTTGAGATCCAGCAATGCTATCCACGGTCAATTGAAGAGTTGAAATTTTGTTGATAACTTCCTGCACATTTGAGTTAGCAATTTCATAAACTCTATCAATCTTGGAAGTTTGACCTTCAAGCCGTTGGGTGTGGACTTGCATAGCTTGCTTCATAGCTTCTATCTTTGGCGTGAACTTTTCTGCGACCGATAACAAGCCAACAGAAACACTTGCGTTGATTTCCGCTTTGAGGGAGGTCTTGACCTTATCCATCTTTTCAAAGAGAAAATTTTTGTTGCCCGTCATCACCTTTGACATTTCTTTGCCAGCTACATCAATTGTTTTGACCAGTGAACGGTCAATGGAATTGGATTGTGCCTTGAGTTCTTCTTTAAGATCAGCACGGGTGAGAGAAGCGGTAGAAGTAGATGCGGTTAAGGCAATGTTGGGATTCACGGTAGCTAGGCTTTCAAGGATAGCCTTTGTTATGATCCGACTCTCCCCCTTAATGGTCTCAACAACAGAAGTCTTGAGCTGATCAACCTCATTCTGCAACTTAATCTGGTTTGCAGCAAGCTTTGCAATCTCACCTTGAGTATCAAGGTTGATCTGAGTCAAGAATTCAATAGCAGTTAACATGTGAGCCATTTGATCAACCGTACCAGAGGCGGTCGGAGGAGCTTGAGTAGACTGAAGGGGTGAGGGAGCAGGAGACTTGGTCAAAATATCATCATGGTCACTGGGTACACGGTCGCCATCTTGACCGTGACCCTGAAGCTCAACATCAGTGGACTTGCCTTTATCAGCGGTTGCCTCAACAGGATGCACTTGATCATCATTACTAAAATCAGGACTGTCTATATTCACAATTTTCTCAACATGTTCAACATCACCACTTTCAATATCTTGATTACCAGATTCACCACTTGATTCTACTAACTCCACATCATCTGGTTCATCAACTAAGTAAAGAGTGTGCTTTGCTCTTTGACGTTGAGGTTGAGTAGGAGGGACATCAATATCCTCATCACGGTCGCCTTGCATAGGTGAACCGGATGGAGTGAAGACTGGAGATGCGGTTGAAGGAGGTGGTCTTGAAATCTTGGATTTCTTTGCTGTTTGGATGGGACTAAGAGAGAGATCCCTTTTCTTGGATTTCTCCCCCTGAGACGAAGCGGGGAGTGCAGAGGATTTTGACTTGAAGGATTTGGATGGTGCGGTTGGAGAGGGCACGGTAGGCTTGGAGACGGTTGATTTGGAGATTGGTGCGGTAGACTTGGTTTTCAATGGTGCGGTAGGAGGAATGTTGGAAGGAGACTTATCGGTTGAAGGTTCCTTGATGACAACTCCAGTTAATGGTCTTGGTTTGGGAGGGGCGGTCGATGCACTGGCAATTCCTTTGCCTTTAACCTTTCTTCTAGATTCTTCCTCGTCCTCAGCTTCTTCATCATCATCATCATCATGGAAAGATGAGGACTTCCTTGGTGCGTCAAGTCCTAGGGATATTCTGGCAGCTTTGGTGTAGGCAGGAGGGATGTATTTTTCTCTTTTGTGCTCAGGTTCACGATTTCTGTATTCCTGGTATTGATCATCACCAAAACGGTTGCGGTAGGTAGATCTCATGGTCTTGATATCAAAGACCTTGGATAGAGAGATGGGAACTTTGGCATCTTTATCTCGGTTGATATCCCTTCTGAGTTCAGGAATGAATTTAAACAACAGAGAAAGGAACCGTGAGTTTTTCTTGTATTTGGTGGCGGCCTTTTCAGACATCAGCTTCTTATAATCAGAAATGTGATCTAACAGGAGATCATATAGAATCTTGGGCCAGTTCATCTTCCTGCCCAGATAGATTGCAGTAGACAGCCTCCATTGAGTGGTATTGAAATTGCCATGGTTACCACTCTTGCAGAGCAGACCGTGGCCAACCAAGTGACCAATGTAATACATCACCTCTGGAAAGGTTTTCCGGTAGGGCTTGCACACGTCAGTAGATCCAATCAATCTCATTGCCAATCCATCATATTCTTCGTCAGATAGAGAGATAGGAGCCTCATTGTCAATGTCAAGGCCAAGTGTGGCAGCAATGTCGGTGTAGTCGATCTCTATTTTGTGACCGTATACTTCTGCGGTAATCCAGTTAAGAGAATTGTTCTGCTCATCTCGTCCTTTGATTTCCTTCGCGTTAGAATAAAATTCTCCGACTACGGCAAGGTAGTGACTGGTTTGATTCATAGTGAAATAATGAAGTATGTCTGATTTCTTCATTCGTTTGATCAAGTGCCTCCCAATGGCATCCTTCTGGAGGTCTTCATAATCAATAACGCAGCCGGGAATAAATGATTGCTCCTCCATTGAATCTTCAGAATGTAGTTCTAGCGATTTCTTTGATGATTTTGTAGGTTGAGAAGATTTGGGAGCCATATGTATATATTGAGAATTTTTGAGAGAGAGTGGACAGAGAGAAAGAGAGCGAACTGGGTGAATAGAGAGAGAAAGTAGAGAGATGTAGAGAGAAGGTGTTTCTGAAAAAGTGTTTTGCAGAGAGGTGGAGGTTAAGGAAGTAGTGGAGCCGTTTATGCAGAGAAGTGGGAGGTTAACTCTGCAAATTCAGGGTTTTGACCAATGATGTCCTTTCGCCATAAATGCATGGATAGTGACGGCGGACATAAATAAGGGAATAAAATTAATTGCAAATGATTTGAATTAAATGAAAACGAGGGAAAAGAAATTACAAAATTACCCCTTTGGATGACTAGGAGGATCCTAAAAATTGCTAAGTTAGAAACACTTACCTGGTCACCAAACTTTTGCGGTCAGGTGCTTGACCGTGAGTATTTGCGGTCAAGAATGTTACCTTGGCCTATGTATGCTTCTTTAAAGCAGTGAACGAATATCATCATTTTCCCATGCGGTCGGCTTTTTAAAGCCTGAACAAATTTCATCTTTATATTCGGTTAATGAGGCGGTTGGCATATGAGCGGTCGACGTTTATGCGGTCAGCATTGATGAGGTCAGCTTTGATAGATTTTGATGCTTCGACCGGAATTACTTGACCGGTGAGATGGTAATCGACCGTGATTGATTTACCGGTAAAGGTGTTGACCGTGACCTACTGGTTTTTGAACTTGGATAAAACATAAGACATTAGCACAATCAAAGTATATGGACAAGAAATTAAAGTTCTAGCATACCCATCTCTCCTCTAAGATACCTAAATCTCTTGGAATCCAGAGCCTTGGTGAGAATATCTGCAATTTGATTGTCAGTACTCACATACTCTAGATGGATATTACCTTTTTCCACATGATCCTTGAGAAAGTGGTATTTGATATCAATGTGTTTGGTTTTTGAATGCATGACAGGGTTGTTGGAGACAGCAATGGTAGATGTATTGTCACAAAAGATTGGACAATTTTCTTCGTTGATTCCGTAGTCAACCAATTGTTGCTTCATCCACAGCACTTGGCAGCAGCAGCTTCCAGCAGCTATATATTCAGCTTCTGTGGTAGATACAGAGACTGAGGCTTGTTTCTTGCTTGCCCATGAAACGAGTCGATTTCCAAGGAAATGACAAGTTCCACTTGTGCTTTTCCTGTCGATGGTACATGCTGCATAATCTGCATCTGAGTAACCTATAAGATCAAAATTTGAATCTTTGGAGTACCAAAGTCCCAGGTTAATAGTCCCAGATAGATATCGAATAATACGTTTAACAGCAATGAGATGTGCTTCTCTAGGATCAGCTTGATAACGAGCACAAACGCAAACACTAAACATGATATCTGGCCTACTAGCAGTTAAGTATAGGAGAGAGCCAATCATACCTCGATATAAGGTTTGATCAACCTTCTTACCTTTCAAGTCTTTGTCTAGCTTGTTACCAGTAGCCATAGGAGTGTCGTATGCCCTTGCATTTTCAAGTCCAAATTTCTTGATAAGATCCTTTGTGTACTTTGCTTGGTTGAGGAAGATGCCTTCAGCACATTGTTTAATTTGAAGTCCAAGGAAGAATGTTAATTCTCCCATCATGCTCATCTCAAATTTGCTTTTCATTAGCTTCTCAAATCGCTTACACAACAATTCATTAGTAGAACCAAAAATAATATCATCTACATATATTTGAACGAGTAAAGTATGATCATGATATTTAGCAATAAGTAGAGTTGTGTCGATCTTACCACGCTTGAAGCCTTTCTCTAGGAGAAATTTAGATAGAGTATCATACCATGCACGTGGAGCTTGTTTGAGTCCATATAAAGCTTTACGGAGTTTGTAGACATGATTTGGAAATTTGGGGTCTTCAAATCCGGGTGGTTGAGCAACAAAGACTGTTTCTTGAAGTTCACCGTTGAGGAATGCACTCTTCACATCCATTTGATATAGCTTGAATCTTTTGAAAGAGGCATAAGCTAAAAATATCCTTATAGCTTCAAGTCTTGCAACGGGAGCAAATGTTTCATCGTAATCAATGCTTTCTTCTTGTCTATATCCTTGTGCAACCAACCTGGCTTTGTTCCTTGTGATGCTTCCATTCTCATCCATCTTGTTTCGGAACACCCACTTTGTACCTATCACTCCTTGATCTTGTGGCCTTGGAACCAAGGTCCAAACTTTGCATCTTTCAAATTGGTTGAGCTCTTCTTGCATAGCAACAACCCAACTTGAGTCTTGGAGTGCTTCATCAACTTTCTTGGGTTCAACTTGAGATATGAATGCGGTAAGTGCATCATAGTTTGATCTTGTTCGAACTCCAGAATGCAAATCACCAATGATATTCTGAATTGGGTGATTTCTGACCTCACGAACTTCTTGAGGTATGTCTGGTTGAGTTGATGGTGGTTGTAAGTCTTCTAGTGGTACATCATTTGAGCCATCCCAATCATAAGTAATTTGAGGGATAGGTTCTTCCACATTGATGGGTGTTTCAACTTCAACTCCATTTGAGGTAGCAGCAGATGTGGTAGTTTCTGGTGCTTCAAATGAAGTAGATGGAGGTGCAGTTGAGGTAGATGGGTTTCCTTGAGTTGATTGATTTTGTGGTTGATTTGTACCTGTCTCATTTATCCAACAAAATCATCAGCAACATTTGGAGCCATATGTGGCTCAAGGAGAGAATGTTCATCAAAAGTAACATGGACGGATTCAACTATCTTAAGAGTGGTTTTATTAAATACACGAAAAGCTTTTGAGTGTTTAGCATACCCAATAAATATACCTTCATCGGCCTTAGGAGCAAATTTACCTCGATGTTCTTTACCGTTGTAGAGTATGAAGCATTTGCATCCAAATATCTTGAAGTATGCTATGTTGGGGGTTCTTCCTCTCCAAAGTTCATAAGGAGTTTTGTTGTAGGTCTTGTTGATGAGGGATCTATTCTGAGTGAAGCATGCTGTATTGACGGCTTCAGCCCAAAAGTATTGAGGTAGCTTTGCTTCAGCAATCATTGTCTTTCCAGCCTCTATCAACGTTCTGTTCTTCCTTTCCACAACACCATTTTGTTGTGGACTCCAGCAGCAGAGAAGTTGTGGTCAATACCATGATCATCACAGTATTGAGCTACACCGTTGTTCTTGAATTCTGTACCGTTGTCAGATCGAACACTAACGATGTCATCTTCTTTTTGTGTTTGGAGCTGTCTAAAGAGTGCGGTCAAAATGTCATAACAATCATCTTTGGAGCTCATCATCTCGACCCACGTATATCTTGAGTAGTCATCTACCACAACTAAGGAATATCTATTTCCTCCAATACTTGCGGTAGAAACAGGTCCAAACAGGTCCATATGTAGTAGTTGCAAACATCTAGAAGTTGAAGGTGTCGTCTTGCTGGAGAAAGACGCTTTTGGTTGTTTGCCTAGTTGACATGCTGTGCACTTCTCATCGTGGTGATCAGCTACTTTGGGTAGACCACGAACTAGATTTTCTCTACCAATCTTGGAGAGATACTTGAAGTTTAAGTGACTTAGTCTTTTATGCCACAGCCAACTATTCTCACTAACATTCTTTGCTACAAAACAGAGATTAGAAGAAATGCAAGATGAATTAAAATCAACAACATAAACATTTTTCTTACGAATCCCTTTGAGCAAAGTGACGCCGGATATGCCATCTTTGATGAGACAAAAATTTGAAGTGAAGTGGCATTGCAATCCTTTGTCGCAGAACTGAGATATTGAGAGAAGATTGTGTTGTAGTCCAGTAACTAGAGAGACTTCTTGGATGGTGATTTTTCCTTTACGAATGACTCCATATCCTACAGTCTTTCCTTTGTTATTGTCTCCGAAGGTTACTGATGGCCCTTTTTCTTCACGGACATCTTCCAATAAATTGATATCTCCGGTCATGTGCCTTGAGCAGCCACTATCGAGATACCATAAACTTGATTTATCCTTGAAGTGTCCAGCCATTAAGCAGAGGACCTATAAAATAAACATTTAAGAACAAGGTCCCCTTTTTATTCTTTTGGGTCCAAAGGGTTAGCAACTTTTGACAACCCACACTTGCCTCACAGAAGGAGGGTTACTCTTTCTGGGATTGGGTGTGAATCTCAAAAGACATTCAGCAGCCTTGTGACCATAACCATCACACACAGAACAATGGTGGAAGCCACCCAACTGAGGGTTAACAAACTTCGTTGAAGTCTTGAGCACAACATTGTTTACTGGTATGGATGAGGTCTCCTTAACAAAGTTCATCCTCTTGAACTTTGCTGCCTTGCCGCCACTTGCGGTCGCCGGCTTCCAGGATGCGGTCGCCAGCTTCCTAGGTGCGGTCGACTGACCTAGCGGTAAGTACATGCGGTCGGGAGACTTAGCAACCTTGCTGGTGCTTGCCGCAGCAGCAGGTTCATCCATGGCAATACCTTTCAACTTTGCCTTGCCAGTTTGTTTCTTAGGGTAGACATAATTAAACACTAGTTTCTTCTTTGGTTCTTGTCCTACACCCTTTGAAACATGATGTTTAGCCTTTGACTCTTCCAAAGTTTGCTGGGTAAATTTCTCATCTCTTTCATAACAAGATGCACATTTAAAGTTGTCACTAGTTTGGAATCCCAAGCCTTCCTTATCACCACTAGACTTTTGGGATTCTAAGATTTGTTCCATAGTGACACGAGAATTGGTCCACTCATTTGTGATCCTTTTCAGGTCATTTATTTCAGCAACCAATTCTTCGTTTTTAACCTTAAATATAGCATTTTGTTCTTCTAAGAAACGGTTTCGATCAGTAAGAGGAGTCATACTCTTGATCTGCTCCTTAAGGAGGGTGAGTTCAGATCTTAATAGAGATTTCTCTGTCTTAAGCTGGGAAATTTCTTCAGTTGAAAGTGCTAAAGCTTCCTTCATGCCAGAGAATTTACTAATTACCTGTTCAGCTTTTGCAAACATCTTTTCTTGTTCATCGGGGGAAATGTCGAATTTGACTTGAGGTGTGGTAGACAGAACTTCCTTCACTTTGGGGTTTAGTAGAGCCTTCTTTGCTGCACTTACATCACATCTTGAAAATAGAAGATCACCATTTTTTTGAACCGGAGTTAGGAATCCCTTTTCTGCAAGTTCATCGGCCGTATAACTTATCCGTTTAGGTTTTGCATTTGGTGAGCGACGACTTTTATTATCATCCTCATCATCGGACTGAACGACCAAACAGATGTGACCTTCTTCAGAATCCTCGTCGCTTTCATCAGAATCTGACTCGATCCAGGTAGCTAACTCTTTTGTGGTAGAGTCCTCTTCAGCAACCATCCCCTTTTGCTTTGAGTATCTTGGATTGAAGTTGCTTTCTTCTTCATATACTCATACTTGGGAATTGGGCATTCTGAAGCGAAATGACCGGGTTTCCTGCAATTAAAACAAACGAGATCCTCTTTCTTCTTGGAGAAGTTAAAGTTCTCTTTCTTCTTTGAAGGGCTGCTCCTTGAAAACCTTGTTGGAGCTTTGCTTGTTGATCCGGGTCTTGCTGTCTTTCTGAACTTTTGGAATCTTTTCACGAACATAGCAAAATCATCATCATCCATATCAAGTAAATCTGATGTGGAGATTTTTGGATCTTCTTCCTCGATCACTTCTTCCTTTTGTGCAACCAACGACAAGCTCTTTGTTTTTCCTTCCATTTCAGCAATGTTGTTAAGCTTGATATCAAAGACCTTGAGGTTGGCATAGAGGCTTCTGAGAGACATGTCATCTAGTAGCTTGGTATCTTCAAGAGTGTTTCCTTTGTGTAGATATTGCGAACCAAGAGCGGCAAGAAAATTAACGTTGATTTCTTTCTTGGTAAGCTTCTTTCCGAGTGCTGTATAAGTACTCACGATCTCACAATAACGATCATAAGTGGCTCTTAGTGATTCACCGGGGATCTTAGCAAAGTTGTTGAATCTTCTTTGAATTGCAAACTTTTTGCTTTCCTTGCAAGCTTGATCTCCTTCGATGTAATCTTCAATTGCATCCCAAAGTTCTTTTGCAGTAGAACATTCCATGATCTGTCGACGCTGTGACGTACTCAAGGTACTTAGAAGTATGCTTTTTGCTTTCACATCCATTCCAACCAGTCTTTTCTCTTCATCGGTCCATTCAGCTTTTGGTTTCTTGATAGTCGGATTTGCACCATTGGTTTCTGGATCCGGATTAGCTTTCATTGGGAAGTATGGTCCAATGGTAAGACAATCACCAAGTTGCTCGTCCATGGAGTAGAACTGAGTTAGAATGCTGTGCTTCCATACGTCAAAATTATCTTCGTCGAACGCTGGAACGTGAGTGAAGTTAACCGTTGCCATAGTTTTCTGACTTGCCATTTCGAATCGGCACCCAAGCTGTTAAGCTTGAAAAACAGAAGTTTTATAAAGGTGTTTGCTCTGATACCACTTGTTGGTCCCAAAGACACAACAAGGGTATGAAAGGAGGCTAGAGGGGGGGGGGGGTGAATAGCCTACTTAAAATTTCAACCCTTTTTCAAAATTCAACCAAGTGCTTACAATCTTGAGTTTTGCGGTCAAGTAATAAACCGCGCGGTCAAGGTGTAATATGCACAGTGGAAGTTTTCGTTAGAAATGGGAAAGGTTGGTTTTGACTAAAATCTCTAAGTAGGAATACCAGCACTCACGGTCAACCAGGTTGCGGTCGAGTGAGTCCGGTCGAGGGTGAAGTGCGGTCAAGAGATTGCGGTCAAGAGGTTGAGATTGAAAGTTGTTGTCTTGGAAGTTTTGGCAAAAGATAAGTTAGTCAGATTTTAACTTAGGCAATGTGGAGAACAAACAAACACAATTCACAATACGTTTGAATATCTGTAAGATCAAACACTAAACGACAAACAAAGTTAATATGAACAATAAAGAACAAGATGAACAATACTTGAAAGTAAATTTGCAGAAAGGTAAAATGACACAAGTATTTGGAAAGGTTCGATCTGTTAAAAATCTACGTCCTTTACCAAGATGGTCAGTCTTGGATTTTGAATGGAGGTATATATTGATTCTTGAGTGTACAGATTACAGAGATGAAGTATTGAATCAACACCTACTTTCTATGAAGAACAATCCTAGACTTAGACCAGTGTATCCCTTTTGATTCAATCTAAGTGATTGATCAATTGGGGTGAGTGTGTGTGTAAGAATCTGAAGCTCTTTGAAATCTATATGATTTAGAGCCTAAAGAATCTTATGTGTTACAAGGCTTGAGATGACTTGAATGTTGCTGGAGATCTTTGAAGGTTTGAAGGTGAGTTCTTTAAGATTCAAAGGATTCTGGAAATCTTGAGTATGATCTTCAATCACCAAGTATTTCAACAACAATTTCTCTCTTAGAATCTCAGCTGTTTTTCAATGAAGAACTTAAGAGCTATTTATAGCCTTGAATGAGAAAATAGCTGTTGGATTTACTTGGGCTCCAAGTTGAAGGACAATGAGCTGTTGAATTCTGATTGGAGCTCAATCTGAGTTTGTCCTTTTTGCAGATAAGAGGTGGTCCCACTTAGATGAATTCAAATTTGAATTACTTGGGATCCAAGTTCTGCAACGTTCTAAACTAACCATAGTTTGACCATGGTTAAGTTTGAACAAACTTGGGTTCTTGAACTTCTGCTCCTGCGGTCGAGACTTGCGGTCGAGACTCTTGCGGTCAATATGCCTAAGGGCATCTGCGGTCGAGGAGTCAAATGTGACCTGTCAAGATATGCCACAAAGCTCATGGTCACTGACTTCCGGTCAAGTGATTCACGGTCAAGTGAATTCACGGTCAAGGTCTTGACCACTAAAATTCCAGACTTAGAAAATTTTCAGCCTATCAATCTAAAGCCTATACTATCAAAGTGGACTATTCTAAAAATGAAGTTTAACACATTACAATATATCCTAAGTCCACAAAAGATAAAATTAGGTTATGGGATCAATCAAATCTAGGTAATAGGAGTGGTTAATAATAAGCATACCCAACAACCTACATGTGGGGAATTGAGCAAGAGTTGCTGCATTAGCCGTAGGGACTTATGAAGTCACTTTACCTTCTGGTTTAATTCTTGTTTTGAATAATTGTTATTATGTACCGGATTTAAGTAGGAATATTATTTCAATTTCTTGTTTGGATAATGAAGGTTTTAAATTTCTTATTGAGAATAAGAGATTTTCTATTTATTTAAATGATGTGCTTTATGGTATTGCAAATTCATTTAATGGCCTTTATGTCCTTGATGTCAAGAATAAAAATAATGAAAATGTCTATCATATAAATAAGAAATCTAAACCTAATGATGTAAGTCATACTTATTTGTGGCATTGCCGCCTTGGTCATATTAATGAGAAGTGTATCACAAAACTCCATGGGGACGGTCTTTTGGGTTCATGTGACCTTGAGTCATATGATACTTGCGAGTCATGTCATCTTGGAAAAATGACTAAGACGCCTTTTACCAAGTTGGGTGAAAGGGAAAGCGACTTATTGGGCTTAATACATTCTGATGTATGCGGACCACTAAGTAGCAATGCTAGGGGAGGATTTCAATACTTCATAACCTTCACCGATGATTTTAGTAGATTTAGGTATGTTTACCTAATGAAACATAAAAGTGAAGCGTTTGAGATATTTAGAATATTTCAAAATGAAGTAGAAAAACAACTTGGCAAAAGTATTAAGGCCCTTCGATCAATGATGAGTCAAGTTGATCTTTCAATATCCTTTTGGGGTTATGCACTAGAAACCGCCGCTTTCACGCTAAATCAAGTTCCAAGTAAATCGGTTCAAAAGACTCCATATGAGATATGGAGCGAAAAGAAACCTAGTTTGTCTTTCATGAAGATTTGGGGTTGTGAAGTTTTTGTCAAAAGACTTGTCTCTGACAAACTTGCACACAAATCTGATAAATGTATTTCGTGGGCTATCCTAAGGAAACTAAAGGATATTACTTTTACAACCGAATGGACAACAAGGTGTTTGTTGCCCGAACTGGTATCTTTCTAGAGAAAGAGTTTCTCTCCAAAGAAATCAGTGGGAGTAAAGTAAATCTCGAATAGGTTCGAGACCCAAAAATGACATTAAACCGATAGTGGAACAAGAACGAGTCCCACAAGGAGTTATGGAACGTTCAAGATACACAAGTAACTCGCAGATCTGGTAGGTTACGATTTGAACCTGAGAAATATGGATTTCTCGTAACGGATAGTAATGAAGTAGAGATCATTGAGAATGATGAACCAATATCCTACATAGAGGCGATGTCATCTCCTGATTCGGATAAGTGGCTTGGAGCCATGGAATCCGAATTGCAATCCATGCATTATAATCAAGTTTGGAACTTGATTGATGCAACCGAAGGTGTAAAAACCATAGGATGCAAATGGGTCTTCAAGAAGAAGACTGACATGGATGGGAAGGTGCATACTTACAAAGCTAGGCTTGTAGCGAAAGGTTATAGGCAGATTCATGGTATTGACTATGATGAAACCTTTTCACCCGTTGCAATGATCAAGTCTATAAGAATTTTGATTGCCATAGCCGCATATTATGATTATGAGATATGGAAAATGGATGTTAAAACTACTTTCCTTAATGGAAACTTACAAGAGGATATCTATATGACACAACCTGAAGGTTTTGCACAAAATTCTAAAGTATGCAAGTTGCAGAAATCCATCTATGGATTGAAGCAAGCTTATAGGAGTTGGAATCTCCGTTTTGATGAATCATTCAAAGAGTTTGTCTTTATCAAGAACGAAGATGAACATTGTGTATATAAGAAGATTAGTGGGAGCATAGTGCTATTCCTTATTTTATATGTGGATGACATATTGCTCATTGGAAACGATATTCATATACTTCAATCTGTAAAGACTTGGTTGGGAATGTGTTTCGCAATGAAAGATATGGGTGAATCCGCATATGTCCTTGGCATTAAGATCTATAGAGATAGATCAAAAAAGCTAATTGGTTTAAGCCAAAGTACATACATTGACAAGGTACTTAGAAGATTCCGCATGGAAGACTCTAAGAGAGGAAACTTACCAGTGTTACATGGAGTTTCTCTAAGTAAGACTCAATATCCTAAGACAAATGATGAGCGTGAGAAAATGAGTGAGATTCCATATGCTTCGGTAATTGGATCCATCATGTATGCCATGATATTTACTAGGCCGGATGTATCTTATGCTTTGAGCATGACGAGTAGATATCAATCTGACCCCGGTGAGAGTCACTGGATGGCTGTTAAAGCGATTCTTAAGTACTTGAGAAGGACTAAAGATTAGTTTCTAATCTATGGAGGCATGGAAGATGATCTCGTTGTGAACGGTTACACGGATGCAAGCTTCTAAACCAACAAAGATGATAGTAGATCGCAATCAGGTTTTGTGTTAATGTTGAATGGTGGAGCTGTAAGCTGGAAGAGTTCTAAGCAAAGTACAGTCGCTGATTCTATAACTGAAGCTAAGAATATTGCTGCAAAAAAAGCTATTTGGATTAAAAAGTTCATTGGTGAACTTGAAGTGGTTCCTAGTATTGATAATCCAATAGACTTTTATTGTGATAATAATGGTACTATTGCCAAAGCAAAGGAACCCAGGGCACATCAGAAATCCAAACATATACTTAGACGTTTTCATATCATTCGAGAAATCGTGGATAGGGGAGACGTAAATATATGCAGTGTACCAACTGATGATAACGTAGCGGACCCGCTAACAAAGAGACTTCCACAAGCTAAACATGATGGTCATGTTAGGTCCATGTGTATTAGATACATGGGAGATTGGGCCTAGGGAAAGTGGGAGATTGTTAGTATTGGTGCCCTAGGCACGTTTATTTAAACGTTATGTATGTTATCATTTTATTCATATTTATAAAGAGATTTTTTGATTATTATTGTTGTTCATGTTTACTTATAATAATCTCTGTCCCTAGCGCTTATGAAACACTAGTATAAGTCTGAATGATCATGGGATGATCATGTTAGACTTATGGGTACTTGTTGGAGAATAAGGTACTGGCATGACTTGCTCTATGAGATTTATGTCATGGTCAATGTCATATATAGATCTCATATTAGTTATGTCATTTGAATCCTTAGACATGAAGTTATTATAGTCTTTCACTTAATGAACATTATGTTTGACATATTTAAACACTAACTTTAACCAGGAATTTATAAAGGGTATTGTAGATACCCCGATCTCGCACCTCTCATCAAACCCTTTTAATCGGTCTAAACCCTAAAATTGACCTAGAAGCCCAGATTTGGCTATGCGGGAGTGCCGTGACCCTTATCAGTGCATCGAATGGATGAACGGACTTCAAATTCATGATCAGAGAGGCCAATCAAATGGCAAAGGCTGAAGACTATCACACTGATGCAAGCGCAAGTGTCGGCGATTTTCCTTTAATGTATGATGCATTGTAAATTCTCGCATATTGTATGTTTATGTTTTTGTAAAAATTGTTGTATTCCGCAAGCTATGATGTTTCTTCTTGAGTGCAAAAAAAAAAAAAAAAAAAAAAAAAAGAGAGCAATAAAGGGGAGGTAAAAAAAAAAAAGAAGAAGAAGCATTATTCATTTATTTTGGTACATATTCAATTTTCTTTATTGTTTAATTCAATTGTTTTAGAAAGGATATCGCGACACTACAAATTCATGTGTGTGCCTTCAACGACGGCAATTGACATTTCATTCTGAAGACTTCATTACTTGTTGCAAAAATACAAGACATGGACCGCGGGTCCGACAATCTCATGTGGCATCATCAATTTCAAGGAGCACCGCGCACGCGAAGCAAATTTTCACTAAGAAGATCTCGCTCAATCGACTTCGGGCATAGCACCATCAACGACGACAACGATTGGCTTTTGTTGGAGACCAACGTGCTCTACCAACCCCTTAAGCTGAGGGAGCCCAGGAATCAAAATCCAGACGGATTCTAAAACGACGTGTCCAATCTTGGAAAGATGGACAACGACGAAGGCCTCTCATCAAATGAGGTCAACCTGTGGCGCGAATCATATCACTTGCCCAACGATGTTCTCATGTCGATTTGCAACGGTCTAACTTGTGTTCAAATGATTTGCCAAGCTTATTTAATCAAAATTAAAATGCTAATCCAATTTTAGAAGGGTCCATTTGATTTTGAGGCACTTGACCATTAAGCTTGTTCAACAAGTCGTGAGTCTTTTATTTCAATGTGTGAGCATATTTTCCCGAGTCTAGGGGCTTCCCCCTACTCTCGTCCTTCCGTCATCTCATTTATGTGCAAACACAATGTCGGAGATCCCACTGGGATTTCCCTTTGCTTTCACAAAACACTGGCCTCGTGCATTTCCCTTCCAACTCCTGCAAGTTGTCACAGCAAAAGAGACAAAGGAATGTTATTCCTTAGATTTCAAACTCTCAATGTCGGCAATTGATCTTGAACGAATGAACACGAACTGGGGCTGCATATCAGAGTCTTGGGTCAGTTTCAAAAGCAATGATGTGGCTTCATGACAATACGATTTGTTGAGAATGGTTTGCTCCGGGTACCACGGAAATTAAGATGGAAAAACGCCAGGGTACAAGACAACTCTCATTGACATTTGATCTTTTGAAGGGACTCAGAAATGCAAAGATTAACTTTTGAGAATCATCATCAGTTTCAGTAACTCTCAAGATTGAGAACATCAAGGATATGGGACAACTCTCATAGACAGTTAGGTCTCTTATGTGTGGATCATCAGAACACAACGCCATCTCGAATTGACAGTATGGCCCGCAAAGGTCAAAGCTCGTTCTTCGACAACATCAGGATTGTGTCCCGCCGAGCAACTCTCAATGACAGTTGACTCCCTACCGATTGGGTATTGCATGTCAGAAATTGTGAATTGCCTCCGATAGAGAAGCATCGAATGACAAGATAACTCTCATAGACAGTTAGCTCCCTTAATGTGTGGATCAGCAGAAATGCAGTGCCATCTCGGATTAACAGTATGGCCCACCAAGCCCAAAGCTCGTTCTTCGGTAACATTGGGATTCCTGCTGAACAACTCTCAAAGACAGTTGACTCCCTACCGATTGGGTATCGCATGTCAGGAATTGTGAATTGCCTCAGACAAATAAGCATCGAATGATTGAACAACCCTCAAAGACAGTTGACTCCCTACCGATTGGGTATCGCATGTCAGAAATTGTGAATTACCTCCGACAGAGAAGCATCGAATGACAAGACAACTCTCATAGACAGTTAGCTCCCTTAATTGTGGATCAGCAGAAACGCAGTGCCATCTCGGATTGACAGTATGACCCGCAAAGCTCAAAGCTTGTTTGTGTCCGGCCGAACAACTCTCAAAGATAGTTGGTTTCCCCAAAGAAGGAGTATTTAATGTCAAAATCCGTGAATCATGATCAACAACAAAGCATCGAATGTTTTATTAACTCTCAATGACAGTTAAGTCCCCAGAGGTTGAAATGCACCAAAGCATGAAGTTGTCTCCAAACGACAATTTGGATCAACATGAAATTCACTCTTCAAAGTGCAACAAGAGCTGCATATGCCAAATTCAGAGGCTTTTCCTATATTGACTGGGGCTTCCATAGCCAACATCTGAAGTTAATCCTTGCGAGACACTGGGGCCTCACCAGCAAGAATATTAGGGGAATGATGTCAGAAAGAACAATTGGGGTTTCTTCAGCCGACGACTGGGGCTGACCCAATGATAGCATCCGGAGATATAGCGTTGAGTAGTCTTGATCAAATGGGTGTTCGGAATTGACCTTTTGAGTGTTCGCGCTAGGCTTTCGGCTTTGCTTCACCATACACATCTCCATATTCCTCATTTTCGCAAAAATGCAAAATTCACAATAAAGTGCACAATTCATTTCATTCACGATTCTCCCTCTGTTCATTCATAAATTCTCACTCACTAATTCATGATAAGAGAAGTCTGAAATGCAATCAGTGCACAAGTTTAAAAAAAATGAAAAAAAATCATCATGCAAAAAGTGAAAATTGACTTTCATCCATCAAAAGGGAAATGGCTGCAAAATGAAAAGAGAATGTATTCTTGTCCCAATCTTTCTCTGAATCTCTCGATCTTAAAGATTTCAATCCATATATGTGTTCTAAAAACTCTTGTTGCACATGAATGACCATTCGAGCACATCAAATATCAAGACATATTTTGCTTGCTTATGAAAATCGCTTGCAGGTACACATCATCCATTCTGCCACATCATGGTCCTCACAAGAAGAATCCTCGACAAAGTCGACGCTCATGTTTCTGCGTAGGGAATGAAATTTCCTAGTGCCCTTTCTGCAAAATCAGTTCGAGTTGCCAAAGTCGAACTACGTTGGTCTGATTCTCGAAAGCGATACATAGGCAGCTTGAATTTTCAGGCACGACCACATACTTGCAAAAAATCTTATGCAGGTACGAAGTTTGAACCACACAATGAATCACACCTTGGTTTCACAAAGAGGTTGCTCATTGCAAGCGATCAAAATCCCACAACAATGGTAAAACCAAAGAGCTAACTTGCAGGTCACAACAGACAATGTTGATCGTGTCATTTCTCCTGATATACGTGAGACTTCAGTCAAAATTGAATGATTCCAACCTGGTATCAATTGCCAAGAGTCGCAGTGACTCCAAAGACAGAGTAGCTTGATTTTGAAAGAATCAAAAACCCTTTTTGGGTGAACGGGAATCCAAAATGAAATTGCAGCACTCAATACAATGCCAAGAGGCCACCCGAAGTGATGGTTCGGTGCTTAACAAAGCACAAAAATCTCATCACACAGCAAAGCAAAAGCCAAAGGACCGGGACACAGCTCAGCATGCAGCGTATCCTTGAAATCATCTTCACGGTAGTAGTCTTGAATTTCTCATTATCAAAATCATTTTAGGCCGAGACGCCTCCCAAAGTTCTCACTCTCAAAATCATTCTAGGCCGAGACGCCACTTAAAACACTCAAAATGACTTTACGCCGAGATGCCTCTTAAAACTCTCAAAATCACTTTAGGCCGAGACGCCTCTTAAAACTCTCAAAATCCTTATCGGCCGAGACGCCCCTTAATGTTCTCATTCTCAAAATGACTTTAGGCCGAGATGCCTCTTAAAACTCTCAAAATAATTTTTGGCCGAGACGCCTATCAAAGTTTTCATTATCAAAATATATTAGGCCGAGACGCCTCTTAAAGCTCTTAAAATTCTTATCGGCCGAGACGCCTCTTAAAGTTCTCATCATCAAATGACTTTAGGCCGAGACGCCTCTTAAAACTCTCAAGATCATCTTTGGCCGAGACGCCTCTTAAAGTTCTCATCATCAAATGACTTTAGGCCGAGATGCCTCTTAAAACTATCAAGATCATCTTCAGCCGAGACGCCTCTTAAATTTCTCATTATCAAAATCATTCTAGGCCGAGACGCCTCTTAAAGCTCTCAAAGTCAATTTCGGCTTGAGAAAATTTAGATCTAACCATTGAAATTATGTTGTTCCTTCCCCCAGAGTCAGAGCGACTCGACTTGATGTTGAATTAGGTCACCTCTAGATTTCGAAGTGTCCTCCCCCGAAGAGTCAGATGCGACTCATCTTGATGTTGAATTAGGTCATCTCCCGGATTCTGAGATGTACCCCCCGCTCCGATTGTACCTTGCATCTATTCTTGAGTATTGTTGAATTAGGTCATCTCTAGGATTCTGAGATGTAACCCCCGCTCCGATTGTACCTTGCGTCAATCCTTGTGTATTGTTGAATTAGGTCATCTCCCGGATTCTGAGATGTACCCCCGCTCCGATTGTACCTTGCGTCAATCCTTGAGTATTGTTGAATTAGGTCATCTCCCGGATTCTGAGATGTACCCCCCGCTCTGATTGTACCTTGCGTCAATCCTTGAGTATTGTTGATTGTGGTCTTCTCTGATGTCGAGATTACCTCTCCCAGAACTACGACTCGACTTGATTCCCATGGAGGGATACGTAGGTAGTTTACCCCGGTGAACTCAGTCACCCGTTTTTAGAAATTGTTGGTCAATACCAATCCCCAGAGTCAGAAATGCGACTCATCTTGATGTTGAATTAGGTCATCTCCCGGATTCTGAGATGTACCCCCCGCTCCGATTGTACCTTGCGTCAATCCTTGAGTATTGTTGAATTAGGTCATCTCCCGGATTCTGAGATGTACCCCCCGCTCCGATTGTACCTTGCGTCAATCCTTGAGTATTGTTGAATTAGGTCATCTCCTGAATTCTGAGATGTACCCCCCCCCCCACTCTGATTGTACCTTGCATCAATCCTTGAGTATTGTTGAATTAGGTCATCTCCCGGATTCTGAGATGTCCCCCCCCCCCGCTCCGATTGTACCTTGCGTAAATCCTTGAGTGTTGTTTATTGTAGTCCTCTCCTGATGACGAGTTGTACCTCCCCCGAACTACGATTTGACTTGCTTCCCCCTAAAGGGATACGAAGGTCGCTTGAGAGGGCCCAGTCATTCCCATGTCGATTTCCTCCCCAGCAAAGAGACAACGCATCTCAATGCAACCCCCTGCATTTTAAATTTCAATAAACCTGAACTACGATTGGTCTGATTATCGAAAGAGATACGTAGGTAAACCAGTAATCCGGGACCGACCATTGTTTGTCACTAGTTTGATTGCTTGTTTGAGTCAGAACTACGAAGGCTTGATTCTCGAAAGAGATACGTAGGAAGTCCTACCTTGGACCCAGCCGTTACACCCTAGACGAGAACGTTGTCTCTTTGAGAATCGTAGAATCCCCTTTACATTACATGGAGATTCGACGAGGGGCTCTGTAGATACCCCGATCTCGCACCTCTCATCAAACTCTTTTAATCGGTCTAAACCCTAAAATTGACCTAGAAGGCCAGATTTAGAACTGCTCGTTATCGCCCATTCTGTCACGCCCCAGAAAATACTAAAATCCTTAAACATAAAATTTACAAAATATACATCTCTAAAATGCTAAATACCAAACCGGGTGCGTGAATTCTACTATAAACCAATACCAACAACAATACCTCAACGAGATTATAACTCGGAGACTAGAAACAAACGCGGAAGCAAGTACAACTGTTAATAATATAAATTCCCAAAGGACAACTGTATATACATAACTCTGGACGACCACGACCTTTCAACCATATACAAAGAGGCTCTGAAGAGCAACTACACCAAAGGCGATCAACCTGCTCAGAAGACTCCCGATACAATGGACCTCAAACGATACCACTTGCTTTCCTGGGGGGGGTTAAGGAAAAACAATTTGAAACAAGAAACGGGGTGAGATAAAATCTCAGTAAGTTACTAATGCAGCTACATGGCATAATATCATGCAATCAACGATATAACTGAACAAGTAAATCACATAACAACAAATGAGAAAGCTCCCTAACGCGAACTGTCCCATACCAGTTGGAAATAACGACTAACTCATCATGCAGCACATAAGACTGAAATAAACACGTTACATAGGATACCGAGCCAAGGTTTCACCAAACCAATAGAACAATCGCTGCGCAGCTTCAACCAATCAACCAATCAAACCATCTTCAGAGTAGCATAATAGCTGAAGAGAAAACCCCGATCAAAACCGACCAATCAATCAGTCAACCAATCTTCGCAGCAGCATAAATAGCTGAAGATCACAACCCCGATACCGGAACCAAGAACAACAAGGGGACGATGACACACAGTCAAAGCCCAAAACCAATAGCTATAATGCTCACAAAGGGGCTAGCTCATCTCACATCCAAGGCCAATCTGGAGGAGGGTAATAATGGGGGAAAACAATGGTAAAGAATTATAATGGACTCAGCTCATTGCCATTATAATATTTCGCATCGCCCGAAACACACAAATACCAGCTGGACTTTCAAATAAATGCTAAGTAATAAATACTAGCTCGATAAACAACCAAAGATTTCAAAGTAGGGAACCAAGCCAAGCTCATCACAAAAGATGCAAACAGTTACTCATGAAGAGATCAACAATAACGAATACAAGAGGTTTCGCATAAAAGAGTCCAACAACATTGACCATAAAAACATGATAATTCCATAACAAGGAACCATACCAGATACATTCCAAAGATGATACCCACAAGTTACTCAATCACTATACCACGCTTCACATCCATTCATAAACGGACCAATTCTTAATACCCCAAACGAACCCAAAAGATTACACTTATTCACACATGATCACAACGGACCAAACCCAACACTTTGGTATGCCCTAATACCCTCTAGGTATTATAAGATATCACTTAGAATCTAGACCAAGTCTGATTCCAAAATCAATCCGATCGAAATAATCCTGAATACATTACAAGATGCCCAAACTCTCTCAAACAATACTTAGGCTAATTCCGCAACACAATTGTTCACAACGGACCATGCCAATTAATCATCAAAAGATAAACCAAGTCAACAACACATCAACAGATGTTCCAACGTCCCCAAATAATAACTAGGTAAATATTATATCACATTTACTCACCAAGGAACTATTCCCAATTATTATAGTTTCTACGATATCCAATTAAGTCAACAAGAAGAAGACTCGAAGTCTATACCATGATTTCATCTTATCCTTAACCCAAAACAAGAGAAGGAAACATTCTGGACCCAAGCATAGAATCTTACCAAATAATCATCATAGAAATGAACCGATCAATCTACGCATCATAAAGATGTTCCAGCCATTCCAAACAACACTTAGTGAAATTCCACGTCACAACTCATCTATTCACAAAGGAACTATTTATAAACGCTAAAGTGTTCTACGATGTCTAAATAATTCACAAGGAATAGTGCCATAAACCTAGGTGGATATTACACACTCGTTCTTAACAACAAAATTGGACTTCCAGGAAAAAGGGACCGAGCGGGCGCCTGGGGGTGACCGAGCGGGTGCTCATATGGCCAGGAGGTCTGGGTCGGGAAGAATGGCTAATTCGAGCGGGCGCTTGGACAAGGACGAGCGGGCGCTCGGCCTGAGTTTCAGACGGACTTCACCTGGGTTCATGAAGAATTTCTTACCCATTTCAACCCAAACCAAAATCGATGCTTCTAGTAAGAATACCAATGTATTAGAACAACATATAAACCTATAAATGGCCTATATATCACTATCTAAACAATCCAAGCCAAGATATGAATCACAAACCAAAATCTCATAAAAATGGATAAAATGCAAATAAATTCTAAATCAAACCAAGAAGCCATATATCACAACTAGATCATCAAATGAGCTAAAGATGAACAATTTTAGCATAAATGGGGGACAAGCAACTTACTTGGAATTTATCAAAGATGACGGAATTCGAATTTTCTTGGATATAAACGATCCTAGCGACGATCTAAACATTTTTCATAAAATGAGCATTAAGAAATAATGGGAGGAAGATGGTTAAAATGAAGAGAGAAGGTGGAGTTCTTACCTTGGCAACAATGGAAGAGAGAGAGAGAAACTAGTGTGTGTGTGTGAGGGAAGAGGGAGTATGCAGGAGAGTGAGGGAGAGAGGGGGAAGGAGTTGAAATATTAAAGAAAGTTTCACAATTAACCCCTCCACAACAACATTGAACACATAAATCCTTTTCAAATAAATCTCCTATCTTCACACTTAGCACAATTGATTAATTTAAAATGCTAGACATAAAATATTAAGAAACACAAAATGCACCCATAAATAAATAAATAAATATTTATTACTAAGAAAATATATACGGGTTTTCGGGTCGTTACACATTCTGTGCATTAAAAAATACATACTTGTCATCCCTTTCTCATAAAAATATTTCAGGTAGATGGGCGTGACTACGAAATTAGTTCAAGCAACTTTCATGTTGAACCCGCGGACAACCGGAACACCGGAATGCGTACGACGGAGCAGTTGCAAGCTATTGCGGAGCGGGAACACGGAGCCGGAAAATCATGCATGTTTACTCCCACAAAATTCGGCGCATGGATGCAATGGGGGGTCACATGGAAGAAAAAAAGCAACCAAGGATTGACATGTGGCATTCAAAGGAAGGGTCAAGTTTTTCAAAGCAACACCATCACTTTTGGCCACTTTTTTCCACCCCTTTGCATGAATTTCGGGCAAGCCACACCACCCCGCATACTACCCCTACTATAGGGGAATTTTGGTCCAAAATATCACCTCCCTCCTCCATATACTCCCTTGGTTGATCCAAGAAAGGGGTGAACACATTCACTCAACACACACCATTCATACATAAGCTACACACTTCACTCCATATTCTCTCCACCATCCAAGCACTCTCTCTACTCCAAAATCTCAGCCCATACACCACCACAACAACATCATATCATCACCATAATCTCATCCTAAACACTCATACAAACAAAGCAAACAAACTCACTCAAACTCTCATTCAATCACAAGGCAAACACCTTAAGAAAAACACCAAAAAAGTCTTCCCTTGGAAGACAAGGGAGCACAACCTAGGTAATCTCTTTATCTTGTAACCTCTATATATGTAAGATGTAGTTGATTATGTAACTTGTTAAGAGGTCTAGCCACTTTGTTAGGCTAGACCTCCATTTGATGTTCCAAGATACAAGTGTTGACATTCTTGTTGTTCTTCACTCTAAATGATGATATACCATGATTTAATGCTCAAATGGCTGTGGTTTTGTGTTGTTAACATATATATATATTTTTACCCAAAGTTTCATGTTCATGTTATCTCATATGAGTGAGTTTCATGGGTGTTTTCATCCCTTTTGTAAGTTTCCAGCAGACTGTCCATCTGCACCTTTCTGTATTGTTGCTTTGTTTATACATAGCAAACGTTGTTTTTGGTCTTAGACCCTAAAATATGGTTTGTTCTATAAAAAAATAGGAATATTATCATGTAAATAGAATACTTTTCCAGTGAGTATAAGCTTCTGTTTCCATTTATTGTTTAAACTCTTGATCTGCAAATCTGTGCTGGTTCATCTCTGACCTGGAAATGTCAGAGATGTTTTGTGTGACTTAAACTTTCTCAATGGCCTTGAAACTCTCCATATCTGAACTTTGATATGTTAGGAGTAACTTTCATGTTTAGTGATTCCCATGATTCCCCCGTTTTCATGATTGTAAAAAAATGGATCTTTTATGGATGTGTGAATATCTGTCAGATCTGGCTGTTGAAAGTTCTATCCTGCATGCCTTATTTGGACACCATAACATGCTCCTAAAATCAGAGGAAAAATCATGGTTGATTCTTGATATGTTAGGAAGTTTTCATGACCTTTACTTTCAAGATTGTGCAAGCATAAGAGCAGGTACACAGAGAAGAAGAACCCAGCAATCCCTAAAATGTTTGGGGACGGAGTTTGGACATTCACTTTTATGTGGGATTTTTTTCCTTTTTTGTTCACCATTGTAAATATAAATCCCCCACCCCTTTGTGTATTTCCTTTCTTGGATGTGAACCTTAAACCATTTTCAAAAGCAAGTGGGAGTCCGCCCAAACGGACTCTCATTTGTGAATTAAAGCAAACAGTCCTAGAATAGGAAGACCTCCGCATATATTAAATCACCATTTTGTTAGGGCATAAAAGCAAGGTCTAAAAGTCATAAAATTGAATCTACGTGGCATGCATGGTAGATACCATCACGGGCGAGGAGAGTGCCTAACCTCTTCTCTTCTCGTAACTTAGCCCTCGAACCCACTTTCTCTAAAAAAAGGTTTTATCTTTGTTTTTCCTAAAATAAAATGAGGTGGCGACTCTTGACTGTTTTTATTCCATTGAGAGGAAACCATTGTGTGAGAACCAAGCGCATTTCCAAAAGCGCATTAGCACGAAATGGACCCGAATCACTTTCACGAGCTATCATTTCGCGGTTTGGCTTCGAGCGCGGGCTCTCACAGTATGATTGGAATAATCGGATTCACGTAGGGAAGAATAATAAGCTAAATGGATTTGTCCCTCTTCGGAGAGATGTCAAGCTTGGGCCCCTCGTAGAATGATGTTGATGAAATGTTTGGCCAAACTCAAATAAATTGATTGGATCAATGTCATTTGGATTATCAACATATTCGGAATCGAGAAAGTATTGAACAAATACAAGTTGACTCGATGACCATGACTTGTGTTCAATGAAATCATGGACAAATGGATTGTGATATATTCTATGAAGGAATACGAACTTGTATATAGTTACACTATTTGGGTAGGTATGACGGTTTGCTAGAACCTAATCATATCTTATGGGTTTATGTTTAAACCATTGCCAACTTAGTGTAATCCTATAGGGTCACACACAAATAGAACGAATCCTAGAAGGACCTTTGAGGGATTTTAGTGTTGGGTTTCCTAGTAACATGCATAGCGGAATTAAGCATTTAAAATTTCATGAAACCCAAAGCCCATAGATCCATTAATATGATTATATCAAATACATGCATAATGAATACTAGAACACTAACCCTTGATGCCTTTGATTTTGTAACCTTGAATCTTGGTGGAAACTAGAAAGCTTGATCACGAACAAAATCAGGAACACGAACTTTGAAGATGATAAGCTTCTCCCTCAATCGGTATCCACACCACGAACGAATATTAAGAACACTTGATCTTGGTTGCTAGACCAAATTGTGAAACACGCTTTCACAATTGTATTTTGACTATATGGAATTAATATGTGATGTTCTTGTTCTTCAATCTAAGGATCTCTTAAAACAAGAAATAACTCTCTCAAAAACTCTTTGGAGGCTCACACAAACTTATGGACTGATTAGGGAAAATAGAGGGTGTTTAAATACTTGTTTGACCTATTCCAAATAGGTAACAAGTGACTAAACCCGCAAGAAAATGGAATAGGAAAATCCCAGTCGAAACAGGACTGGTCCGCCCGGGTCAAGCAAAGGGTCCAGCCGGATCCTAGCAATGTCCGACCGGGTCCTTAACAAGGTCCGCCCGGACCTACCCTATTTTCCAGATTCCCAGCTTTCTTCTCTAAAGTCCTAAAATCCCTTAAAGGTCCTTCGACCCATAATTCCAATTAAGTCCTTTTAAGATTCGTTCTATTGAGTGTGACCCTATAGGATTACACTAAGTTGGCAATGGGCTTAAACATAAACCCATAAGATATGATTAGGTTCTAGCAAACCGTAATACCTACTCAAATAGTGTAACTATATACAAGTTCGCATTCCTTTATAGAATATGTCACAATCCCTTTGTCCACGATGCCATTGAACACAAGTCATGGTGAACAAGTCAACTTGTTTTGTTCAATACTTTCTCGATGCCATATATGTTGATAATCCAAATAGCATTGATCCAATCAATTCACTTGAGTTTGGACAAACATTTCATCAACATCATTCTACGAGGGGCCCAAGCTTGACATATCTCTGAAGAGGGACAAATCCAACTTAGCTTATTATTCTTCCCTATATGAATCCGATTATGCCAATCATACCCTTTATAACTTCCTGGTTAAAGGTAGCGTTTGAATATGTCAAATATAATGTTCATCAAGTGGAAGACTATAATAACTTTATGTCTAAGGATTCAAATTACATAACTAATATGAGATATATATATATATATATATATATATATATATGATATAGACCATGATATAAATCTCATAGAGCAGGTCATGTTCAGTACCATGTTCCAAACAAGTACCCATAAATCTAACATGATCATCCCATGATCATTTAACCTTTATACTAGTGCTTTACAAGTACTAGGGACGGAGATTATTATCAGTAAACATGAACAACAATAATAATCAAAACATATCTTTATTAATATGAATAAAATGATAACATACAATGTTTAACAAACGTGCTTAGGTCACCAACACTAACATTTAGGAATTTAGAGGAGAAATCGGAAAAGGGGAGGGTCCGGGCGGACCTATGCAAGGACCCGGTCAGACCTTGCATAGGACCCGGACGGACCTCCTATAGGACCCGGTCGGACCTTTTGTAAGACCTGGGCGAACCTATAGGGTTTTGGCCTGGGACTTTCCTATTCCAATTTCTTGCGGGTTTGACCACTTGTTTCCTATTTGGAATAGGAGAAACAAGTATAAACATCCCCTCTAGTTGCCCTAATCAGTCCATAACATTGTGTGAGCCTCCAAAGAGTTTGAGAGAGTTATTTCTTGTTCTAAGAGATCTCTAGATTGAAGTACAAGAACATCACATATAATTCTATATAGTTCTATACAATTGTGAAGGGTGTTTCATATTTTGGTCTAGCAACCAAGATCAAGAAGTTTCTTGATATTCGTTCGAAGGTGTGGACACCAATAGAGGGTGAAGCTTATCACCTCCATAGTTCGTTTTCTTGCTTTTGTTCATGATCAAGTTTCAAAGATCCACCAAGAATCAAGGTTGTTAATCAAAGGCATCAAGGGTTAGTATTCTAGTATTCATTATGCAGTATTTGACTTAATCATATGAATGGATCTATGGGCTTTGGGTTTCATGAAAATTTTAAATGCTTTATTCTGCTGCACATGTTGATAGGAAACCCAACACCCTCATGGGGTAGTAAAATGTTCTCTCGAAGAAAGTTGGTACACGAATCCTGTAAGACCCCACTTGCTTTCTCCCCATGGACTGAACCCTCTATATCGGAACTACCTACTGTATTTTATCAGTCACCAGTTCAACCAAGTAAACCTCCCAATCCTTGCGGGTCATGTGCTCGAACTGTTGGTAGTGGTGCCCTAGGCACGTTTAATAAACGTTGTAATTGTTATCATTTATTTCATATCAATAAAGAGATGTTTTGATTATTATTGTTGTTCATGTTTACTTATAATAATCTCAGTCCCTAGTACTTGTTAAGCACTAGTATAAAGGCTAAATGATCATGGGATAATCATGTTAGATTTATGGGTACTTGTTTGGAACAAGGTACTGGACATGACCCGCTATATGATATTTATGTCATGGTCCATGTCGTACATATATCTCATATTAGTTATGTCATTTAAATCCTTAGACATGAAGTTATTATAGTCTTCCACTTGATGAACATTATGTTTGACATATTCAAACGCTACCTTTAACCGGGTAGTTATAAAGTGTACGATTGGCATAATCGGATTCACGTAGGGAAGAATAATAAGCTAAATGGATTTGTCCCTCTTCGGAGAGATCTCAAGCTTAGGGCTCTCGTAGGAATGATGTTGATGAAAATGTTCGGCCGGACTCAAATGAATTGATTAGATCAATGTCATTTGGATTATCAACATATTCGGAATCGAGAAAGTATTGAACAAAAGCAAGTTGACCGTTTGACCATGACTTGTGTTCAATGAGATCGTGGACAAAGGGATTGTGACATATTCTAAAGGAATGCGAACTTGTATCTAGTTATACTATTTGGGTAGGTATGACGGTTTGCTAGAACCTAGTCATATCTTATGGATTCATGTTTGAACCCATTGCCAACTTAGAATAATCCTAGAGGGTCACACACAATGGAACGAATCCTAAAAGGACTATATTGGAAAATTAAGGCTTTCTGATCCTGGTGTGCGACCGCACAAACCAGGCTGGGCGGCCACACAGGTTTTGGGCGACCGCACACCTGATTTTTGGCGGCCGCACAGTGTGTCGGGACAGACTTCCTGATTTAAGTAGGAAAAGGATTTTCGACGGGTTTTGACACAAGTTTCCTATTTGGAATAGGTCTAACTTGTATATAAACAGCCAAATTCGGGCCAGAACAGACCCTAGCTTTTGTGCAAGTCTCCAAAGAGTTTGAGAGAGTTTTATTTTGTTCTAAGATATCCTAGATTAAAGAACAAAACAATACACAAAATAATATTCCATATAGTTCATATTAATTTTGAAAACGTGTTTCACAATTTTGGTCTAGCAACCAAGATCAAGTGTTCTTGATATTCGTTCAAGGTGTGGATATCGCTAGAGGGTGAAGCTCATCATCTTCAAAGTTCGTGTTCTTACTTGTTCGTGATTAAGCTTCAATTTCTCCACCAAGATCAAAGACCAAATTTCAAAGTCATCAAGGGTTATTTTTTCTAGTATTCATATTGCAAGTATTTGATTTAATCATATGAATGGATCTATGGGCTTTGGGTTTCATAAAATTTTAAATGCTATTTTCCGCTGCGCATGTTACTCCGAAACCCAACAGTGATATCAGAGCCCCGTTCATGTTGATTATTTCAATACTTAGATTATGTTGTGTGTATATAAATTGTTTGTATGCCTAGCATGATATGAATATTGGATTATATGATGTTTATGTGTTATATGATTTTATGTGGTTTATTGTTTTACAACTTTAATCGCACTATTGAATCGCATTAAAAATTATGTTGGATTCTGAATTGTTTGATTATTAATTTTTGATTGGATCAAAGTTTTAATAATCGGGGAAAACAATTTTGAGACAAATTTTCGAACTTTAAAAATTCATTCTGATGCTAATGTGCGACCGCACAAGTTTGGGCGACCGCACAGTTTTTCTTGGGCGGCCGCACAGTTGTCAGGATTCTGGTTTTGATTTTCGGTCAGGGTCAGAATCTGGAATTTTTATGGGGTCCGACCAGACAAGTGACAATACCAGCCAGACCTGCTGATCTGGAGTGGGTTTTGGGCAGTTTGTTTGGGTGTGGATCCTGAGGTTTGATTTTCCCATTTGTTTTAGTCTTGTGATTCTAAGATTGGTTCAAGGTTTGGATAGCTACTCTACGTTCATCGAGATTGTGTTTCCCAAACTTGATCGCAATCAAAGTTTCAAAGATAAAACAAAGTTAGAATTATGAAGAGTTCATAATTGCTAAAATTGAGAAACAAAGTTCTTGATTCAAAGATTGGAGATCCATGTGGAATTGTGGATGCAATTGGCTTACGTTGATCGAGACCATCTATTGCTTAGTTTCGGCCACATGGACTACTTTCTTGGTTTCTTGAATTAGTGCGGAATTGTGGATGCCTTATGGCTTAGTTTCGGCCGCACTTCTTATTGTCTTGATTTGGAGATAATAACCAAAGTTGAAATAGTCTCATCCTCATAATTATAGAGAAACTAATGACACATAAATATTATGCCTAAATTAATGGAGATCAATTTAGTGGCTGAACTTGATGCGTAACATGTTTATATTATGTGCTCATAAATATGTTATATGCTATATGTGATGAACCTTCAAAGAAAGTTTTAAGTCCTTCTGCCATGCCATGATTACAACACTTGTTTATACATGGGTAATTTTGTGTGGGCTCGCCAGAGCGAGGTGAATTGATTTTATTCATGTATGAGCAAGATGAGTGAATAAGAGTTTCCTATGCGTTTAAAATGGCTGGACTTAATTAAGCGTCAAAACAGTTATGGGCTTAAGGCAAATATGAGATTTAACATGCTTTTTGAAATTGGATTTCTTAAAGAATCTCATGAAAAGAACTGAGAGTCATATGAGATATGATTGACAAGAGTTGTCTACCTAATTAATTTGATTTTGAGCGGTGCGCCAAAGCGTACTTAAAATCAAATTGAAGCGGGATCTCAACCCATTTAAATTATACTATACATTGGATGTATAAAGAAGGTTGTATAATTTAGTGGGAGTATTTTTGGAAAAATACATTGTTTATTTCTTTAATGAAAATTGGTACTTATTAAATTTTGGAAATTTTGCATAATTGTAGATAATGACTAACAACATTCAATCAATTTCATTGCGATCGATCCTTGAGAAGGATAAGCTCCAAGAGAATGGTACTAACTTTATGGATTGGATCCGTAACCTAAGAATTGTTCTAAGGCAAGAAGATAAGTTGTACATTCTCGATGGGCCTCTTCCTGCTGAACCAGAACCTACTGCCCCTAGGGCAGAAAGAGACAGTTACAAGAAACATCGTAATAATTCTAGAGATGTAAGTTGTCTCATGCTTGCTACTATGTTCTCAAAACTCCAACAAAGTTTGGAACATTTGGAATCCTATAAGATAGGAGTGAAGTTAAGAGCCATGTTTCAAGAGCAAGCTAGGCAAGAGAGGTACAAGACCATTGTTACATTCACTTCTTGCAAAATGGATGAAGGGAAACAAGTGAGTCCTCACATGCTTAAAATGAAAGGTTATGTAGAGGATCTTGAGAAACTTAGCTATCCAATTCCATTGGAGATAGCCACGGATCTCATTCTTAATTCATTGCCTAAAAGTTATAATCAGTTTGTGATGAATTATAACATGCATGGAATTGATAAGAATCTCTCCGAATTGCATGGGATGCTTAAAACTACGGAGATGAAGATTGTGGAGAAAGGTTCTCCTGTGCTATTGGTTCATGATGGGAAGAAGGGTGGTGCCAAAGGAAAGGGTAAGGCAAAAGTTGTCAAACCCAAGATAAGCAAGGCAAAGGTTGCCAAGGCTTCTGAGGCAAAACCCGATACACAAAAGGATGCAATTTGTTTCCATTGTCAAGAAATTGGTCATTGGAAACGTAATTGCAAGGATTTCTTGGAAGAGCAAAAGAAGAAGAAGGGCAGCAAGGCTGCGTCGACTTCAGGTATCTATATGATAGATATTCTCCTTTCTACCACTGATTCTTGGGTATTGGATACCGGATGTGGTTCTCACATTTGTTTAAATGTGCAGGGACTAAAGAATAGGAGACTACTTAAAGAGGGTGAAGTAGACCTACGCGTGGGGAATGGAGCAAGAGTTGCTGCATTAGCCGTAGGGACTTATGAAGTCACTTTACCTCCCGGTTTAATACTTGTTTTGAACAATTGCTATTATGTACCGGATTTAAGTAGAAATATTATTTCAATTTCTTGTTTGGATAATGAAGGTTTTAAGTTTCTTATTGAGAATAAGAAATTTTCTATTTATTTAAATGATGTGCTTTATGGTATTGCTAATTCATTTAATGACCTTTATGTCTTGGATGTCAAGAATGAAAATAATGAAAATGTCTATCATATAAATAAGAAATCTAAACCTAATGATGTAAATCATTCTTATTTGTGGCATTGCCGTCTTGGTCATATTAATGAGAAGCGTATCTCAAAACTCCATGGGGACGGACTTTTGGGTTCATGTGACCTCGAGTCATATGATATTTGCGAGTCGTGTCTTCTTGGAAAAATGACTAAGACACCTTTTACCAATCTAGGTGAAAGGGCAAGCGACTTATTGGGGTTGATACATTCCGATGTATGCGGACCATTAAGTAGCAATGCTAGGGGAGGATTTCAATACTTCATAACCTTCACCGATGATTATAGTAGATTTGAGTATGTTTACCTAATGAAACATAAAAGTGAAGCATTTGAGATATTTAGAATATTTCAAAATGAAGTAGAAAAACAACTTGGCAAAAGTATTAAGGCACTTCGATCAGATCGAGGTGGAGAATACTTGAGTCATGAATTTGATGATCATCTAAAGAATTATGGAATAGTTTCACAATTGACTCCACCCGGAACACCACAATGGAATGGTGTGTCCGAGAGGAGAATCGGACCTTGTTAGACATGGTTCGATCAATGATGAGTCAAGTTGATCTTCCAATATCCTTTTGGGGTTACGCTCTAGAAACCGCTGCATTCACACTAAATCGTGTTCCAACTAAATCGGTTCAAAAGACTCCATATGAGATGTGGAGCGGAAAGAAGCCTTGTCTGTCTTTCATGAAGATTTGGGGTTGTGAAGCTATTGTCAAATGACTTGTCTCAGACAAACTTGCACACAAATCTGATAAATGTATTTTCGTGGGATATCCTAAGGAAACTAAAGGATACTACTTTTACAACCGAGAGGACAACAAAGTGTTTGTTGCCCAAACTGGTATCTTTCTAGAGAAAGAGTTTCTCTCCAAAGAAATCAGTGGGAGTGTAGACACCCCGCCTTGGACCTCTCACCCCGATTGCACATTTGATCTTGTGTTTCCCCCCATTTTAAGTGTTTCTCGTTAGTTTCTGTCACTTCCGTTAAGTTCCTGACTGACTTCGTTAAGTCCAGGGACTAAACTGAATAACAGGGCGGACTTTCTAGTCCATTCTGTCAAAATTGCCTTCTCTAAGTCGCGCGCCTCCGACAGGAGGAGTCAGACGCGTGCGCCTCCCGCCCCCAAATCAGGAAGCGCGCGCCTCTGGGCGTCAGTTACAGATTTCTGGCCAGGATTCTCTCCCTTGCTCAATTTACAGGATTTTGCCCGGGAATGATTTCTTGGTGACTGAGTTTTGGCACCAAAAACACCTCTCTTTCACCTATAAAAACCTCCCTTTACCTCCATTTTCAAGGGACACAAAAAGGAGACAAAAATTTACACAAAAACTTTGACCAAAAAGGACCGAAAGACCTTGACTTTACCAAATTTCCTACTTTCAAAGCATTTTCCAAAGGATTTCTCCAAGTAATTCAACAAGAAGTGTTTGATGTCTCTTGAAGTCTAGGTAAAGCTATTTCTTTCCCCTTCTCAACTTCATCTCTTTTCTCTTTCTTTTTTGTATTATCAAAGTGCAATCACCCAAATCATTTTGGGACATGACTTTAATGATCACCTCATATCATTGAGGTCGGTTAAAGAGTTATCTCCTACATTCCAAACCATATTTTAAACCCCTTTTTACGATTTAAAGAAGAAGAAGAAGAACGTTTATCATTCATGTAGATTTTGATCAAGCAAGACCAACTTTAGTTGGGCGAGATGGGTGTTTCGGTACTTCCCATCTCGTAATCTAACCCCCGAACCTCAAAACAAGGAATCTCTGTTTTCGTAATCAAACTTAGGCTATTATCAATAGGTTTTTATTATGTTCCTCAAAACATAGGTGGCGACTCTAAACAATCTAAAACAAGTTAGACATCCTAGGATAATTCACCGCTCTAGCCAAGTTGTGGTTTCCCGGGGTATCTACAGTGGCGACTCCGCTGGGGAGATTTGAGGGTTAAACTTGCATTCTGATCAAAATCTACATCTTTTCTGGGCATTCTGACTCCTGATGGGGGAGGCGCGCGCTTCTGGCCTCTTCAGCCTCAGGCGCGCGCATCCCGCATCAAGGACCAGAATCGCCCGCTTCTTCATGTTCTTCATCTTCTTCTTTTGCTATTCTCCACTAATCATTTCTGCAGGGGTTACAATATGCACATAGGACCAGGGCAATCCCCTGAGTCCAAAATCTGACAATCTGACAGGTGTGCCCAGAAGCGCGCGCCTCCTAATAGCATCGCGCCAGGCGCGCGCGTCTCGTATCAACACTCAGAGGTGCACGCTTCTGGGTTGGTTCCTAGAACAGAAACAGGTCTCAGAACAGAGCAGTGTGATGGGGGTGTGGGCACAGTTGCCTGCACCAGTGGTTATTCTGAACTTCGGACTGTTTTAATTTTGTGTTTTATTTTATCGATCACACGGGTGATTCGAAAGTTGTAATTATGTGCTTATTTGTTTTTTTTTTATTTTTTTAAAAATATAAAAAAAATATTTTGTCACTTGTTAGACCTCACACTACATGCACATATTCCTATGAACTGCTCACTATCGAGTCGCACAAGTTTAACCCCAAACCCGTCGAGGCCCGTCCTAGAAAGTTTCAAGCTCCACTCGACCTTGGCTCTTTCGAAGCGGTAAACCTCAGCCCGTGGCGTAGTTCATGACTACATGCCGGGGGTGACCTTTGAGCCTCATATTCAAGCCGAGCACAAGCCACACAATTCTAGTTAAGGTCTAACACTCCGTGACTCAAGTCAGTTTCCATGTACCGAGATTTCCCTAAACTAATGTCTTCAAATCATACATGCCAACTTGTTGAAACGGACGCAATAAAAATCCGTCCCCAAAAGTGGTTATTTTGGAAGAAAGTAAAAATCCGTCCCCGCATGTATGCTTTACTACATTAATTTAGTTTAATCCCGATACATGTAGGATTCACAAACGCGATGGAATCTGATGAGTATATGGGACCGCGAGATGGTCTATATACTAGTGTGACGATTCCATTATTTTCTTAGAAACCCCAAAAGGGATCCATTCCCTCCGACTTATAAAAAAAAAAGAGTCTTTTCTTATGTGGTTCGAGTCGTGTGCCCAACTGTGTGTTCTAAGCCTCTTCGTGGACCGCAAGTGTTACTCAAGACTGACAAGGGCCTCTTCTGCAATATAGGTTCAATTGGTAATTACAGAGTCTACCGGGATTTGGTAAATCGGTTAGTCCGTGAAGAGATCACTCGAACAGCTCCTACATCAACCATGACCGGCAGCAGCAACACCATGTCTCTCGAACAGCTTTCAACCATGGTCCAACTCCTCCAAGAGCAAGTCTCCACCCTTAATAAGGAGGCACAAAGCAAAGAAAACATTTGGCAATCCCACCTCGACAGCCAAAGGGAGGCCCACGAGGCCAAGATGGAGCTAATGAAAGAAAAGCTCACTAATCTTGCCAAGGGGAAGAACAAGAATAACGATGACGAATCCGAATGGACCGAGGGTTTTTTCAAAAGTCCTTATGTCAACACCCGCACCAAGAGAGTGGGAGAGCCGAGTTCCGAGAACAATGAGCCCAAAATGGTGGATTCTATCATGGCCTACATCGACCAAAAATTCAATGGGCTCAACATGGGGAAAGGCTCCGACACAAGCCTTTATCAATCATCCATCCTCATGAGTACTATGGCCGCTCTTCTTGATAAGTTCAAGATGCCCGACATAAGAAAATTCAAGGGAAACTCTTGTCCTATGGCTCACATTGAGACTTATATTTGGGCAATGGTTCCGAAGAAGGTCTCCCCCAAGGTGATGACTCAATTCTTTCCTCTCACTCTCGAGGGGGCAGCAAAAGATTGGTATGCTACTCTCCCGCTCACTGTCCGTCTTGATTGGGACTCCGCCATGATTGCCTTCAAGAACCAATACCAAGGCAACACCACTCACCGGCCCACAAGGAAAGAGCTAGAGAACACTACTCAACAAGACCACGAGTCCTTCATCGACTTCACAAGGAGATGGAATGATAAACTCTCCGAGATTGTGGAAAGGCCAAATACCAAGGAGCAAATGGACATCTTTCTCAAATGTCTCAAAATTGATCTCCGCACCCACCTAAGTGGGGCTTGCTATGCGGATTTCTCCAAATGTATGAGGCGGGGGTCCGAATGGACGAGTTGCTCAAGGAAGTCAAGAAAAGTGCTCCTAGCTACTGCTACAAGGCCGCTTCCAACTCCACAAAAGAGGCCTCGGTCAACGCTGTCACTATCGATAAGAGGAATTACAAAAAGGTTCCTCCACCCCAAGGGAAGAAGTCTCGAAATGACCGTGTCTACACGCCTCTCCAAGGCATGACTCAAACCGAAGGTTTTAAAGTCCTCAAAGCAAAGGGTCAAGTCACACCCGTACAAGGTTACCAACCCAAGACGGTCCACCCCAATCATGCTCACCACAAATATTGTGGCTACCACCAATATAGTGGCCACACCACTGAGGAATGCTTCGTTCTCCGCAATGTCATTCAAGATCTCATAGACAAGAAAGAATTTGTAGTGACTAATGGCGAACATGTCAATGTAATAGAGATAGGAGAACTCGAGGGGACCACCCATTCAATCCCAATTGTGAATGGGGGCCCCAATGTTATGAATAAACTTGACAATTCTTGTTATGTTGTAACTTACGATGAGGTAATGAGGGAAGTACTAGAGAATAGGAAAAAGAAGCAAGATGGGAACGTCAACATGCTAACTCGATCCGGTCGAGTCATAGCAAGCAACCCTTGCACTTCCGCACCAAGCTCCTCTTCTCAAAGGCCGCAAGCTCGCGACACTCCCGAAGATCCCCTACTTGTCCAACTCAAGAAAACTCAAGCCAACATCTCTATTTGGGACCTCATTGCATCCTCAAAGAAACACCGAGATCTTGTCATCCGCAATCTCGATGATACATCAGTTTCTCCCGATACTACTCCCGAGGACCTCATGGCAATGATCGGTCACATTCATTTTGGCAACGTCATCACCTTTGCGGATATGGACCTTCCACCATTCGGTTCCAACCACAACGAGGCTATTTACCTCAAGGTACGAGCAAGGGGGAGGCCCATCTCAAGAGTCTTAGTGGACGGTGGTTCCGCACTCAAGCTCATGCCTAGCCGAATCATGGGCATACTGGGGCTTAAGGATTCCGATTTGAAGCCTTCTACTCAAGTAATCCGAGGTTATCACAGCACCGCCCGTACAGTCATGGGCATGATCGAAATAGACATTGAGTTTGGAACCATGGTCATGTCCGTTCCATTCCAAGTGCTTGACATCCCGGCCTCGTTCAACTTGCTTTTGGGTCGACCATGGATTCACAGTTCTAATGCCGTCCCGTCAACTCTCCATCAATGTGTCAAGATCCGAAATGGTGATGAAATAGTGACCGTCATGGCCGAAAACGTCACTATCCACAGAAAAGGTGAGCCCGTCCACCAAGTTCAGCATGGTCTACCAGACTCCACTCTCTCCGGCGTCTCAATCAACGCCATTGACAAAGAAGGGGGAAACGGATCATGGACCCCCAGCAACCACAAAGTCCTCCGCATGATGAGGAATATGGACTACTTCCCTGGTTTAGGCCTAGGGAAATATCAACAAGGAATCCTACACCCTGTGCAAGTCCCATTTGTCAAGAACACATTCGGTTTGGGGTACGAGCCTTCCAGAGAAGACTTGAAACAAGAGCAAGCGATCAAGAATGAAAAGGCCCGAGCTCGTAAATAAGGCCGTCGTTATAAGGTCCCTAATCTAAGGCCTTACCTCAAGACGTTGAATGGATATTTTGTCCGCCAAGGGGAATACGTTCCATACATGATCTTTCCCGAGCCATGGGTTAACAATAAGGGTGTCAAAAAGCCCGGTCTCGAAATCTTCTCCTATTGTGAGATCCATAAATCCGAAAGGGAACCAACTCCCATGTCACCCCGTGAATGGTGGGGAAGGAAGGTGACTATAGAGTTCGAGACAGAAATCATCGTGGGGGAAGAACCAATAGATTTAGCCTCCATGTTCGAAGAGCTTGCCATAATGAATGAATGCCAAGTCAACGCCATCCATGGCACCGTCACCATGAACGAGACTATCAGTGAGATCCCGCCAAGCTCCGAGCCGATCAACAATTGGTATTCAACGAAAGGGCCCGTGGTATCCGATGAATTCTTAGTCCAAGAAATGGGTTGCATACCCCGCACAACAACAAAGGAAGAACGGCTCACACTTACTTTCAAGTCCGAGAGTGTCTCTAATACCCTCACCCAATAGGATATAGAGGCCATAGCTGAGCGTGTGTTTCCTTTCTTTGCTAATGAAAAATTTGATATTTCTGAGTACCCTGAGATTGCAAACATCATAAATGATGAATTAACTAATAATGAACTTAATGAACAAGTTAATAACGATTCAAATTATGATGAAATAGACCACGAAAACACAACATACTTAAATGAACTTGCTCAACAAGTCCGTAGTCGTGGTGAAAATGGTCCAGAGGCTGACGAAGAATTGCATGTTGTTAATCTGGGTACCGAAGAAGAGCCAAGAGAAACTAAGATCGGAAGCTTCTTTAAGGGGGACGACAGAGACAGATTTACTGCACTACTACGGGAGTTCGTGGATGTGTTCGCATGGTCATACAAAGACATGCCGGGTTTGGACAGAAAGGTAGCGGAGCACAGAATTCTGATCAGAGAAGATGCCAAGCCAGTAAAGCAGAAGCTCATAAAGATCAAGCCAGAATGGTCTCTGCAAGTCAAAGAAGAGATTGAGAAGCTCCTCAGTGTGGGTTTCATCAAGGTTATCGAGTATCCGACATGGTTAGCCAACATCGTGACAGTCAGAAAGGTAAACGGCAAGGTTCGAGTTTGTGTGGACTTCCGGGATTTGAACAAAGCTTCCCCAAAGGATGATTTTCCACTCCCTAACATCGACATGCTGGTCGACTCCACTGCTGCCTACGAGGTTCGCTCATTCGTGGATGGGTTCGCTGGGTACAATCAGATTCTCATGGCCGAGGAAGATCAACACAAGACAGCCTTCACAACACCGTGGGGTACCTTTTGCTACACAGTCATGCCATTTGGGTTAAGAAACGCTGGGGCTTCCTACCAAAGAGCCGTGACAGACTTGTTCCACGATATGATTCACAAAGAAATCGAGGTCTATGTGGACAACATGATCATTCACTCCAAAGGGACCGATGGTCAACATTTAATCGATCTCCGCAAGTTCTTCAAAAGGCTTCGTCAACACAAGATGAGGCTCAACCCTGCAAAGTGCACGTTCGGGGTTATCCGAGGCAAAGTCCTTGGTTATATGGTCACTGAAAGGGGAATTGAAGTAGACCCCTCCAAAATCAAGGCAATCATTGACATGCCTCCTCCAAAGACGCAGAAAGAGATCAAAGGTTTCATGGGCAGACTGCAATACATCAGTCAGTTTGTGCACCAACTCACTTCCATGTGCGAGCCAATCTTCAAGCTACTCAAGAAGAATGTGGCTCTAGAATGGACCGATGCGTGCCAAGAAGCCTTCGACCAAGTGAAGCATTACTTGACGTGCCTTCCTGCTCTAGTTCCGCCGCACAAGGAGAAGCCTCTTTTGCTCTATCTCACTGTCAATGATGAAGCCCTAAGGGCTATGTTAGCGCAAGAGCAACGAGAGTCCACAAAGGAGAATGCCATTTATTTTGTCAGTCACCGATTCCAAGGAGGCGAAAAGAACTACTCTGTCTTAGAGAAGTCATGTGCAGCATTGGTTTGGGTCACTCAAAAGCTCAAACACTATATGGAAGCTTTTCCAATCAAGCTAGTAGCAAAGGTGGACCCGCTCTGCTACATCTTCGAGAAGCCTTTCATGTCAACAAGAATAGCCAAATGGTACTTCATGCTCGCCGGCTATGATATCACTTACGTCACACTAAAATCCGTCAGGGGGAAAGTGTTCAGTGACCAGCTTGCCGAATTCCCGTGTGACGAAGTGAAGGGGGAAGACGTACAGTTCCCCGACGAGCATTTAATTTGTACTGCAACCAAGGAAAATAAGTGGCAACTGTTTTTCGATGGCGCCGCCAATAAACACGGTTTTGGTATTGCTTGTCGATCCAAAAGACATCTACACTCCCGTTGCCATCCGTCAGGAATTCGAAGCTACCAACAACATTGCCGAGTACGAAGCATTCATAGTAGGGCTCGAAGCAGCTCTCGAAAGAAACGTCACGGAACTAGAAGTATTCGGCGACTCTTTGCTCCTTATCAATCAGCAATCGGGTAAATGGCGAATCCAAGACCCGACCCTCCAACAGTATGGTCAGCACCTTAAAGAATTGGTTGAACAATTCCAAGAGATCACTTTCAACTACCTGCCAAGGGATAAAAATCGCTTCGCCGTTGCACTGACCACTATAGCTTCATTAGTCGAAATACCCAAAGGGAAAATGGTGAAGCCTTTCAAAATTGCCCGAAGGAACAGTCCGGCGTACTGCATGAGTATCGAGATCGACGAGGTTCAAACAAACTCCCCGTGGTATTCGGATATCATGAATTTCCTCAAAGATGGCATTTATCCCGAGAATAGCAATAAGAATTCTCAAGCGGCTCTGCAAAGGCTAGCCTCTCGGTACGTACTGATTGGAGACCGAGTCTACAAAAGGCACCACGATGGGATCAATCTCTTATGCGCCAATGAGGCCGAAGCTCAAGAGATAATGTGTGAAGTGCACGAAGGAGAGTGTGGACCCCACATGAATGGGTTTATGCTAGTCAAGAAGATACTCCGCATTGGTTACTATTGGAGCACTATGGAACGAGACTGTATCGAGAAAGTCAAAAGGTGTGCCAAGTGCCAATTCCATGCTAATCTGCAACATGCTCCACCCTCGCAACTTTACAACATGGTCACACCTTGGCCTTTCTCTTGTTGGGGGATAGACATCATCGATAAAGTCCATCCTGCCGGAAGCAATGGGCAGTCATTCGTCCTAGTGGCCGTCGATTACTTCACAAAGTGGGTCGAAGCACAAGCCTATCGGACCCTCAACGCCAAGAAAGTGGCCGAATTTGTAAATATTAATATCATGTGCCGATACGGAAAGTGCCTCATGAAATCATTTCCGACAACGGCTCTCACTTTGAGAAGGAAATGGATGCACTTTTGGTAGAATACAAGATCACCAAACACAAGTTATCTCCTTACCGTCCCCAAGAAAACGGCGAGGTTGAAGCAGCAAATAAGACCATCGAGACCATCGTCAAGAAAATGGCCTCAACAGGAAGGGATTGGCCCGAGAAGCTACCATTGGCATTGTGGGGCTACCGCACATCAATACGGTCAGCAACAGGAGAAACTCCTTATGCGTTAGTCTATGGTTCGGAAGCCGTACTCCCAATCGAACTTGAAGTCCCATCTCTACGGGTCCTCCTCGAGAATCAAGTCAACGAGGTCGACTGGATGCAAAGTCGATACGAACAGCTAGCCTTACTCGACGAGAAAAGGCTAAGAGCACTCGAACGCACAAGGGCGTATCAGCAAAGGATGGCAAGAGCTTTCAACAAAAAGGTAAAGCCTCGAAACATCAATGTGGGAGATTTGGTCTTAAGACAACATCCTCCTAACGCCATGAATCCCCTGGGGAAATGGGGACCCCGATGGATCGGTCCGTACGTGGTCAAGAAGATACTAAGTGGCGGTGCAGTCCGACTCGTGGATTTAGACGGTGACCAGCTGCCAAAGGAGGTCAACCTCGACAAGCTCAAGAGGTTCTATGCTTAATAAACAAAGACCATAAAAAAAAAAAAAAAAAAAAAAAAAAAAAAAAATCGCTCGCTAGGTTGAAAACCCGCAAGGGCGGCCTAGGCAAAAATTAGAGCACGTGCAAAAAAGAAGCCCGCTAGATTGAAAACCCAAAAGGGCGGTCTAGGCAAAAAAACAGGGTGCACACAAAAAAAAAATAAAAAAATGGTCTTTGTTTGTTTGAGCTACGGAGACCTGAGCCTCCCAACTGGAGGAACGTAGGCAACCTTCGGGTGCGGTCTAAAACATATCAAAAACACCCAATTCACTTCAAATAACAAGATGCAATTTTTATTCATTCAATGAATTATTCAAGCCATTACAATGGATTTATTGAGCAACAAAAGACGTCAAAATATTAAATCCTAAAAAAAATTGGTCTAATTGCAATCTCTTGGGGTACAAAGAAAAAACTAATCTTTCTTAGGTTTGGGAACCCATTGCTTCTTGTTATGCCCTTTAGTCTTCTTGGATGGGGACGGAACATTCTTGGGACCGCCAAGACGGGAGAAAACGCCAGGACGGGACGGAGCTTCATCAACGGCTTTCCCTTTGCCCTTATCAAGCAGAGCCTTAGCGGGGACAACCATGGGACGCTTCCACACATGGGAGGAATTTCCCTTACCTTTCTTCTTCTTGGGAAAATGACGGGGTCTATAGTCCCGCACATGAACCACTGGTCTCACGGGGTCAACAACATCGTCATTGGGCCTTCCCAAACGATCAAAAACGCTCGGACACTTCTCCACCATCGAGACGGAGCCCACAGCTGGAACGGCGTTCACCATTGGAACGGACTTCTCACCCTCGGGGACGGAAACCTTGACTTCAAAAGAGAAAGTCATTGGGGCCATTATGACAAGAATTTTGTGGTTTAGGAGGAGAAAATGTTTGCAGAAGAATGTTGTGTGACCATTCTGGTCGAAAATGGTTCGAAATTATAGCTGTTGGAACATTCTGATCAGAAAAAGAAAGGGGCTGTAATTCAGCAGGCCAGAAGCGCGCGCCTCCGACCAAGGCTGCACAACGCGCGCGCCTCCCACAAGCAAGGCCCAACGCGCGCGCCTTTGACAGCAGTTCAGACAGAAACAGCCCTTGTCAGTTCAGAACAGAACCCAAGCACTTCAACATATCCAACCTGCAGCAAAATCAAATCCCAGCAGCAAAAAAGAGTTCAAGCATCAACAACAAGCATTCTTTGGGCACACATTTGTTTGTAAAGAGTCGACACCTAAGATCGAGTCGCTAATAAAGCATAAAATGAGTAGTAAGATAACTAGGATTGTAAATACACGTTAAATGTTATTACAGGCAAAAGTAAAGGTGTTTCAATCCCTCATCCTCTCAGCCACAACAGCTCGGGCACATCATCACCAGCACTGTGCTCACCCCCTGCTGCCACTCTCGGTCTCCTTATTATCATCGTCATCCTCATCATCATCATCGTCATCATCATCCTCAGACTCAGATGTCTCAACCAAAACATCAGGACAGGTCCTCTTGGCAGCTCTCCCTGATGAACTAGCGCCACCCCGGCTCTGGCTACCTTCTCGGCTCAGACTCCTACTATGGCTAGCTCCGTGGCTCAAACTCCTGCTCAGCGACTGCCTCGCCGAAGAGACAGCCTCATCAATGTCCAGTGCAGCATCCCTGCAGCCTCGTCCCATACCCCGAGCACCTCAGGCAGCTCCTCTCGCAGCACCGAGACAGCACCAGCAGCATCTCTAGTCATGGCAACAATATCCCTGTACAGCTCTAGCACCCTCTCCTCCAGCTGACGGAGCCTCCGCCTCATCCTTTTGTTTTTTCTACCCAAGTGCCTATAAGTAGCTACTGGTACCTGTTACAACGAAGAACAGAGAAAGGAAGTTACATCAATACAAAGGACAGAAAAACAAGACTGGAACTGAGAAATTCAAAGATGGTCAGAAAAACATACCACAGCAGCCTGAGCAGGAGGCTCTCTCTCCGGTGACATATCCTCGGGAACAATCTCCCTCTGATCCTTAAAGACCCCGAAGTTGGAATAAGTGTAGTAGGGAGGAGGCAAAGGAGGATCAAAACAATACCCGGCACCGGTAGTATAAAACCGAGCGGAGGTCGTAGGAGCAGCCTGTGATCTCCTCGGATCAGAAAACATGAAGCCTTGCATCAAGTTGTTCTCCCTGAAGAGGCCATAATCCTGATCCAAGTGAATGTAGGGGACGGCATCAACCCCTACCATATATGCCGCGCGATCAGCCTCTGAAAGTGACCTCCAATTACGAGGGCAGAAAGGAGGAACGTCTGGAACTGCAGGATGAGGGGGGTGTAAAAGTCTGTCATCTGGGTACCATGCTGCCAGAACACTTTGTCTCCCAAATACAGAGCCATGCACTCACCTGAACTCATCAAAACCCGAGAACGGGTAGGAATAAGAGTATGCTCAAACCAGTGTTGAACTGATCTCCACGGATACAAAGAGAAGGCAACGGACTCAGGCCTCAAGGTGTCCAAGTTCCGTCGGGCCGAAGTAAGACTAATGGGGTTCGTACCAGTTTTCACATTCCTCTCCTTGTACGCCCACCGTGCGCAGTCCGGATACTGGGGCTGGCCTTCCTTGGCAATCTTGAAATCCCTCAGATTCAGGATAGCGAAAGCCCAAAGCTGTAGATAAGAGGCAGAAACAAAGTTAATGACAGTCACCGAAAAAGGCAGTTATGACCAAGGCAAGGAGAATATAAAAGGGACAGTAAGTGGTATACCTTCCACAGCAAGCTGAAGCCCGTAACCGAGCTAGTGGTCGAGCGGCTGGTCAAATCCATGCCGTGATAACAAGCAGCTAAGCCCGCTGCACCCCAGTTATACTGGCCGATCTGGTCCAAATCCACTAACAAGTCAAGCAGAGCCAAAGAGGCCGAAGATCCCCCGTTGGCAACAGAGTATGGGATAACAAGTACCAAATAAAGCAACGGGCCATGGCATCGACCCGATCAGCAGTAACACCTCGAGCCTCAGCCATTAAGATGCCGAAATAGGCCCGGATTCGCCCCCACTTCACTCGAGAATTCTTGACCTCGAACCGGCAGTCAACCAAAACCAGTAACTCGTCTGGAGTCTGAACAGCCCCTCTCAAACTAAAAGGGACAGGCATCCCTATGAACGGAAAGCCCATCAAAGCTGTGAAATTGGTAGGCGTCATAGTCACCTCGCCCATGGGTAAATGGAAGGTATAGGTGGTGTCCCACCATCTTTCCCTCAATGCCTGGACCACATCGGGGTCATTCTTCAGAGGCTGGTGGCAAAAAGACCAAAATGAGTCCCTGTAACTCGGGCCCGAACATTCTCAGGCAACCTCTTCCATATAGAGATGGGCCCATGAGCCCCACCACGAATCTCTGTCAGACGGGTCCACTCCTGAAAGGAAAGAAGGAACAGCGAAAATTTCATCAGCATGACTGCTAGAAAACGGATGAACTCAACACAGGGATTTCAATGGCAGAACAATGTACAAGCAAGTGTGTGAACATGAAAATGGGCGCCCCAACGTGTTTCTTACAACAAATCAGCAGCAACGAACAACATGCAAGGAATGATCAATAAAGCTGCTGCAGCAATATTTCGGGTAAAGAAAACGGAACTTCATGAAATCCGAAATCGACAAGAAAGGTGAGGCATTCTTACCAAACCCGAAGTCACGAAGTGAGAAATGTGGGTATGAGGCCGGAAGGTAATCAAGCTCGGGTCCATAGCTTCAACCCCAATTTCGGGCTCCTCGCCCTGTGGCATCTCGAACGGAGGTGATTGTTGACGATCCGACATCGTTTCTGTGACGGAATTGATCCTAGAGCAGCAAGAAAGTGTTTTGGGGTGATTTCTCTACGAAAATTTGGTTTGGAATTTGGAGGGTTCTTCAAATTTTTGAAAACTCACCGAAAACAGTGAACCGCTTGTTTAAATATGCTAAACTTATGCGCCAGGCGCGCGCCCCCCCGACATACTCATCCGAGGCACGCGCATCCTATAACGAGGCCTAGACGCGCGCTCTTCCCATCATCAGGCAGGTTCAAAAGCAGTCTCCCAGGCAAGAAACCATGCACCGTATCAAGGTTTCCCCACGGATTCCAAACTCCCTAAGTTCTGTCACGGGTGACATACCCCCCTCAAGGGTCAATCTCAACATTTCATCCCCAGCAGGGATATTTTTCTGGTCGCGGTCAACTGTACCCGCACCCCACAATTCAAAAAGTCAAGTGTGACTCCAAGTGGCACGAGACTTCAAAGCAATACCTCATCAACGGATTTCACTAACGGGTTCGTCAACAAAGGTTCACTAACGGCCTCCTCAAAGGTTCACTAACGTCCTCTTCAAAGGTTCACTAACGGACTCTCCAAAGGTTCACTAACGGCCTCCTCAAAGGTTCACTAAAGGCCTCCTCAAAGGTTCACTAACGGCCTCTTCAAAGGTTCACTAAAGGCCTCTCCAAAGGTTCACCAACGGCCTCATTCAAAGGTTCACTAACGGCCTCTCCAAAGGTTCACTAACGGCCTCCTCAAAGGTTCACCAACGGCCTCTCCAAAGGTTCACCAACGGCCTCTCCAAAGGTTCACTAACGGCCTCCTCAAAGGTTCACTAACGGCCTCCTCAAAGGTTCACTAACGGCCTCTTCAAAGGTTCACTAACGGCCTCTCTAAAGGTTCACCAACGGCCTCATCAACGAATTTCACTAACGGATTCGTCCTCAAAGGTTCACTAACGGCCTCCTCAAAGGTTCACCAACGGCCTCATTCAAAGGTTCGCTAACGGCCTCTCCGAAGGTTCACTAACGACCTCCTCAAAGGTTCACCAACGGCCTCCTCAAAGGTTCACTAACGGACTCTCCAAAAGGTTCACTAACGGCCTCGTTCAAAAGGTTCACTAATGGCCTCATTCAAAATATTCAGCCGGCAGGTTCACCTAACGGATCATGCCACCCCCTCTATCAACAAAAGCCGCTCACACAGGGAGCGCACCACTATCTCTCGGAATTCCAAATTCTTGCTTTCATCGAGTCTTTGCTTTTTTCTTGGTGATGTCCTCGGCGGGTGTTTTTAACTTTCGTCGACGCGTTTTGCTTTGCAATCCACGTCGCCGAGCGGCTCTGTAGACACCCCGCCTTGGACCTCTCACCCCGATTGCACATTTGATCTTGTGTTTCCCCCCATTTTAAGTGTTTCTCGTTAGTTTCTGTCACTTCCGTTAAGTTCCTGACTGACTTTGTTAAGTCCAGGGACTAAACTGAATAACAGGGCTGACTTTCTAGTCCATTTTTTCAAAATTGCCTTCTCTGAGTAGCGCGCCTCCGACAGGAGGAGCCAGACGCGCGCGCCTCCCGCCCCCAAAGCAGGAAGCGCGCGCCTCTGGGCTTCAGTGACAGATTTCTGGCCAGGATTCTCTCCCTTGCTCAATTTACAGGATTTTGCCCGGGAAGGATTTCTTGGTGACTGAGTTTTGGCACCAAAAACACCTCTCTTTCACCTATAAAAACCTCCCTTTACCTCCATTTTCAAGGGACACAAAAAGGAGACAAAAATTTACACAAAAACTTTGACCAAAAAGGACCGAAAGACCTTGACTTTACCAAAATTCCTACTTTCAAAGCATTTTCCAAAGGATTTCTCCAAGTAATTCAACAAGAAGTGTTTGAAGTCTCTTGAAGTCTAGGTAAAGCTATTTCTTTCCCCTTCTCAACTTCATCTCTTTTCTCTTTCTTTTTTGTATTATCAAAGTGCAATCACCCAAATCATTTTGGGACATGACTTTAATGATCACCTCATCTCATTGAGGTCGGTTAAAGAGTTATCTCCTACATTCCAAACCCTATTTTAAACCCCTTTTTACGATTTAAAGAAGAAGAAGAAGAACGTTTATCATTCATGTAGATTTTGATCAAGCAATACCAACTTTAGTTGGGCGAGATGGGGGTTTCGGTACTTCCCATCTCGTAATCTAACCCCCGAACCTCAAAACAAGGAATCTCTGTTTTCGTAATCAAACTTAGGCTATTATCAATAGGTTTTTCTTATGTTCCTCAAAACATAGGTGGCGACTCTAAACAATCTAAAACAAGTTAGACATCCTATGATAATTCACCGCTCTAGCCAAGTTGTGGTTTCCCGGGGTATCTACAGGGAGTAAAATAAATCTTGAAGAAATTCGAGACCCAGAAAATGACATCGAACCGATAGTGGAACAAGAACAAGAACCACAAGGAGTTGTGGAACCTGTTCAAAATACACAAGTAACTCGCATATATAGTAGGTTACGATCCGAGCCCGAGAGATAAGGATTTCTCATAACGGATAGTAATGAGGTGGAAATCATTGAGAATGATGAACCGACAACCTACAAAGAGTCGATGTCTTATCCTGATTTAGATAAGTGGCTTGGATCCATGCAATCAGAATTGCAATCCATGCAAGACAATCATGTTTGGAATTTGATTGATGCACCCGAAGGTGTAAAAACCATAGGATGCAAATAGGTCTTTAAGAAGAAGACTGACATGGATGGGAATACTTACAAAGCTAGGCTTGTAGCGAAAGGTTATAGGCAAGTTTATGGTATTGACTATGATGAAACCTTTTCACCCGTAGCAATGATCAAGTCTATAAGAATTTTGCTTGCCATTGCCGCATATCATGACTATGAAATATGGCAAATGGATGTCAAAACCGCTTTCCTAAATGGAAAACTACAAGAGGATGTGTATATGACACAACCAGAAGGTTTTGAACAAAATTCTAAGGTATGCAAATTGCAGAAATCCATTTATGGATTAAAGCAAGCTTCCAGGAGTTGGAATCTCCGTTTTGATGAATCGGTCAACGAGTTTGGTTTCATCAAGAACAAAGATGAGCCTTGTGTATACAAGAAGATTAGTGGGAGCATAGTGCTATTCCTAATTTTATATGTGGATGACATATTACTCATTGGAAACGACATTCCTACACTTCAGTCCGTAAAGACTTGGTTGGGAAAGTGTTTCGCAATGAAAGATATGGGTGAAGCCGCATATATACTTGGCATTAAGATCTATAGAGATAGATCAAGGAAGCTACTTGGTTTAAGCCAAAGTACATACATTGATAAGGTCATTAGAAGTTTCCGTATGGAAAATTCTAAAAGAGGTACCTTACCGGTATTACATGGGGTTTCTCTAAGCAAGACTCAATGTCCAAAAGATGAGCGTGAGAAAATGAATGATTTTCCATATGCTTCGGCAATTGGGTCCATCTTGTATGCCATGATCTGTACTAGGTTGTATGTATCTTATGCTTTGAGCATGACAAGTAGATATCAATCCGACCCCGGCGAGAATCACAGGGTAGCTATAAAAGCGATTCTTAAGTACTTGAGAAGGACTAAAGACTCGTTTTTGGTCTATGGATGAATGGAAGATGATCTTGTTGTAAATGCTTACACGGATGCAATCTTCCAAACCGACATAGATGACAGTCGATCGCAATCGGGTTTTGTGTTTATGTTAAATGGTGGAGATGTAAGCTGGAAGAGTTCCAAGTAGAGTACAACCGTTGATTCTACAACGGAAGCTGAGTATATTGCTGCATCGGATGCTGCAAAGGAAGCTGTTTGGATTAAGAAGTTCATCACTGAACTTGAAGTGGTTCCTAGTATTGCTAATCCAATAGACCTTTATTGTGATAATAATGGTGATATTGCTCAAGCAATGGAACCAAGGGCACATCAAAAATCCAAACACATACTTAGGCGTTACCATGTCATTCGAGAGATCATTGACAGAGGTGACGTGAATATATGCAAAGTACCTACTGATGACAATGTCGCGGACCCACTAACAAAGGGACTTCCACAAGCTAAACATGAAGGTCATGTTAGGTCCATGGGTATTAGATACATGGGAGATTGGACCTAGGGCAAGTGGGAGATTGTTGGTAGTGGTGCCCTAGGCACGTTTAATAAACGTTGTAATTGTTATCATTTATTTCATATCAATAAAGAGATGTTTTGATTATTATTGTTGTTCATGTTTACTTATAATAATCTCAGTCCCTAGTACTTGTTAAGCACTAGTATAAAGGCTAAATGATCATGGGATGATCATGTTAGATTTATAGGTACTTGTTTGGAACAAGGTACTGGACATGACCCGCTATATGAGATTTATGTCATGGTCCATGTCGTACATATATCTCATATTAGTTATGTCATTTGAATCCTTAGACATGAAGTTCTTATAGTCTTTCACTTGATGAACATTATGTTTGACATATTCAAACGCTACCTTTAACCGAGTAGTTATAAAGTGTATGATTGTCATAATCGGATTCACGTAGGGAAGAATAATAAGATAAATGGATTTGTCCCCCTTCGGAGAGATCTCAAGCTTAGGCCTCTCGTAGGAATGATGTTGATGAAAATGTTCGGCCGGACTCAAATGAATTGATTAGATCAATGTCATTTGGATTATCAACATATTCGGAATCAAGAAAGTATTGAACAAAAACAAGTTGACCGTTTGACCATGACTTGTGTTCAATGAGATCGTGGACAAATGGATTGTGACATGTTCTAAAGGAATGCGAACTTGTATCTAGTTATACTATTTGGGTAGGTATGACGGTTTGCTAGAACCTAATCATATCTTATGGATTCATGTTTGAACTCATTGCCAACTGAGTATAATCCTAGAGGGTCACACACAATGGAACGAATCCTAAAAGGACTATATTGGAAAATTAAGGCTTTCTGATCCTGGTGTGCGACCGCACAAACCAGGCTGGGCGTCCGCACAGGTTTTGGGCGACCGCACACCTGATTTTGGGCTGCCGCACAGTGTGTCGGGACAGACTTCCTGATTTAATTAGGAAAAGGATATTGGATGGGTTTTGACACAAGTTTCCTATTTGGATTAGGTCTAACTTATATATAAACAGCCAAATTCAGGCCAGAACAGACCCTAGCTTTTGTGCAAGTCTCCAAAGAGTTTGAGAGAGTTTTATTTTGTTCTAAGATATCCTAGATTGAAGAACAAAACAATACACAAAATAATATTCCATATAGTTCATATTAATTGTGAAAACGAGTTTCACAATTTTGGTCTAGCAACCAAGATCAAGTGTTCTTGATATTCGTTCAAGGTGTGGATATCGCTAGAGGGTGAAGCTCATCATCTTCAAAGTTCGTGTTCTTACTTGTTCGTGATTAAGCTTCAATTTCTCCACCAAGATCAAAGACCAAATTCAAAGTCATCAAAGGTTAGTTTTTCTAGTATTCATATTGCAAGTATTTGATTTAATCATATGAATGGATCTATGGGCTTTGAGTATCATAAAATTTTAAATGCTATTTTCCGCTGCGCATGTTACTTTGAAACCCAACACGAACAACTTTGAAATACCCCTACTACGGTAAACCCAAGGGTTAACATTCAAAGACTGTTGGGGATTGTTCACCCAAAGCCTCTCTTAAAGCAACATGTTCAACAACCTATCACTCCCTCTCGTCATGTCTCCCTAAATAACAAGTCGAGAAATGCCAAAAAGAGTCTCTCCTAAAATTATGGGCAGAATGTTATGACCCGCGCAGGCCCGCATCACCAAGTCCAAACATTCCCCACTAGCAAATCCTTTCTGAGAAGGGAAAAAACCAAGGAAAATAAGCACAAAGAAAGATGGTCTAGAGCAATGGGAGAGTTAATGTCCCCATGCTTGAAGCGTTCGGGCATCCAACAAACGTCAACATGTTTGCCTCTAATGTACCCACCGACTCTGTCCTCAGTTGTGTCATGAAAGGTTGCTAACCTCCTCTCCAAGGGAACGAAACCAAATGGCAAGGCTATTTCATCCTTCTCTTCACCACCATAAATTGCCACAAAGTCTTCATAAGTGGGAGTTATCTCATTGTATGAGAAGTTAAAAACATGATTATCCTCATCCTAAAATCTAGCAGCAGCCCCCAAAAGGTTCACATTCGCATTCATATGGGAGAATGACCAAAGGCACCCTATGCCAAACTTTTTGTTAAATTCCTTGCGACAAGAGCATGGAATTTTAGCAATCCACTTCTTCAAAGATGTGGTATAAGCCCCCCATTCAATCCTTGAAACCCTTGCATGATTGTCCATTATGAAGGCAAGAAAAGTTGATAACAAGACAAGAATGTGTGCAAAAGCTGTAGTTGGTACGTTCTGCCCCATGAAGAATTTCCAGCTCTGTCGCCAAGCTTGGTTGCTTCCACATAGCAACGGATCCCGTGCAACTCCGTCGAGGCCCGTTCGATTGTCTCCAAGGATCTATATACACCAGTCCCTATGGCTCATGCATTGTATAAAACTAGGAAAATGTAAATAGACTAGTATGTACAAATAAGCTGCTATAGTCTCATAGTCTTAGTACATAAAGTGTCTGCATGCATCAAAATATCTAGTTTATAATTGTCTCTCTCTCTCCTATGACTAACAATGCAGGAACATCAAGGAGCAATCCACGTACTAATCCGAGTCCGTCTCAGCGGTGTCGCTCTGCTGTATCGAACGGCGCAAGCCACTGGCATTAGAACCCTATCCACGGACAGCTCGTCCACCAGTGTGGGAAGATCCAGCCTCAGTAGGGAAATGCTCTCTACGATGGGGTATAAAAACATCCTCCCTCCGGCAGGTACAAGCATGGTAAGCCTCTCTCAGTAAGCGCGTGAGGAAGTTCTCGTGCCGAACAGACCGAACGTATGCCTCCCGAGTCACCTAAAAATGTCCAAAGAAATGAATGTAAACAACAGAACAAGTATATGCATGGGATAATCTAAAGCAGAAAGACAAATCATACCACAGCATCAGGCGGAGGAATGTATGTCTCCTCCACTATGTCGGCATCTGTCGTCTCCAGGCTAATCTCCACCTCCCTACTGCCACGCATCACTCTGATGCTGTTCGAACAAAGAGGCATATCAACTAAAGGCCGACTCCGACCAACATAACGAGCCGAGCTCGATCCCTCTCCTGAGAGCATCCTAGCCTGTACCTGTGGGCTAATCAGACGTGTCCGAACGAAGCCATTATAATCATCACTACCTCTGTAGTGATCTACCAGAGTCAAAGTCAGAAAGCTCCTCAGCCTAGCAGGACGAAGCATGTTTTACGGGGGATCACAGGGAACCCATAGTACTACAACGGCCCTATACTGACGGATAACCCGCTCGCCAAGGTACATGGCATCTCCACTAAGGCCCACTGTAGATACCCCGGGGGACCACGGCTTGGCTAGAGCGGTGAATTATCCTAGGATGTCTAACTTGTTTTAGATTTGTTTAGAGTCGCCACCTATGTTTTTAAAGGAACATAAGAAAAACCTAGAAATAGCCTAATTTATGTACAAAACCAGAGATTCGGGAGAGAAGGGTTCGGGGGTTAGGTGACGGAGTGGGAAGTACTTAAACACCCACTCCGCCCCGCTTATGCGGGTCTTGCTACTATTGGTGTTCTAATGCTAAATGTCCTTCAATTTATTAACAATGCTAACAATTATAATGTAAAGAAAAAGGGGAAAAGAATGATTTTATTAATTTAATGCTAAATGGTTACATGTTGGACTAGTGCTAAATGATTACATTAAGAAATGAAATATAAATTAAATGAAGTTTGGAATGTCGGGATGTAACCTTGGCCAAACTTCAATAGTGAAGTGGCCTTTTGGTTGTATCCCCTTTTATGGAGATTGCATACTAGTAAGACTAGACAAATAAAATAAGAGAAGAAAAGAGATGTTGTACCTTAGGAAAGAGGACTTCAAACTTGGACTTGAAAATGGTGTTGTTGTAGAGAAAATGTTGTGCAAACACTTTGTGTAGTGTTTTGTAGAGAAAGATTGTTGAGATGATTTGTGTAGAGTTTTTGTTCAAGTCTCAAAATTGGGTCTTTTTCCAAGGTAGGAGATGATGGTTTTTATAGGTAAAAAAGAGAGGGAAATGATGGAGGGAAATTGGTCATCCATGTGAGATGGAATTGACCAATAGAAAATAAGATAAATAAAATAATTAATAAAAGGAAATAAAAGAAAATCAAATGAAATAAAGATGAAATATTTAGTTTTTGGAAGAAGGCTAGAATAAAGGATTTGGTAGTTAATGAAATAAGGGGGGATGAACTTGGATGTAAAAAGGAGGTTATTTGTGATCAAAGAAGATGTTTGTAAATAAGAAAAGGGAGGGAAATAAGGTGCAATCCGTTACTGCCAAAGTGGGAACGCGCGGGTCCGGCTTTTGGGGCGGGACGCGCGCGCGGCTCACTGGCAGTGCCGAAAGCGCCCGCGGGTAAAAATGACAGAAAGACAGAAATGACTCTAAAATTAATTCTGTTATGCAGTTTAGTCCAAAACTAACGGAATCAGTTAAGAACTTAACCGAAGTAACAGTAATTAATAAAAAATAAGTTAAATAAAAATACTATGTATGCAATCGGGTGAGAGGTCCAAGGCGGGGTGTCTACAGAGCCCCTCGGCGACGTGGATTGCAAAGCAAAACGCGTCGACGAAAGTAAAAACACCCGCCGAGGACATCGACAAAGAAAAAGAAAGAAAAGAAAGCAAAGACTCGATGAAAGCAGTAATTTGAAATTGTGAGAGATAGTGGTGCGCTCCCTGTGTGAGCGGCTTTTGTTGATAGAGGGGGTGGCATGATCCGGTAGATGAACCTGCCGGCTGAATGTTTTGAATGAGGCCGTTAGTGAACCGGTTTGATGAATCCGTTAGTGAATCCCTTGAATGAGTCCGTTGGTGAACCCTTGTTGACGAATCCGTTAGTGAATCCGTTTGATGAATCCGTTAGTGAATCCCTTGGATGAGTCCGTTGGTGAACCCTTGTTGACGAATCCGTTGGTGAATCCGTTTGAAGAATCCGTTAGTGAATCCTTTGGATGAGTCCGTTGGTGAACCCTTGTTGACGAATCCGTTGGTGAATCCATTTGATGAATCCGTTAGCGAATCCCTTGGATGAGTCCGTTGGTGAACCCTTACTGACGAATCCGTTAGTGAATCCGTTTGATGAATCCGTTAGCGAATCCCTTGGATGAGTCCGTTGGTGAACCCTTGTTGACGAATCCGTTGGTGAATCCGTTTGATGAATCCGTTAGCGAATCCCTTGGATGAGTCCGTTGGTGAACCCTTGTTGACGAATCCATTGGTGAATCCGTTTGATGAATCCGTTAGTGAATCCCTTGGATGAGTCCGTTGGTGAACCCTTGTTGACGAATCCGTTGGTGAATCCGTTTGATGAATCCGTTAGTGAATCCCTTGGATGAGTCCGTTGGTGAACCCTTGTTGACGAATCCGTTGGTGAATCCGTTTGATGAATCCGTTAGCGAATCCCTTGGATGAGTCCGTTGGTGAACCCTTGTTGACGAATCCGTTGGTGAATCCGTTTGATGAATCCGTTAGCGAATCCCTTGGATGAGTCCGTTGGTGAACCCTTGTTGACGAATCCGTTGGTGAATCCGTTTGATGAATCCGTTAGTGAATCCCTTGGATGAGTCCGTTGGTGAACCCTTGTTGACGAATCCGTTGGTGAATCCGTTTGATGAATCCGTTAGTGAATCCCTTGGATGAGTCCGTTGGTGAACCCTTGTATGAGTCCGTTGGTGAACCCTTGTTGACGAATCCGTTGGTGAATCCGTTTGATGAATCCGTTAGTGAATCCCTTGGATGAGCCCGTTGGTGAACCCTTTGACGAATCCGTTAGTGAATCCGTTTGATGAAATATTTCTTTGAAGTCTCGTGCCATTTGGAGTCACACTTGACTTTTTGAATTGTGGGGTGCGGGCACAGTTGACCGTGACCATTTTCTGCTGGGGATGAAGTGCCTCGAGTTGCAGATGCTGTTTGACTTCGCGGTGGTACCTGTTATGTGCTTTGCAGGTATATGTGCTAGTGCAAGAAGATGCATGAAGAGAGAAATTGTGCTCGTGGTGCGATGTGATTTGAGAGCAGTTTTGCATGAGAGAGAGCTTTTGTAGGAATGGAGAAAGTGATTTTGTGTGCGGTGTGATTTTGAGGAAAGCATTGGATGTATTCATACCTTCACTTACCATTTCCGCTTGAGTGGAAATGGATTTCTGATGTCCGCGGAGGATGCTTTGATGGAGAATGTCCATTCCTTGGATGTTGATGAGAGAACGCTCTTGATGATGGGTTGGCGAGATGGTACTTTGGATGATGGGTTGGTTGTGCAAAGGCTGCCTACGTATCCCTTGAAGGGAATCAACCAGCGTATTTCAGGGATGAATGCAGGATATGGAGAATGCTGGAGGAGAAGCTAGGAGCAAAGCAGAGTAAAGCACATACTTTTGCACATAGAAGGAGAAAAAGAAAAATAAAAATCTTTTTTTTTTTTTTTTTTTTTTTTTTAGTTCGTGGGTGAACCATTTTAACCATTGTGTGCTTGTGAAGCCAACCCAAGATTAAGTCATGTTCAGTCGAAGTCCGGATTGCCTCGCTTGAATTCTGTTGTCGCCGGTGTGCCCAACGAAGATTGATGTCTAGCCCCAAGAGATTTGTCGATTATGGGGCTTCAAAAGGCTTTTGATGCCGAGATGAGGGTTGCTGATTGTAAAGCCCCTAGAATGCCTTTGATGCCAAATTTTGAGGGACTTGCATAGCTCCAAGATAAATCAGCTCTTGGCCCATTCGAGTAAATCGCCCTTTGTTGTTGTAGTGAGCAAGCCCAAAGAGGAGATCGTTGATGCCAAGCTTTGAGAGATTGCAAAGCCCCAAGTGTCGTGGGCTTGTAGATGGCGGGATGTGAAGACCTTTCATTGTAAGCCCCAAATTACCTCGTGATTGGCTCGGCATTGAGAACGGATGTACCGTTTGGTAGAATTCTTGATAGAGATCTCCTTCTTGCTCTTTCTAGGGAGATGAATGGCCTCATTGTGGTCGATACCCAAATGGCTGAGGGCTTATGTCAAAGGATGCAGTAATGTCTTGCGGTGCCGTCGAGGTCGCGGAGGATAAGGTCTTGGCGTGATAAATTCTCAAATGAGTATGTTTGCTTGACTCTTCTTGAGTTGAACTAATGACGGATCTTCGGATGCAACTAGTGCTGTGGCCCAACTTTATCTGAGCTGCACCTTGTGCTTTTGATCTTGGAGAAGGGGGTGCTGAATTGCAGAAACATTGGGATTGGCCGTGGCATTTCCCGCTATAACCCTGTTTTGATTAGAGTTTAGCATATTGAATCTTTTTCCTTTTCTCTAAGACTTTCTTCATGATCTCGTTGAAAGTTCTAACAAAAATCATCAACTTCATTCATAACATCGGAGTCTTCATTTAAAACCAAGAGGCCTTTGAAGTGTTGAGAGACCCTTGAATTTTGATTGTTCTCATGGAGCCATAATACTACTCCACATTGCACTTGCTCGAGTATTGTTGCCCAAAAGACTGTCGGTCGCGAAGCCCTAATACTGCCCTTTGCTTGAATTACTGTAATGTCGTAGCCCAAAAGATTGTAGATTGCGAAGCCCGTTGAGACCTTCGGTGCCGAATTGAGGAAGCTTCCAATGTTGCACATGACTTTGCTGGGGATACCGCTGGGGAGTTAATTGCTCTTTGCCGAGGGAGCCTTTAAGACTTGACCGTAGCCCCTAGAGTGCCATCATTGATTGCGAGAAAGGTCCACCCTTGATTGGGGAAACGAGCACGGGCACACATGACAAGAGGGCTTTTTGACATCCCTTTTGAGGGACTTTGAGGATAGTCTCACACATCTTTCTTGAGCATAGCCCCTAGGGCGTATTGATTGCCAAATGAAGCAAAAGAATCCCTTGTTCTTGAGTCACATAGCCCCTAGGGCGTCACCATATATTGAGCAAAGCAAGAGTGACTCGTCCTCGTGTGAGGGAATAAACATGAGAGGATATGGCAAGAGCTACTCCATTTCTCGGGAGCCTTTCGGCGTACTTTAGAAGCACATACTTGAAGAAGCTTTGAAAACTGAGACACATGTCGTTGTTATTTGTTGCCCAAGCCAATTGACTAGCTAGGGATTATTTGTGCAACCTCGTGCCATTTTATGATGGGCTCGTTCTCGGACGGGTCTTGGCTACCACGGGCCTTTTTTTTTTTTCATGAACCCAAAAATGCACACTGCTGGAGAATGATGCCGATAACCCAAGACAACCTTTGACGGTGCTATATCTTGTCGAGCCTTTTGCAATCCCAAAGTTGACTCGGTGGGGAATTGACTTGCTGAGGAGATTCAATGTAGAACTTGTCTTCTTTAGAGGCCGGGGATCTCCATTTCTCTTTCCCTTCTCTCTCTCTCTCTCATTTTTTTTTATGACGCACCCTGTTTTTTGCCTAGACCGCCCTTTCGGGTTTTCAATCTAGCGGGCATCTTTTTTGCGTCTTCATCATTTTTTTTTTTTTTGACTCAATTGATGAGGAAGTGTGCATTGACTCTAGCTGAGGAGATAAGACATGTGATTTTGCGGTGGAGACCTTTTGTCACTAAAGATGAGTGACATTGACTTGACTTGACTAGGGAAGTGTCCCTAGTATTGACATGTATTTTTTTTTTTTATTGAATTGAACGACTCACGAAGGCAAGTAAGTCATTAAGAGAGAAGAGAAGGAAAGCCCCAATTTGATTGCAAGAAATTGGGAGTATGCAGAAAGAATAGAAGTCTTTAGACTCGACAAGGAACGCGAAATGATTCCAAATCTAAGAAAGTTGTTCAATCTTTTTGGTGATTAATTCATTGGCAAATGAATCGTACAAAGATGTCTTGACAAGTTCGAGATGAAGGCCAATCACCATAACGCGCTAGGGCTAAACATATTTTCTTTCTTGCATGAGACCGGACCCGCAGGTTGCCTACGTTCCTCCAGTGTAGAGGCTCAGGTCACCGTAGTTCTTGTGGATTCTCCATTCTTCGGGATGGAATTGTTGCTTCGTAGCTTCGTCCTTTGTTGGTGGATGATGATGTTGATCTTCTTTGATTGAGGGGGATTTTTTTTTTTTTTTTTTTTTTTTTTTTTTTGTGCTCTAACTTTTGCCTAGGTTGATTTGATGATTTCAACCTAGCGAGCCTTTTTTTTTTTTTTTTTTTTTTTTTTAATCCCCTTTTGAAAACTTGCTTCATGATTGTTGCTCCACCTTTCTTTGTCTTGATTTCGTCATTGTTGATGTCTTCGTTGTTGATGCCGTTGTCGATGTTTAGCCCTTAGGCGTTCAAGTGATGGCCTTCGTTCTAAAACGTGTTTAGACATCTTTTCATCATTTCGCCAAGAATTAGATTGAACAACTTGGAAGAGTGTATGAGGACAAGAACGACTTTTATTTGATGATTGACACAAGTGGGATGAAAGAAAACTTTAATGCACACATTAGAGGACTTTGACTCTTTTTTTTTTTTTTTTTTTATCCTATCTCTAGGTAGAGAAAGAGAAACGGAGATTGTTGTCGTCATCCCCCATGTCGTTGTAGTCCTCATTGTCGTTGTAGTCTTCCATATCACTACATTCTTCCATGTCATTGTTTGGGAACCCTTTGTCGTTAAAGCTTGTGTCATAGGAGGACTCGGCCACTTCTCGGAGCAAATAGTCAATTCTAACCCCCGCATCATACATGCTTGAAAATTCGGAGTGAAAAGCCCCACTAAGATGAGTGCGGTAGTCCATTTTCAAACACTTCAAGAAGATGTCCATTTGTTCCTTCTTGGAAGGCCTATCAACCATCTCGGCTAGCTTGTCATTCCAACGGCAATAGAAGTCCCCAAATGATTCATTACCATTTGCACGGTGCTCTCCAATTCCTTCTTGGTGGGGCGGAATATGGAGTTGCATTGATATTGTGACTTGAAGGCAAGAATAGAGGCATCCCAATTGAGGCGGGTGGAAACTGGAAGACCCATATACCAATCTTTTGCGACCCCCTCGAGAGTAAGCGGGAAGCATTGTGCCATTATTTGAGGAGACACTTTCTTTGGTAGCATGGCCCAAATGTAGGAGTCGACATGAGCGTTGGGGCAAGAGTTTCCGTTGAACTTGCCAATATCGGGCATCTTGAACTTTTCGGGAAGAGCCTCCATTGTGTTCATGAGGAGAGAAGCTTGATGAAGATCGGTGTTTGGGCCCTTGTGCAAATTTAGCCCACTAAGCCTTTGGTCAATATAGGACATGAGAGTGTTGACCAAACCGGTATCAATGCTTTGGACCTTTCTTTCACCCGTGAGCCCTTTCAATTGGTTCTTGAGTTTAACAACTTCTTTCTTGTGGGCCATTTTCACATGCTCGTAACGGGCTCGCCATAAATCATCCTTGCGGCGGACATTCTCGGCTAGTGTATCAACTTGCCCTTTCAATGCTTCCACCATGTGGAATAACCCTTCGTTGGACACGGGAATGCCGTTGTCGTTGCCGTTTGAAGCCATTGGACCTATTGGAAGAGCACGGTTGATCTTAGATTGGCCCCACAAACACCTTTTGAGTAAAATAAATTTAACCCACAAACACAAAAAAGACTCAACCATATAAAGAAAATGACTCTTTTTTTTGTTTTTGTTTTTTTATTTACAAAGTCGGAAGGACGTGGTCCTTTTTGGGGTTTCTAGAAAAATAGTGGAATCGTCACACTAGTATATAGACCTTCTCGCGGTCCCATATACTCATCGGATTCCACCACGCTTGTGAATCCTACATGTGTCGGGATTAAACTAAATTAATGTAGTAAAGCATACATGCGGGGACGGATTTTTATTTTCGTCCATAATAACCACTTTTGGGGACGGAGTTTTATTTCGTCCATTGCAACAAGTTGGCATGTATGATTTGAAGACATTAGTTTAGGGAAATCTCGGCACATGGAAACCGACTTGAGTCACGGAGTGTTAGACCCTAACTAGAATTGTGTGGTTTGTGCTCGGCTTGAATATGAGGCTCAAAGGTCACCCCCGGCATGTAGTCATGAACTACGCCACGGGCTGAGGTTGACCGCTTCGGAAGAGTCAAGGTCAGGTGGAGCTTGAAACTTCCTAGGACGGGCCTCGACGGGTTTGGGGTTGGACTTGTGCGACTCGATAGTGAGCAGTTGATAAGAATATGTGCATGTAGTGTGAGGTCTAACAAGTGACAAAATATTTTTTTTTTTTATTTTTTTTTATTTTTTTTTATTTTTTCAAAGAAAGAAAAAAAAAAGGAAACAAATAAGCACGTATTTACAACTCCCGAATCACCCGTGTGACCGGTAAAAAATAAACAGAAAGTAAAAGAAATTGTATGCAGGCCCGATGCCCACACACTGTCATTCTGCTATGTTCTGCTTTCTGTGCACTGTTCTGTTTCTGGAAAATTACCCAGAAGCGCGCGCCTCAGGGAAGTGATGTGGGAAGCGCGCGCATTTCGCAATGAATATGGGAGGCGCGCGCATCTGGGTTACCTGTCAGAATGTTAGAAGAAACTGCGGACTCAGGGGATTGCCCTGGTCCCAAATTATGTAACTTTCCCCTGCAGAAACTTGTTAGCACAGAAATATGAAATTGAAGGACGAGAAGGGAGGTGGGCGATTCTGGTAATAAGGGTAGGACGCGCGCGCTTTAGGCCAAGAAGGCCAAAGGCGCGCGCTTCCCGCCCTTTTTTACCAGAATGCCCAGAAAATAAAATAAAAGAACACCAAAAATGAAAAACGCAAGTTTAACCCTCTAAATCGTCCCCAGCAGAGTCGCCACTGTAGATACCCCGGGGGACCACAGCTTGGCTAGAGCGGTGAATTATCCTAGGATGTCTAACTTGTTTTAGATTTGTTTAGAGTCGTCACCTATGTTTTTAAAGGAACATAAGAAAAACCTAGAAATAGCCTAATTTATGTACAAAACCAGAGATTCGGGAGAGAAGGGTTCGGGGGTTAGGTGACGGAGTGGGAAGTACTTAAACACCCACTCCGCCCCGCTTATGCGGGTCTTGCTACTATTGGTGTTCTAATGCTAAATGTCCTTCAATTTATTAACAATGCTAACAATTATAATGTAAAGAAAAAGGGGAAAAGAATGATTTTATTAATTTAATGCTAAATGGTTACATGTTGGACTAGTGCTAAATGATTACATTAAGAAATGAAATATAAATTAAATGAAGTTTGGAATGTCGGGATGTAACCTTGGCCAAACTTCAATAGTGAAGTGGCCTTTTGGTTGTATCCCTTTTTATGGAGATTGCATACTAGTAAGACTAGACAAATAAAATAAGAGAAGAAAAGAGATGTTGTACCTTAGGAAAGAGGACTTCAAACTTGGACTTGAAAATGGTGTTGTTGTAGAGAAAATGTTGTGCAAACACTTTGTGTAGTGTTTTGTAGAGAAAGATTGTTGAGATGATTTGTGTAGAGTTTTTGTTCAAGTCTCAAAATTGGGTCTTTTTCCAAGGTAGGAGATGATGGTTTTTATAGGTAAAAAAGAGAGGGAAATGATGGAGGGAAATTGGTCATCCATGTGAGATGGAATTGACCAATAGAAAATAAGATAAATAAAATAATTAATAAAAGGAAATAAAAGAAAATCAAATGAAATAAAGATGAAATATTTAGTTTTTGGAAGAAGGCTAGAATAAAGGATTTGGTAGTTAATGAAATAAGGGGGGATGAACTTGGATGTAAAAAGGAGGTTATTTGTGATCAAAGAAGATGTTTGTAAATAAGAAAAGGGAGGGAAATAAGGTGCAATCCGTTACTGCCAAAGTGGGAAGCGCGCGGGTCCGGCTTTTGGGCGGGACGCGCGCGCGGCTCACTGGCAGTGCCGGAAGCGCCCGCGGGTAAAAATGACAGAAAGACAGAAATGACTCTAAAATTAATTCTGTTATGCAGTTTAGTCCAAAACTAACGGAATCAGTTAAGAACTTAACCGAAGTAACAGTAATTAATAAAAAATAAGTTAAATAAAAATACTATGTATGCAATCGGGGTGAGAGGTCCAAGGCGGGGTGTCTACACCCACCAGTAGAACCCGAGAAGCCGTCACCATGGTGGCAAAACCAACAGATATCTCATTGGCCTCACTCCATGGGTAAAACATCACCTTAGCAAGCGTAGACCTAGTGAGAACCCTCCTTAAATCCGTGGCATCCATAGTCTTCCTATCCTTGGACTTCCTGGACACCTGCCTGTTGCTCTTGCCCTAATAAGAAATGGTAGGAACGGCCTTGTTGTCACTAATCTCTAGTTGAAAGGGGGCAACGCCGAAGATCTCGTATACCCACACCTATACATGCAAAAAACAAAAGCAATTCAGAAATATGTGTTACGAACCAAAATTTGTGCCAGACAAAAGAATAATAAGAGTGTACCTCAAAAGCAAACTGGAACCTGTCAAATGCAGATGAGCTAGCCCTCGAGCAGTGGTCCAGAGCCCGGTACATGTCAGCTAAACCTGCTCCACCCCAAGAGATCTCGCTCACCTGAGACAAATCCTCCAAGGCCCCCAACAGTGAGTACTGGCAGACAGTAGCCACTGGGAAAAAGAATCTCTGAGAAACTGTACTAGAGAAAAAGTCGGACCAGGCAGTCCAAATCATACTCCTCTCTCTTAAAAGCTTCTATGGCCAATACCACAAGCCTCTGCACCTTGCCAGCTTCCATTCCATAACCCTTCACACCTCCCCCAAGATTGGTGTCAACGCCCAACAAATCCCGCTGGTAATCCCGTCTGCCCGCCATGCTCTCATCAAAAGGCAGAGGGGTAGTAGAAAACTTCAGCCCTATAATAGCTGTAAAATCTGTAGGGATGATGGTAATCTCTCCCCAACTTAGATGGAATGTGTGAGTGGTGTCCCACCAGAACTCTCGGCAGACCTGAATCACCGCCGCCACCTTCAAAGTATCAACGACCATCCGGATAGCCTCAAAGAAGGGACCAAATCCCATGGACTTGATTCGAGCATGGAAACCACCTAGACCCTATGGTAGTGATGCCCACAACAAACCCACAGTCATGGTGGAACCACGAGCCTTGAATATCTACACATAAACATAGCAAAGGTACGTTACTTTCCTAGCAAATTACATTTCATACTAGGCATATATTGCGTTATTATAATAAGTGCGAAGAAAGAGAAAGAGGCAAAGTCCGAAATTTACCTCTCTCATCTCCGGAAGGCCCTTGGCTAATGATCCAAGTCGATGTATAAGTCATAATCGTGATCGAAGGTCGACTTCAAATGACCATCCCAAAAGTTTTGAGTCGCCATCCCCGTCCTCAAGCCGCCCCGCTGCGACATTTGAACCGCTTGACCACCCGTGTCTGGGTCAATTTCTTCATTTTCCTCCTCCAAAGGAACCTCATTTCCTCCCCTTGGTGTCTGTGCTCCGGTGGCACATAATCACCATAACCCGCGAAACCACCGCCGGTGCCAAGCATATCATCGATCGATCTATCCGCCATGGCTTCGGATGTATAAAATGGAGCTCTTAAGGTTCAACAATAGCAGCTTTCTCTCTCTAATTCGTCAATTTCTCTCTCTAGGCTCGAATGGAGGAAGAAGAAGAAGGAAGAAGGAGAGACTGGCGTTATGACCAAGAATTTGGTTAAACCAGAGATTTGGCCACGCGGCCACTCTCGCCCCGGGCAATCCCAGCCGTCCGATTTCCCCCTTTGATCAATCCGTGTGAAAAGACTCTGGCCAATCAGAATCCTTGGCCATACGGCCACTTTCTGTTGGAGATTATGCACTAGGCCCTTGAGAAAGGCCTTGCATTACATAATGTTCTCATTTGTTATGGAGATAACAACCCTGGACTATTATATGCTTTACATGTTTATTATAATAATCCCCGTCCCTAGTACTTATGAAGAACTAGTATAAGTTTAATTGATGATCATTTGATGATCATGTGTATATGATACAGATTAAACTTATGGGTACTTGTTGGAGAACAAGTACTGGAATCGACCCACCTATGAGATTTATGTCATGGTCAAATGTCATAATTAAATCTAATAATAGTCATATCATTTGATATCCTTAGACCTGAGATTATCATGGTCTTCCACATGATGAACATTATGTTTGACGTACTCAAACGCTACCCTTAACTGGGTGGTTATAAAGGCTATGATTGGCATAATCGGATTCTTGTAGGGAAGAATGATAAGTCAAGATGGAATTTGTCCCTCCTTAAGAGAGATATCTCTGCTTAGGCCACTCGTAGAGTGAGATTGATTAAATCAAATGAATTGATGTGATCAATATCATTTGCTCATAATCAATCTACTCAAGATCGAGAAAGCATTGAACAATATATGTTGACGTGGACCATGACTTATGTTCAATATGATATCGTGTGACAAAAGGATTGTAATATGTTCTATGATCATAACGAACTTCGTTAAGTTATATTAATTGGGTAGTCATGATGGCTTGCTAGAGTCCGCTCATGACTTATGGGTTTGACCTTGGTTAGACTCATTGCCAACTTAATATAATCATATGGGGTCACACACAAAAGAACGAATTTACAAAAGGGCTATATTAGAATTTCGGAAAAACCTTAAAATTGGATTTTAAGGGAAAAACAGAAAAAACGAGAAATCTAGAGGGGTGGTCCAGCCGAACCCTAGGCTATACCCGGTCAGACCTAGGCAGTCCGGTCAGAACAGATTTGCTACCCGGGCGGTGTGAATACCCCTTTCCGAATGCGTGCGACGCACGGGAAGTCTTTATTTTTATTTATCTTGATTTATCTTTTCTATGGGATTAGGATATTCAAGTTGGCATTTAACTTTATTAAGAGTCGCCACGTTGTTTTTATTGAGCTAAAACATTGAGAAACAGCTAACAGAGAGGGTTCGGGGGTCAAGTTACGACAAGAGAAGAATATCAAGTTATCACTCCTATCGCCCGAGCAGTCGGACTTTCTATCATGATGAATGTGTTAGTAGTGTGTTAGTGATTGAGACCGGATTCGAAGATTGCTTACGTTCTTCTCGTGATAAGAAGCTCAGGTCAGCGTAGTTCGCAAATAATCGGAATAGAGAGAAGAAGTGGGATCATGCATAATGAAAGGGGGGGGGACAAAGAATCATACAAGATGATCACATCCTAGAATAATTATTATACCATTGATAAGATCAATGTGTTGTCCTCATATTCATCCTTGGAGGGTTATTGATCATGGGAATATTTACCTAAAGTTTAGGGTTTAGAAGTAGTTCCTAGATCTCGTGGATCATCATCGGCTATACAATATAAACAGGGATTAAAACATTAGATCTAGCACGTTATGCATGGGATAAGCCGTAGATCTAGCATAATAATAAGAACATCATGAATATGCTTGAAATAACACATAAGCATGAAGATCGCTACCCTAGATATAGAGCATAGTATGAATTCTAGCAAGAACATGAAGAACACGTTATGAATCATATGAATATAGATGTATAAACATAATGAAACTAGCATAAATCAGATCTAAACTAAGAAAACATGACAAATTCTCACCAATCTTGACAATAACGAAGTCGAATCTTTTGCACAGATTCGCCGGACCTTCGGGATTGCTAGAGAGGCTTGGAGAGAGAGTTCTGCCATCAGTTTGGCTTGTAAAACTCGGGGGAGAGCATTGTGTATCGAATTATGAACTGAGGTCACCTATTTATAAGAAAATTCGACCTGGGAGAAGTGGCCGCCCGGCCGGTCCAAGTGGATTGTCTCGATTCCCGAGGTTCTGATCACCCTGGACTCTGGAGAAGGATTAGATAACTTCTATCTTTGCAGATTCATCCGATCAGTCATTGATATCTTCTTATCTAGGCTTTTCGAGAAATTCCGGATAAGTCCTACGCAGTTCGTAAATACCTGGGAGGTCCCTGTGAGTTCTAGAATGCCTAACAACTCCTTTTCAGGTTGGGTACTAACAGTAGCCCCTCGGTGACATTTCTTGCAAGGCATGGAGGGTCGTCGATTAAGAAAGGAACCAATCTGAAACATGAGTTCCAAATCGAGGAGAGGGATGTGAGAAGGTGACCAGGTTGGTCAGGCGGCTAAACCTATGTCTGGCTACCTACGTATCTAAGTGGAATCAAGCCATTCGTAGTTCGAGATTTATTGGGAAAGAAATAAATAAGACGCCGTATTTCGCTGGGGATCATCAAGCATTCGTCAGACAATAAAGTCGCGTGGACCCTATTGGGGAGGAAAGCAAAAAAGAAACGAGACATTGTCTTTCTACTTGAGATCGCCAAACATTCGTGAAGCAATAAAGTTGTTGTAGATGGACTCTATTGGGGAAAGGAGGGAAGGCCATACGCACGATGCGACAAAAAATTTTAATAATCGAGAACAGAATTAGGGATGAATTCTAACTTCCTATAGAGCACACGTAATCGATTTATAGACTGATCTTGGAGGATTAGGGATTACGGAGCTTCCGACCTTCAATTTATAATATTTAGGGTTTAAGGAGGTTTCGACCTTTAATTGTAAATTGATTTGGTTATTAAATTTTGGAAAATTTGAAGCCTTCCTAGGCCATTTTGGAAAATTTGAAGCGTTCCTAGGCCATATTTTATTTTTTTGGAAAATTTGAAGCCTTCCTAGACCATTTTGGAAAATTTGAAGCCTTCCTAGGCCATTTTTAGTTTTTTTTTAGAAAATTTGAAGCCTTCCTAGGCCATTTTTGGAAAATTTGAAGCCTTCCTAGGCCATTTTAATTTTTTTTTTTTTGGAAATTAGGGTTTACGGAGGTTTCCGACCTTCAATTTATAATTTTTAGGGTTTAAGGAGGTTTCCGACCTTTAATTATAGATTGACTTTAAGTGTTAGGGTTTACGGAGGTTCCGGCCTTCAATTTATAATTTTTAGGGTTTAAGGAGGTTTCCGACCTTTAATTATAGATTAATTTGGAAATTTGGAGGCCTTCCGGGCCAATTTGGAAATTTGGTTTGGAAACTTGGAGGCATTCCGGGCCGGTTTGGTTAATCTCTGGTCAAATTCTGGTTAAGTTTGGCTAGACGGGCCAATTTTGGATTAAAAATAAGCCGAGGGGCTAAATTTTAAATTTTTTCGCCTGGAGGCATAACTGGCCGCGTGGCCAGTCCTTCTGATTGGCTGGACCTTGGTTGACGAGGATCACCGATGGGCGCGCGAGGTGGAGGGAAGAGATCGTGCCACGTCGTCGGGACGGACTGGCTGCGCGGCTAGTTTCTTCGCTGGACAAACCCTACAAACAGCCGCCGGCTGTTGCTTTCTTCTTCACTTTTCTCCTTCTTCTTGTCGGGCTTTATAGAGAAAAAGAGAGATTTTGAGATATTTTGCCATTATAGTGATGGATTTCAACTTTATTTTTGGCGCGACGAAGGTGCGGGGCCACAATTCAAGCAAGGAGATGGAGCGGGGTAGCATCAACAACGGGCGAGGATGGCCTCTCAAAACTTCCATCCTGATGAATGGCATTTCACCATGGGACAACACTTTGACTTGTACGTGGGGCCAGACAAGCATTGGTCCGGTGGGAGTTTGATGGAGACGAAGGAGGTAACGGTCTCGCTTTTTATGCTTTTTGGATATTTTTATGTCTTTTATTTCATACTTGTCGTATTATTTTTAAGACTTCTTTGAATTAAATTAATCATTCGTGATTATTTAATTTTCTGGGATTTGTTGATTATTTTAGGGACGGAAAATATACGCGCAAGTAAAATAAAGCATGCATGAAGACTTTAATCTATAGCACATAATTTATATTGCTAGTTGGGTAACGTACCTTTGCTGTGTTTACATGCAGAGGATGAAATCTCGTGGGTCCACGAGGGCGGTCGCTGAGATATGGGAGAGATTGCCGCTGGCTGGGACGGTGAAGGAGAGGATCCGAGCTCTGGGCTTCGGTCTGTTTTTTGATGCTGTACGGGCTGTAGAAGGGACCCAGAAGGTGATGGGTTTGGTTGAGCTGATGAGAGAGTACTGGTGGGACACTACCCACACTTTCCACTTTAGTTGGGAAGAGGTGACCATTACTCCCACCGATTTTGCTGCTATTACGGGGCTTATGTTTATGGATGTGGAGCTGCCCTTTGATGAGTCTCTGTCTGCGGACTCCAACCGTCAGGTGGAGTTGATTGGTATACCGCTTGGCAGGGGCTTCAAGGGTAACGGCTTTGAGGCAGGTCGACTGAGGACCTTGGTGGATGGGGCTATTGGAGATTTTGTCGAGGGCATCAGTGACACTGATTGTCAGGTGCGAGCCATTCTGTGGTACAGCTTATCTTAGACTCTATAGTTTTGTCTGTCTTAGGTGACTCGGGAGGCCTATATCCGATCTGTCCGTAGGGGCAATATTTTTGAGAGGCTATTCCGGAGCTTCGCTGCTGCTTGTACCTGCCGTCGGGATGATGTGCTGCTGCCTCAGCGTAGAGAGAGGTCTTCCACAAGGGCTAAGAGTTTGATGTCTGTCCAGAGCAGGAGCTCGGGAGCTAGTGGGTCCCATCGACGGAGCAGGGTGGAGAGGATGATGATGTGGACATCGAGGATTCTGACTCGGACTAGATGTAGTCCTTTTATTTCCTGCATTTTGTTAGAGAGAGGAGAGGAACAGACAGATACATATTTATTTTTTTACATTTAGTACAATACATGAGCCTTAGGGGTAAAATAGGGATTGCACACTGTCGGGCATTTCCACCTTCTTTATCGGACTTCTTTTGTGACTTGTGACCTTCGAAATGTCTGAAATGGGTCCATTCCGGCGTTTGTTGGGGACAGACTGGCAATCTGTATGGAATGGCTTATGTGGCCGCCTGACCAATTATCATAGGAGGGACTGGCTGCGCGGCTGGTCCTTGATCTGAAACGATTTTTGTCAAATTTTTCCTTCTGAGATCATGATTTTGACTCCCAACTCTATATATTAACAGCCTGCGCAAATAGACGAGACAAACAGCAATTTTTCTTCCTTTTGCTTTAGATTTTGATCCTTCCACGCTTTTTTGATGGACAGACACCCTAGGATTTCTGAGGAGAGACAAAACTATTTCATCAAGAGTTTAAAGATCTGGGTTGGGAAGCTTTTGAGGACAACTCGTGCGAACTTTGATAGGAGATTCAGAATTAAGTGCCTTTGGTCCTTATATAAGGTTAAGTCCGATGAGAACCTGATTCGTGCTGCTGCTAAATTCTGGGACAACGAGAATCACGTCTTCAACTTTTCTTATAATGAAATCACCCCAACGTATGAAGATTTTGCAACCCTTTGTGGTGCTACAGTGACAGATAGGGTAGCTATGCCACAGTCTCAAATGCCTTCAGAACTTCGGATTTCCCAACTGCTGAGGATTTCTGTCGAAGATGCTAGGGGTTTGCTGTTGGATGGTGATGTTAACCTCTGTGGGATTCCCATTAGATTTATCAATAGCATGGTGGAATCTGACACGGCTCTGGACTGTCTAGCACTTTGTCTGTTTGCCTCAATATTATTTCCACCTTACGTAGGAGTAGCTATCATGGGTTGTCTTGATATGTTGGATCAAGCTCGAGACAATCATAGTATTGTCCCTTGCTTGCTCGGGGAGACTTTGTATGGTATTGGAGAGTTGGCCTCAGGAGCTCGAAAGGTGACCAGAGGGAGTACCCGACTGTTAACCTTGTGGTGGCTGCAGGAGAGACTTCGAGTCTTGGAAGAACCTGTTGGACCAGTATCACCTTGGGTTTGTCAGAGTAGGTGCATAAAGCATCGATTTGCAGGGATGGCTCATTCCTCATGGGTGACATATATGGCACAGATGAGTACTGCTCAGATTAAGTGGATGGTACCTCACTGGGGGTGATCAGAGCACGGTGGTCTCAGAGTGGTCTCTGCATGATTCGGGTCCCTGCCTTTGGTGAAACCACTTATTACTATGCAGTGCATGTGTGCCATCAATTAAGGGTGCCTCAGACTATACCTTTATCATGGGATGAGACTTGTATCCGAGTTAATGTTAGGATGTTCTCTATAAGTGCCGGGGTTGCAGTGCTCTTGGGGCGATGCTGGTCTTATGCTCTCATTCCTAGCGCTCTTTGTATACAGCGACCACATGACATACTTCTGTCTCGAGAATACTTGGACTGGTACCAGACGACTCTGGGGAATATGGGACAGACTCTGAGACGACTGAGACGTAGGGTAGTGGTACCTTATGTCTCGAGCAGACGCTTGAGGGAGGCCGAGAATGTGCAACGGGAGGTGGAAACTGAGTTGGCTCAATTAGCACCTACTGAGAGGAAAAGAGAGAGAGAGAAGGCCCAAGCAGGGTGACTCAGCTTAGGAAGGCTTTATTTGAAGATCCTACTAGACAGGCTAGACGTGGATGAAGAGACAAGAAACCGAAGACGGTTGAGGAAGAGAAAGAGGAGGAATGACTCCGAGTATCCAACTACAGCCGTTGCAGACACATAGTTTAGAATTTAGTTTGTTTTAGTTTATTTAAATTTCAAAGCAGGTTATTTATTCGCAGGTTCTTTCGAGCTTAGACTCATCAAATAAATGTTAACGTGTAGTGACTTTTGGAAATAGAGATTTCGCTTTAGTTATAAATAGATTGTTTGCTTTATTTGAAATTTTGCTCAAACCAGATTTAGATTTTTATTTATTTTTGAGACCGCACCATTGAAGGCTGCCTACGTTCCCCTTTTACAAGTAGGGCTAAGGCGCTCAGGTCACCGTAGATTATTTCTGATTGTAGAAAAGGAAGATAGAAGAGGGGGAAGTAATAATTTTTTTTTTTTTTTATTTTTTTTACAAGAGGGGATGGCTGTTGTAGGAGAGCGTTGATGGAGAGCTCCGATGGTGGAGAGTACTGCTTGTGGAGGCGGACCGTGGTGGTCAGTTGTAGTAGCGGTGGAGCTTGTAGATCTTGACTTGGGGAAGGCCATTGTCGTTGATGTATATCCACTCTTCATTCCGCTTGACTAGGCGACCCGTCTCGATGAGTAGTCGAACCTCTTCTTTCAATTCTTGGCAATCATCAGTGTCATGTCCTTCCTTCTGGTGGTATGAGCACCTTCTGCTTGGCTCGCTGGTTTGCGACATCATAGTAGAGCTTGGTTCTTGTAGTTTACCAATTTTCCCTAGTGCTTTGAATATGAGGCCCAAAGGTAGATCCGAGCTTGTGCCGTGTCGGAAAAGGATGGGGGTTCCATTTTGTGACTCGAATTTCCCATGTAGTGGTCGCAAGGACGGGGTATTCGCTAAGTAGCTCTTTAGTTGAGACAGAGCTATCTCACATCTCTGATTCCAAACTTCTCCTGGACAGTTCTGTAATTCTTTAATGATCGTGTCTCCTACCATTGTGAGGCGATTAATGTAGCCTAGCAGGCCTATGAGCTTAGTCCTTTCAATCTCTTGGTGAGGGGATGACATTGCTATTAACTCTCTGATCTTCTCAGGATCGGCTTTGAATTTCCGTCCCAATCTGTATCCTAGAGCTTTTGTCTAAACAGTACCAAATCTGCATTTTGACGGATCCAGGAGGATTTTCTGACTTCGCAGAATGTTGAAAATTTTCCGCAGATCTTCAATGTGTCGGCCGTAAGGTCTCTTGGAGTGCAACACTAGGTTGTCTATGTAAACGTTTGTATCTAATGGCGATCTTGTTGGCATGCGGTAGGAGACACCAATGCCTTTCCATTCTAGGAATCTGTTGGCGTGACAATAACTACCCCATGGAGTGTGGAAAAGAACCTATCGTCCGCCTGTACCGCGGCGGGTATGCGATTTTTACCAGGGAAACCGCCAAGGAATGATCAAACTTCTTTATCTTCGGTAGCTTCTAGCAGCGAGTCTATGTCGAACGGAGGGAATCTGTGCTTAGGGCTCATCTCGTTGAGACTCATGATATCTATGTGAACTGTCACCTTCCTTTTGTACTTCTTTGCGCAGATAATGTTGATTAACCACTTTGGCCAGAGTGTGGACTTGATGAAGTCTCTCTGCAGTAATTTCTCCATTTCCATCTCCATGCGGGGAGACCATTCGGGCTTGACTGGCGGTAGTTCTTGCACAACTGACCCTACATCTGGAGTTATCATGCTCTTCCATTCTCTGCTTGGCGAGTCATAAGGAGTCCATGCAAAGACGTCGCCATACTCTTTGCGCAACCTGATCAATGTTTCTAGTTCTTCGTCTTGAAAGAAACTCCCAATCTGAGTCCACTTTGGCTTATCTTGTCTTCCCAGATTCACACCTGTTAACACCTCATCGGCAGCTTGGGCTCGGCTTTCCCTTTGATTCATAACTTGCTCTAAGATTTCTCGGATATATTTGTCATTTAGATCGTTTGTGTCTGCATCATTTAATGAATCATTATTAACTATTTGTATATCATTAGGTTGATTAGTTGATTTATCATTTATAAGAGCGGCTATAGTGCGATACTTAGAAAGGTCGAGGTTTTTATTAAGAGCATGAGGAAAGACAGTGTTTGCGACCATATCGAGGTCTTTCGACTTAAGATTACTAGACTTAGAAAGAGACACGAACTCATAAGTGAGAAAGGGGGACCTAACTAACCTAGGGGGGATTGACTCTTTATGGGATGAGCTGGTCAGCCCCAGATTCTCGATAGCAGTAGTCACAGGTCCGTATTTAATAACAGCCACAATGTCATCTTCTAGGCTCAAGTGCTGGAATAAATCTTGGCCATCCCAAGATTCTACTTCCTTGGTTTCACCGACTATAGGTTCATCGAGAGACACAAACTCTGTATTGTAGGTCAAGTCTTTGTTCACCTTGATGCAATATTCGTTCTAAATAGTAGTAAATCTGCCGATGGTTCTTTGAGGTTCCATGTATTTTAGCTCTAGGTTGGCTCAGTCAAACTCGAAATCTCTGAAGATCTCAAAACCCTTCTGTAGCTTTCCATTGTGGTCGAACCAAGGTTCTGCAAACTCAAAGTTTGAGTATTCTTCGCCTTCTTTGACATAATAATTATTGAGGGAGAGGCGGTAAGGATTCATATCATACTTCTTGTAAGTGAGTTGTTTCTTCTTGAGTACCTCTATCTGTTTTTGCTCTGCTTTGTCTGTGGGCGTAAGCATGTATCCTAGCCCGAACAGGCCTCTGTGGTCTACCTCTTCGGTTAGCTCTGTAGGTCCTTGTAGATTTTTACCTAGCCCTATCCCCGGTACAAAGCCCATGTTTCGAAGTATCTTGTAAACGGGCACTTTATAAGAAGTTTTGGTGAGATCATTATCATATATCTGGGCTTGTGTCACTATTTCGAAGCCACTAAAGATTCTGCGATCTTCCTCATGCTGAATCTGTAACACAGGTACTCCTTTCGTGTCAGTGCCTTGAGCTGTTACTAGGTCGCTGTAGATAACTGTCACCTCATTCCCTGATTGGAACTTAACACACTGGTATAAAGAGGATGGAACAGCATTGGACTTGTGAAGCCAAGGGCGTCCTAGCAGGATGGTGAAGGAGGATGGTATGTCAATCACTTGGAAATCTGTGGACAGAGTTTGCGTCCCCATGGAGATGGGTAGAGTAACAATTCCCAATACCGATCTGCATGTAGAGTCATAGGCCTTTATCATCTGTTTGGAGGGTCTTACAGTGGTTGGGTCTACACCCACTACGCGCATCATCCGTGATGATAGTACATTGATGGCGGATCCGTTGTCCACAAAGGCTCGAGGGATTTTCTTCCCGCTGATTTCGACTGTGATGTACAGAGGTTCATTGTGATCAATGCCAAATGGAGGTTCATCGAGCTCTGAAAAGGTGATAATATTTCTGAAGTGAATGTTGCCAATCATTTATGTGACATTCTCGGGAGTGGTGTCTGATGGGACCATAGTGGCGGCTATGTTCTTCTCAAGCATTTGACGGTGGGCCAGAGATGAGGTGAGTAAAAACCATAGAGAGATGTGAGCTTGAGTCTGTTTAAGCTGCGTGAGGATGGGATCCTCTTTTTTGGGGTCTAACTGTTCTGGCTCCTTGTTGAAGACTTTCTTTGTACCCTTAGGGTCTGACTGGTAGATCTGTCCGAACCTTATGAGTAGGTTTATTTCTGCTCGCATGTCGTATGGAGACTACGGCATTTTGGCGGATTCTGCGAAGATTTCGGCTATAGATAGTGGTGGAGATTTAAGTGGAGATTTGAGTGGACCGGAGTCGCAATCTATTAAGAGAGAAGCTTCTAAAGATAGTTCATCAAATGACAGCATATAACAAGAAGAATTACTATCATTAATGAATTTTGAAGTACAATATATCTCATCATCACTATAAAATTCAGAGTCTGCCACAATAGATTCGGCAAGATCACCGAGGTTTGTTTCTATACAATTTTCATCTAAAGAGAGCCTAGGATCTTCGAGTGAGCCGTCATGAATGAACTTCAAGATTTCCTTCTTCAGGGCGAAGCACTCTCTTGTTCTATGTCCAGTGGCTTGATGATAGTGGCAGTATTTCCATACATCGCTTCCCATGTGCGTAGAATAACCCTTGAGTTGTCTGAGGAGCCATTTGTTCACAAGGTCACGGAGAAATTTCTTAATTGAAATCTTCAATTGATCGATGCAGTCCTCGAGTTCTAGCATGGTGATTTGATCAATTGCTACCATATTGACATCCATGGCGATGATCTTCCTTGGGTCGGCGATGATGTTGTCCTTGATGAGCTTCTGTACGATCTGTTTGATAGTAAAGCACTCATTGTTGGTGTGTCCGGACACTCTATGGTAGTAGCACAACTTGGACAGGTCACAACCATGCTTGGGCCATTTAAATCCGTGCTCCGAGGGAGTTATCACCCCAATCTCGACTAGTCCTCCGAAAGGAGCGTTCATGTCTAGCCCCAGTTCGGCGAAGGCATCTACCATTTCTAGAATACCAATGTCACCTCCGATGAGCTCGACCATGTTTACGCCACCATTATTAGGGAACGGGTTTGCTATGGTGTTCGGACCTTTAGGCTTCTCTATTTTTCCATCGGCTATGAGCTTTTGGATGACTAGCTTGAGGTGGATGCAATCGTTGGTGACGTGTCCGATGTGCTTATGATACTTGCAGAACTTGGTTGCATCAAGAATGGCTTTCTTGTTGAATGGTTCAAAATTCTCAAGTGGCTTGATTAAACCCTTCTTTATTAAAACTTCAAACACTTTGCTAGTAGGCATGCCGAAGTCATCGAAGTGATCTTCTTTCCGGGGAAATCTGCTTGTAACTGCTTGTAACTGCTTGGACGTCGAAGGCGGAGTTATCTTGGACCATGCTCACTTGACCGGCGACCTCTTTATATCTAGGAGAGGTACTTGTCGGAGCTTTGTAGCGGAAGGAAGAGTTTCCTATTTTGGCAGCTTCTTTAACAACACCAATAATGCCGGCCTCGTGTCTAACCCCAGCGTCAACCATTTCCCGCAGATCGAGAAAGTAACCATTACCAATCGCTATCTTAAGCTCGGGAAACAAGCATTTGAAGAAGATTTTCTTTTGTTCCTTTGCCTTAGGAGGGTATTGTACCTCTGCTAGCTTGTGGTTCCACCTCTTGTAGAAGTCATAGATAGGCTCGCCGGGCCTCTACATGGTGTTCTCTAAATCAGTACGGTTGACGTACCAATCTAGGTTTGACTGATACTTCTCGCAGAAAGTAGTGGTGATTTGTTCCCATGTCTCTCGTTCGGAAGGATCCAAACTCAAAAACCAACGGAGAGCGATTTCTTCCAAAGTGGTATGGAAGACTCGGGCCATTTGCTCATTGGTGGATTCATGGGCTCTCATGGCTAGTACATAACTGTTGAGATGAGTCTTGGGACAAGTAATACCATGGAATGTAGAGACCTTCGGCATCTTGAAGTCCCTAGGTAGAGCACCCACATTACTTGGGTCAATGGTTTTAACAATCGGAGCGGATTGCTTGGAGACCATGTCGGATAGCTTGCGGATCTGTTCTTGCATGGCAACCACTAAAGGGTGATTGGAGAAGTCTGTGCTACCATAGGCTTGAGTAGAGAGAGGAGCAGTGGAGATTGTAGGTACGGCGGCACCGATGCTCAATGGTAGTGAAGGCGATGGCAACTTGGTAGAGGACAAGTAACTACCCATCAATTCTGGTGACGGCTCATACGGACCTTTACTGGAGGTTGCTTTAGTACCGAAATCAGGAGGAGGAACCCTTTGGTAGTTGGGCACCTTGAGAGGGATAGCGTCGTCATTGGCAGGGTAAGTCACAGGCACAGTCTCGTCTTCGATAAGAATAGCCTCCACATTATGGAAGCTAGTTGCTACACCTTTCTTCTTCATCTCAGTATGAAGATGATCTTTTAGCTCTTGGTTGACCCTTTCTAGAGACTTGCTCCTATCCTCAAGCTTGGAAATCTGTAGCATGAGGTTGGTGAAGAAGGCATGGAGAGGTGGCAGAATGTCTGAGGGATTGATACTGGCGGCGATCTTTGGATCGGCAGAAGAGGAGACTGGCAGAGTGGAGACACTAGGAGTAGTAGGCTCTGATGATGGAGACATTGTTGATGCAGAGACTGAAGACTGAGCTTGCGGAAGGCTTGACAGTTGAAGACGACCACCGGAACGGACCCAAACTTGCTTCTCTGTAGAGGTAGCGGACGAGAGGTTTAGGACGGGACAAGGCTCATGCAATGTATTTTGTTATTTTACAAAACAATGTATTATTAGTCCTAAGGTTGGAAGGGGTACCCTTTTTTGGCTTACTATCTACAAAACTTGGATCAGTCGAGGTCATCACTACGTCTATAGACCCCTCGTTTTTCACATGTATTGCACATCCCAAACGAACAATTTGGGCGAGGGTCCTATAGGGCAAGCGACTTCCACCGACCTAAAGGATCCTAACGACTAACCCTTGTTTAAAGGCTTTTAACGTAATGTTTATGTTACTTCCGTTAAGTTTTTAACGAGTTGAGATCCTTGTACACAATATCACTTTGCTTACCATATGCACACCCTTATAGGGAATTTCATTTTTTTGTGCTTTTTTTTCTCTCGAAGGATCTCGACTTATTAAAGACTTAACGGATGACGGCATGAACGACACGTTAATTGTCTATAATGAAAAGCTAGTCAAACCAACCGGTCAACGTTGGAGTGTCCTAGACTCTGTGAGTGCATGGTTTCGAATGAACAAGGGATTAACCTCGACTGCTTCACAAGTGAAAACAGTGAGTTAGATAGTCCGGGTGCCACGAAGATAGAGGCGATAGGATCATCAAAATATGTTCACTCAGCGGAGTATCCAGTAAGGTGTACAGTGTGACACGGACCTAGTGGTAGTGTGTGGACAATAACTATTTATTTTTTAGGGAGAAAACAGAGAGTTTTTTTTGTTTTTACATGTATGCAATGCAAAATAGTTAGGAGAGGGTACAATAGGAAACAGTTAAGATATTAACGCACTAAAGTACAAGAGATAAAGTACAGGGGGGAAAAGAACAAGTAAGTACAATCATGATATTGACGAAAGTTTGACCCTCTATGTTTGAAGATGTTCAAAGCTAGTCCCCAGCAGAGTCGCCACTGTGAATACCCCTTTCCGAATGCGGGCGACGCACGGGAAGTCTTTCTTTTTATTTATCTTGAATTATCTTTTCTATAGGATTAGGATATTGAAGTTGGCATTTAACTTTATTAAGAGTCGCCACGTTGTTTTTATTGAGCTAAAACATTGAGAAACAGCAAACAGAGAGGGTTCGGGGGTCAAGTTATGACAAGAGAAGAATATCAAATTATCACTCCTATCGCCCGAGCAGTCAGACTTTCGATCATGATGAATGTGTTAGTAGTGTGTTAGTGATTGAGACCGGATCCGAAGATTGCCTACGTTCTTCTCGTGATGAGAAGCTCAGGTCAGCGTAGTTCGCAAATAATCGGAATAGAGAGAAGAAGCGGGATCATGCATAATGAAGGGGGAGGAGAAAGAATCATACAAGATGATCACATCCTAGAATAATGATTATACCATTGATAAGATCAATGTGTAGTCCTCATATTCATCCTTGGAGGGTTATTGATCATGGGAATATTTACCTAAAGTTTAGGGTTTAGAAGTTGTTCCTAGATCTCGTGAATCATCATCGGCTATACAATATAAATAGGGATTAAAACATTAGATCTAGAACGTTATGCATGGGATAAGCCATAGATATAGCGTAATAATAAGAACATCATGAATATGCATGAAATAACATATAAGCATGAAGATCGCTACCCTAGATATAGAGCATATTATGAATTCTAGCAAGAACATGAAGAACACGTTATTAATCATATGAATATAGATGTATAAACATAATGAAACTAGCATAAATCAGATCTAAACTAAGAAAACATGACAAATTCTCACCAATCTTGACAAGAACGAAGTTAAATCTTTTGCGCGGATTCGCCGGACCTTCAGGATTGCTAGAGAGGCTTGGAGAGAGAGTTATGCCGTCAGTTTGGCTTGTAGAACTAGGGGGAGAGAATTATGTATCGAATTATGAACTGAGGTCACCTATTTATAAGAAAATTCGACCTGGGAGAAGTGGCCGCCCGGCCGACATAAGTGGCCGCTCGGCCGGTCCAAGTAGATTGGCTCGATTCCCGAGGTTCTGATCACCCTGGACTCTGGAGAAGGATTATATAACATCTATCTTTCCAGCTTCAACCGATCAGTCATTGATATCTTCTTATCTGGGATTTTCTTGAAATTCCGGATAAGTCCTATGCAGTTCGTAAATACCTGGGAGGTCCCTGTAAGTTCTAGAATGCCTAACAACTCATTTTCAGGTTGGGTACTAACAGGCGAATCTCCGTTTTGGCTGTTATTCCGAATTTTAACCTCCGAGTTTTGACGGGAATTAGACTTAGAAACCTAAACTAGTTGGGTCTCAAAAGTATTAATACCCATCTCTTTACAAGGGGTTAACCTAATTCAGTTTGTATCATTATTGGTAGTCTCCATGTGTTTGTGAAACATATTATTGAGTTTAGACTATGAATCAAAATCTCAAGAATACCAATAATTTCATATAGCCTTTGAAGATTAGAAAAACGTGTTTTCTAATGGGTCTAGCAATCCAGATCTAGAATCGTTTTAGATATTCGTTCGCGTGTAGATACACATAGAGGATGTTTTCTTTAACATCTCAAAGTTCGTGTTCCTGTAATCATGATTCAAAGAACGAGGAGATCAAATCTTAAAGCTTGAAGACTTGAAGATTAGAAGATCCAAAAATTCTAAAGCACCATCATGGTTAGTATTCTAAATTCATCTTGCAATTAATTTAATAATCATGAATGGATATTGGGGCTTAGGGTTTTGTTGATTGTTATCGCTTTCTTCCGCTGCGCATGTTGCCTCAAAACCCAACAGTGGTATCAGAGCCCCGTTCATGTATGATTATTTTAATAATATCATGTTGATAATATAATTGGATTATATGTGTTGACATGCTATTTGAATTTAGATTCATGGTGTTTATGTAGTTTATGCGTTTTATGTGGTTTATTGTTTTTGTAACTTTAATCGCACTATTAATCGCAATAAAAATTATGGTGGATCTAAAATTGTTTGGGTTATCAATTTTTTATTGGATCAAAGTTTTAGATAATATAGAGATTCAAGAATAAATGGTTTATTCAAGGTTTTGATGATCATGATGATTGGATCATCAAGAACATCAAATCCTAATTGAATCGGGGAAAAACAATTTTGAGACAAATTTTGAATTAATTTTTTTTTTTTTCGCAGAAGGTCCAACCGGACCTAGAATGTGACCCGGCCGGACCCTCGGTTCTGGTGCGGGCGCAGGGCTAGGGTTTGGGGTGGATTTTGTGGTTTGAAAATCTTATTTGTTTTAGTCTTGTGAATTCTGAGATTGGATCAAGGTTTGAAAGGCTAGCCTACATTCTCGAGACCGTGTTTCCCAAACTTGATCGCATTCAAAGATTCAAAGATAAAACGAAGTTAAAATTATGAAGGATTCATAATTGCTAAAATTGAGAAACAAAATTCTTGATTCGAAGTTTGGAGATCCATGTGAAATTGTGAATGCAATTGGCCTAGGTTCATCAAGACCATCTATTGCTTAGTTTCGGCCACATGGACTACTTTCTTAGTTTCTTGAATTAGTGCGGAATTGTGGATGCCTATGGCTTAGTTTCGGCCGAACTTCTTGTTATCTTGATTTGTATTTAATGACCAAAGTTCAAAGAATCTCATCCTCATAACTATAGAGAAACTAATGACACAAAAATATTAGGCTTAAATTAATGGAGATTAATTTAATGACTAATCTTGATGCTTTACATGTTATGTGCTCATAAACATGTTATATGCTATATGAGATGAACCTTCTTGAAAGTTTAAGTTTTATGCCATCCATAATTTAAACACTTTTGAATTACATTGATCGTTTCGATGTGGTTTATCTGCCAAAGCAGGGCACATCATTCTATCTTTAAGAAGCAAGATGAGACAAAGGTTGTCTATACGTTTAAAGTGGTTAAACTTAATTAGGCTATCATAATGGTTATGGGCCTAAGGCATAAGATGGGATTAAAACATGTAAGACATAAGATGTCACAAATCCCATAAAGGATCTAAAAGTCACATGTTATGTGATTGATAAGGAGTTATCTACCTAAATAGCTTGATTTTGAGGTTCATGCCAAAGCAAACTCACAAATCAAGTGAAATATGGATCTTAGCCCACATAAATTATATTATACAATTGTTGTATATGAAGGTTATATAATTTAGTGGGAGTATTATGAAATACAATAATTGTCTCTTAAATGATTGGTATGAAATATAGGTGTATATTTATTTGCATATTTTTGTAGAATATTAACTTTTAACTTTAATTATGTTTGTTACTGCGATCTGTTCTTGAAAGGACAAAGTTAAAAGAGAATGAAATTAATCTTTTTGATTGGATCATGAGCTTAAAAATTGTTCTAAAGCAAGAACGGAAATTGTACATTCTTAATAATCCTAAGTAACCTAAATTGCAATATTAATTTGATTAATATGTTCCGTAGGATCATCGAAATTTAATTTGATTAACTTGTTGATGGTCTTAGATTCATGAATAAATTGTTTATTCTTGGGTTTGATGATCATGATGATTCGATCACCATGAACACCAAATCCTAATTTAATCAAGGAAAGCAATTCTAAGGTAAATTTTGGAAATATAAAATCTACCGCTTTTATGATAGGGATTTTTACCAATAAGTCCCTCATAGAAGATGGAATTTGCCAAAAAAACAAACATTTTCATATTCTACCTTAGGGTCCTTGAGTAGAAATGAAAACTCCCATAGAGTCCTTACTATAATTTAAATGACAACATTACCCTTGTAACCCCTAACAAAACCCGTCTCCTCTCTCTCCCCTAATATGCGACTCATACTCCCTCTCTCTAATTTCTCTCTCCACGTTCTCCATCTCACCTCCGGCCATGCCTAACACCACCTCCGGGCTCCGGCTACGACTTCCATCGGCGCCTCCACCACGCCGACACACTGTCAATCCATCGGCCATCCCTCTCTGTCTTCTCATCCTCCAGCCACCATCCATTCGCCGGCCGAAAACTATCAACGCCAAATCCAGCAATGGAATTAACAATGAACACCAGATCCAGCCTCCTCTTAGCAAGATGAAGGCAACGCCGTAAATATCGCTGCCATTCGCCACCACACGCGACGGCAACAATCACCGCCAACAAGAATTCGACTAGATCTTTTATGGCCAGTGACCGGCGGAACTCCGGGTTGACCCTTCAACACTACATATAGCTACGCCTTGCCCAGACGAAATCGGTGGTGTAAGAATCGGTCCAAAAGGAGCTCAGATGCCCAGCCATATCCCTCCGCTAGCTCTCATCGTCGGAGGGTCTACCTCTCACCTACACCGGCTGATTTTTCTGGCGCGTCTTTGACCAGGCTTCTCGTTTCCAGTGAAGTGACAAAGAAGAACATTGGAATATCCAAATCACTTTTTTGTGTTTTTAGGGTTGTTTCTTAAATTTTCAATTGTTTTCTGTTCAATTTTGAATATACAACTGATAAATGTTTTTCTGGGGTTTTTTTATTCAATTTTTTTCAACTGATTTGTGCTTGTTTTTGAAGCAGACAACTGATGAATGTGTTTCAAGCATACTTGATTCAGATTTTCAGCTAGTTTTGGATTCGATTTTGAAGCATACAACTGATAAATGTATTTAAATGACACAATTGGGAAATGAATGACTTAATTGAGAAATTGAGACATGAATTTGTCAGTTTTAAATCTTTAAAAATTAAGCAATTGTGGTGAAGTATGAATTTAACAATTTTAAAAGTGATTTTTTAAAATTTCTCAATTGTTCTTTAGTTTAGAGGATTTATCAGTTGTTTGTTTTAGTTTAGGTGATTTATCAGTTGTTTGTTTAGTTTAGGGGATATTGTTAAGAATATAATTGAGAAAAAATGTAAAAAAAAAATGCAAGTGAAAAAAAAGAATAAACGAGATACGATTTTATCAGTTTTTACTCAATTATGAATAACTGTTAAATGAATGTCTCAATTATTATATTCAAATTCATGTGTGAACAACTGTGAAATGCATGTCTCAGTTATTATAATGATTGTGAAAACTTGAGACATGAATTTATCAGTTTTTAAAATGAAAAATGAAAAAATGACACAATTGTGAAATCACATAACTGTTAAATCACAAAAATTTTCAAGTGAAAATGAAATTTTATTTTCTAAAATTGTGAAACTAATTGAGAAATGAAAAATGATTATCTCAAATTTTTACTTGTTTGACTTATTTTTTTTATTTTTAGATTTTAAGATATTATATTTTAAAATTTTGAGGGAAAAAAAAGAGAGGAAAAGTAGGAGGAGAGAGAGAGAGAGAGAGAGAGAAAAGTAGCAGGAAGAGAGGGAGAGAAACTTGATGCGTGCATTCAAAAAAAAAAGGTGATGCGCTGGCTGAATGATGCGCGTGTGAGGGAGTGGGGTAATCTGGTCATGTGAAAATTTCAGGGACTTATTGAGGGTTTTGTAAATATCAGTCCTAATTGGTAGTATTTATTTGACTGGAGGACTTATTGGTCAAAGCCTCTTTATGATAAGTAATTTTGAGTTGAATTTAATTGTCAGATGGCTAGTTTTAGAAACCATGTTTCCTGAAATTAAATGTCAGTTTCAAAATTAATCTTGGATTGAATCTAGTTTTAGATGGCCGGTTTTCGAAACCGTGTTTTCCTGAAAAGTGATTTCAATTCAGAATTCAGAAAACTGGAATCAGAATCCTGAATTGTTTTTGATTGCTGAAATCAGTTAAATTGATGAGACATGTTTGTGCTCTCAATATTTGAACTATCATGCGGAAAGATGATGATCTAAGTCGAAAATTTGATTTTTGACTTAATGAATTTCTAAAAGGAAAGAGGATTAAAAGATAAAGGTAAGATATATGTTGTCAAGCCTAAAGGAAATAATTGTTGCTAAAATTATAAGTCTTAATGATGCAATTTGGTAACGTGGCAATCGGATATTTATGTTGTAAGATTAATCTTTCTACTTTTAATTATTAGGTATTGGATACCGGATGTAGATCCTACATTTGTATAAATGTGCAAAAATTAATAAATAGAAAGACTACTTATGAGAGGTAACGTAATCTACGAATGGTAATGATGCAAGAGTTGCAACATTGTTCGTAGAACACTTATGAAGTGGCTTTACTCATTAAGTAGAAAGTATTATTTTGTTATAAGATAATTAAGGATATTTATTTCTTGTTGAGAATAAGAAAGTGCTTTATTTATTATGATTTACTTTATCGTATTGTTAAATCATATAAATAAATCTTATATCCAAAATCTTGAAGAACAAAATAATAAATAAGGCTATAACACAAATAATTAAATTCTTAAGGCATTATTGTTTTGATCAAATAAATGAGAAACGCATATCTAAAATTCCATGGGACGGAGTTTTAAAGTCACATGATTTTGAATCATGTGATATATGCAAATCTTATTTACTTGGACCAAGACATCTTTTACTAGGAGTAGTAAAAGGATAATATCTTATTAGACCTAATACATGTTGATGTATATGGTGCATTAAGTAGCAATGCTAAAGAGAATTTTGGTACTACTTGGCAAAACTATTCAAAGATTCCGATTCGATCGTGATGATGAATAATTGAACCAAGAATTTGACAATCATCTTTAATGTTGTGAAATCGTTTCACAAATTAACTCCACCAAGAACACCGTTTTGGAATGATATGTCTACGTGGAGGTGTAGGACCTTATTGGATATGGTTCATTAGATGATAAAGTCAAATTGATCTTCCATTATTTATTTTGGGGTTATGTATTGGAAACCGCTATAATTACACTAATTTGAGTTTCATTAAAATAGGTTCAAGGGTACCATATGTGATATGGAATGAAAGAAAACTTGTTTTGTCTTTCATGAAGATTTAAGAAAGTGAGACCTTTTGGAAAGGACTTGTCTAGGACAAGCTCACACTTAAATCTAATAAATGTATTTTCATGGGATATCCTAATGAAACTTGAGGATATTATTTTACTCATAAGAAACAAATTGTTTGTGGCTTATAATGGTACTTTTCTAGATAAATTGTTTATCTCTAAAAGAACCAGTGGGAGTAAAATATATCTCGAATGGTTCGAGACCTAGAAAAATTACATTGAACCTTTGATGGGAATTGAACAAAGATTCACAAGGAGTTGTGAAAATTTATTCAAGTTACACAAATTACTTGCATATGTGATAGAATACAATCTATAACAAGAAATATTGGATTTCTCCAAATAGAATGTACTGAGGTAAAGCTCATTGAGAATGACATATTTACCATCTATCAAGATGCAATGTCCGCTCCATATTTGGATTAATGGCTTGTAGTCATAAAATCTAAAGAGAAATCCATGTATAATAATCAAGTTTGAAACTTGATCATTCTAACCTAAGGTGTAAAAACCAAAGGATATAATCGAGTTTTCTTGGATAAAACTTACATGGGTAACTAAGAACATACTAATTAAGAAAGACTAAATGTGGAAAAGTGTTAGTACCCTATCTAAATTTAGAGGACTTCTTAGACGTTCAGGAGCCTCCGAGGACCTTTTAGGCAATAAAAACCTGACAGGGACTTATCTGACAGATTCCCAGACTCCCTGATGGACGAAATCAGTTCTAGGTCGAAATCCATCCGGATAATGGACAAATCCTGAGAACAAACTGATAAGGATTGGTTGAGATCGTTCTAATCACAAAATCTAGAGGATCAAGCCGTGCGGCCACTTTGGAGCCGTGCGGCCACTTCTCGGCCGTGCGGCCAGTGTTCCAATTTCCAGAATTTTCCCTATAAATAGGCCCCTCCTCTCAGCCTATTGATCACACCTCAAACCCACGGGAAAAAGCTAACAAAAGCTCTTCCCAGCCTCTCTTTCTCCCTCTCAAAACCCTCTCAAACCCTCTCTTTGATCTTGCTTTGATCATCAAAGGGATTCATCACCACATTCAACCAAAGGAGTGAAGATTCAACCTTCAAAGCCTCTTCAATCGGTTTGGTAACACGTTCTTACTACTTAAATACTTAGATCTATTATATTCATTAATATATTGCTAGATCTAGGGTTTTGATAATCGTTCGTGTTCATGACCGATGATGATCTAGGGTTTCCACGAAACCCGGATTAGATCTAGGTCACATATTACTTATATTATGCATGTTTTCATTATGTTTATGCATCCATATTCATATGTTCTTCATGTTCCTAGTCTAGATTCATAATCAATGCCATGTTTAGGGTAGCGATCTTCATGTTTATGTGTTCATTCACGTGTTTTCATGATGTTCTTATTATAATTCTAGATCTAAGTCTTATACATTCATAATATGCTAGATCTAGGATTGTAATCCTTATTTATGTGCACATGCCATAGCCTATGATGATCCTAGGGTTTCATCAAACCCTAATATGATCTAGGAACTATTTTTAACCCTAATCTTCCCCCTCTATATGCATGATCCCGCTTCATCATCCCCATTCTAATTCATTAATGAACTACACCGACCTGAGCTTCTCATGATGAGAAGAATGTAGGCAATCTTCGGATCCGGTCTCAAACACTAACACACACACACACACATTGATCATGATAGAAAGACCGATTCGTCGGGCAATAGGATTGATAACATGAATATTCTTCTTCTATTGTAATTTGACCCCCGAACCCTATTATTCTCATAAATGGTTTTTTCAATGTTTTAACTACAAATAAAACAACGTGGTAACTCTCGATTTTCATCACGTATTCACAATGGCGACTCTGCTGGGGAACTTGTTTTTGAAAAACCTTTTTTCAAAACTTAAGAGAGTCTAACTTTCATAAACTTCGTGATTTTGTGTGTGTTCTGACTGCCCCGCGCACCCCTTTTCTGCAAATCTGTTTCTAACGATTTCCTGCAGGTTTATGTGTTTATAGCATGTTTAAATGTTCTAGATCTACTCTATTATGTTCACTTCATGCTTAAATGCTATTATTATGAATTGTTATGCTAGTAGACTCCTCTTGTGCATTGCATATCATTCTTAAAAAAATACGTAATCCAATGGAACACTACCACTAGTCCGTGTCACACTGTACACCCTACTGGATACTCCGCTGAGTGCACAGATTTTGGTGATCCTGTCGCCTCTATATTTGTGGCACCCGGGCTATCTAACTCGCCGTTTTCACTTATGAAGCGGTCGAGGTTAATCCCTTGTTCATTTCTAAATCCATGCACTTTGATCGAGTTAAGAACACTTATCAAAACAAGTAATCCTAATCTAAACTAAAATCATTCATCATGTTTTGTTTGTCTACCCTAGGTCAACTCTAGTCAACGTCATCTCAACATATCTAGGTCAAACCCGTTATCTTGACCAAGGACCGAGTAATCTCCCTTTCTTTTTGACTTCTACGGTCATCTGCTAATAGTTATGGTTTTCAAAATCACTGACCTCTTCGGTCACTATCTCACTCGTTTTACTTAACCTGAACTACGGTGACCTGAGCCTCTCATTGTGTGGGACCTCTCCCGCATGGTAAGGGGAACGTAGGCGGCTCCGGCCCGGTCAAACTTTTAGTCTTTTCACTCAAAGAATATTTCAAAAAATATGGAGATCGAATATTTTCATAAAAAATGATTTTATAAACGATGCCTTGTCATTAATTATGAGTCTAATGCAATTCAAGGACTTAACTTCTCCACCAACAACTACAGAATCTTGCATCATGTCTGCCGAAGGGATCAATACAGTCACAACCGAAGCTATCGCCCAAGATGTTGAGACAATTCTCCACCCCAACACCGTTCGCAAGGACCAAGCATCCCACTTCAACGCCATTCTCAACGAGCAAACGATCCACCTTAGCACCACTCTCAACAAGCAAGCGGCCCACTATGAGACTATCCTCAACAAGCAAGCGGCCCACTATGAGACTATCCTCAATGAGCAAGCAACCCTCTTCCGAACCGCTCTCGATAAACAAGAAGCACTATTTGAGACTGTTATTCTCAAGCAAGCGGACCGCTTCCAGAAAATGGTGTACAAGGCTCTAAAAGACACCAAAGAACAAATCCAGTCTGACATCTATGGAATCTACGAGTATCTCAACCGCACTCTTCCTCATGCTCAGTTTCAACACCCGTACGCTCCTTAAAGGTATGGACACCACGGACTTCCCACACTGGGATGCCTTCTGTGATTACTCATCAGTAAGGAATACTAATGCATAAACCGCCCTCCAAGATGGTCCGTGACAAGCGCAAGTTCGATAATTTGGGTACGCCATTAGATGAATGCTTCGAAAATCTAGTTCAATCCGGCAAGTTAGCCCCTCTTCTCGACTTTAAACCAAACTTTGCAAGACAAGAATTGGATCCCTCTAAATACTGCAAGTATCACCAATACATCGGACATGACACCGAAAAGTGCTTCCAACTTAATAGGACGATCCAAAGCCTCATTGATAGTGGAGCCATCATCCGCCAAGGGAACAAATGGGTATAAGCAAAGTCCAAGCAAGCAAGAAGATACACTGGGGCTACCTCCTTCTAGAAAAAAAAAAGAGTCTTTCAGTCTTCGTAGGTTCTAGAGATTCTTTTAGTCAAAGTCCACCTCGGACATTAGTCTTTTACATTTTACTAGCAAAAGTCCACTCCGGACATTAGTTAGATTGTTAAAGTCCACCCTCGGACTAGTCAATTCGAGTCTTTAATAAAAGTGTCTTTATTTCTTTTCTCTCTAGACTTGAGACATAATCTTGCAATATACATCAATTCCACGAAAATTGTATTAATCTCAATTATCAATTGATTGCTATATCTTTATATGACGAATTAATCGCAAATCTATTCATTAATGAAGACTCATTAAAAGGTAAATGGACCCACAAACCATTATACATAACTAAACAAAAAATTAGTCTTAAAATAACAAACGCTTTGATCAATCGAATTATGTTCTCTTTTCTATATGTCCTCTCTATACCTACCCTTATACGTGTACACCCACTGTGTACACCCTCCATACATATACACCCCTCGTGTACACCCACTGTGTGAACCCTCCATATATTTCCTTCGTGTACACCCACTGGGTGCACCCTTCATATATTTCCTTCGTGTACACCCACTGTGTGCACCCTCCATATATATCCCTCATGTACACCCACTGTGCACACCCTCCATACATATACACCCCTTGTGTACACCCACTGTGTGCACCCTCCATATATTTCCTTCGTGTACACCCACTATGTACACCTGTAGACACCCCGCCATGGACCTCTCACCCCGATTGCACATTTGATCTTGTGTTTCTCCCCATTTTAAGTGTTTCTCGTTAGTTTCTGTCACTTTCGTTAAGTTCCTGACTGACTTCGTTAAGTCCAGTGACTAAACTGAATAACAGGGCTGACTTTCTAGTCCATTCTGTCAAAATCGCCTTCTCTGAGTCGCGCGCCTCCGACAGGAGGATCCAAACGCGCGCGCGCCCCGCCCCCAAAGCAGGAAGCGCGCGCCTCTGGGCGTTGGTTACAGATTTCTGGCCAGGATTCTCTCCCTTGCTCAATTTACAGGATTCTGCTCGGGAAAGATTTCTTGGTGACTGAGTTTTGGCACCAAAAACATCTCTCTTTCACCTATAAAAAACCCCCTTTACCTCCATTTTCAAGGACCTTGGACCTTTGGCTCTCAATCTTACATTCTCAAGAAGACACTAAAATTTCACACTTACAAAGCATTTCCAAAGGATTTCTCCAAAGAATTCATCAAGAAGTGTTTGAAGTCTCTTGAAGTCTAGGTAAAGTTATTTCTTTCCTCTTCTTAACTTCATCTCTTTTCTCTTTCTTTTTGTTTTATCAAAGTGCAATCACCCAAATCATTTTGGGACATGACTCTAATGATCACCTCATCTCATTGAGGTCGGTTAAAGAGTTATCTCCTACATTCCAAACTCCATTTTAAAACCCCTTTTTATGATTTAAAGAAGAAGAAGAAGAACGTTTATCATTCATGTAGATTTTGATCAAGCAAGATAACCTTTAGTTGGGCGAGGTGGGTGTTTCGGTACTTCCCATCTCGTAATCTAACCCCCGAACCTCAAAACAAAGAATCTCTGTTTTCGTAATCAAACTTAGGCAATTATCAATAGGTTTTTCTTATGTTCCTCAAAACATAGGTGGCGACTCTAAAAACAAGTTAGACATCCTAGGATAACTCACGCGCTCTAGCCAGGCCGTGGGCTCCCCCGGGGTATCTACAGTGGCGACTCTGCTGGGGAATGTTTGAGGGTTAAACTTGCATTCTGATCAAAATCTACATCTTTTCTGGGCATTCTGACTCCTGATGGTGGAGGCGTGCGCTTCTGGCCTCTTCAGCCTAAGGCGCGCGCATCCCTCATCAAGGACCAGAATCGCCGCTTCTTCATGTTCTTCATCTTCTTCTTCTGCTATTCTCCACTAATTATTTTTGCAGGGGTTACAATATGCACATAGGACCAGGGCAATCCCCTGAGTCCAAAATCTGACAATCTGACAGGTGTGCCCAGAAGCGCGCGCCTCCCAATAGCATCGCGCCATGAGCGCACGTCGCGTATCAACACTCAGAGGCGCACGCTTCTGGGTTGGTTCCCAGAACAGAACAGGTTTCAGTGACTGAGCAGAACAGTGGGGTGTGGGCACAGTTGCCTGCATCAGAATAGAATTGAACCCTCGGACTGTTTATTTTTATGTTTTATTTACCGGTCACACGGGTGATTCGGGAGTTGTAATTTATGTGCTTATGTGTTTTTTATCTTTCTTTTCAAAAAAAAAATAATAATAATAAAAAAAATTTGTCACGTGATAGACCTCACACTACGTGCACATTACTCCTATGAATTGCTCACTATCGAGTTGCACAAGTCCAACCCCAAACCCGTCGAGGCCCGTCCTAGAAAGTTTCAAGCTCCACTCGACCTTGTCTCTTTCGAAGCGGTAAACCTCAGCCCGTGGCGTAGTTCATGACTACATGCCGGGGGTGACCTTTGAGCCTCATATTCAAGCCGAACACAAGCCACACAATTCTAGTTAGGGTATAACACTCCGTGACTCAAGTCGGTTTCCATGTACCAAGATTTCCCTAAACTAATGTCTTCAAATCATACATGCCAACTTGTTGAAACGGACGCGATAAAAATCCATCCCCAAAAGTGGTTATTTTGGACGAAAATAAAAATCCGTCCCCGCATGTATGCTTTACTACATTAATTTAGTTTAATCCCGATACATGTAGGATTCACAAACGTGATGGAATCCGATGAGTATATGGGACCGCGAGATGGTCTATATACTAGTGTGACGATTCCATTATTTTCTTAGAAACCCCAAAAGGGATCCATTCCCTCCGACTTATAAAAAAAAAAAAAAAAAAAGAGTCTTTTCTTATGTGGTTCGAGTCGTGTGCCCAATTGTGTGTTCTAAGCCTCTACATGGACCGCAAGTGTTACTCAAGACTGACAAGGGACTCTTCTGCAATATAGGTTCAATTGGTACTTACAGAGTCTACCGGGATTCGGCAAATCGGTTAGTCCGTGAAGAGATCACTCCAACAGCTCCTACATCAACAATGGCCGGCGGCTCCAACACCAACAATACCATGACTCTCGAGCAACTCACAACCATGGTCCAACTCCTCCAAGAGCAAGTCTCCACCCTTAATAAGGAGGCACAAAGCAAAGACAACATTTGGAAATCCCACCTCGACAGCCAAAGGGAGGCCCACGAGGCCGAGATGGAGCTAATGAAAGAAAAGCTCACTAATCTTGCTAAGGGGAAGAGCAAAAATGACGATGACGAATCCGAAAGGACCGAAGGTTTGTTCAAAAGTCCTTATGTCAACACCCGCACCAAGAAAGTGGGAGATCCAAGTTCCGAGAACAATGAGCCCAAAATGGTGGATTCTATCATGGCCTACATCGACCAAAATTCAAAAGGCTCAACATGGGGAAAGGCTCCGACACAAGCCTTTATCAATCATCCATCCTTATGAGTACTATGGCCGCTCTTCCTGATAAGTTCAAGATGCCTGACATAAGCAAATTCAAGGGCAACTCTTTTCCTATGGCTCACATTGAGACTTATATTTGGGCAATGGTTTCGAAGAAGGTCTCCCCCAAGGTGATGGCTCAATGCTTTCCTCTCACTCTTGAGGGGGCGGCAAAAGATTGGTATGCTACTCTCCCGCTCACTGTCCGTCTTGATTGGGACTGTGCCATGCTTACCTTCAAGAACCAATACCAAGGCAACACTACTCACCAGCCCACAAGGAAAGAGCTAGAGAACACTACTCAACGAGACCACGAGTCCTTCATCGACTTCACAAGGAGATGGAATGATAACTCTCCGAGATTGTGGAAAGGCCAAATACCAAGGAGAAAATGGACATCTTTCTCAAATGTCTCAAAATTGATCTCCGCACCCACCTAAGTGGGGCTTGCTATGCGGATTTCTCCGAAATGTATGAGGCGGGGGTCCGAATGGACGAGTTGCTCAAGGAAGTCAAGAAAAGTGCTCCTAGCTACCGCTACAAGGCCGCTTCCAACTCCACAAAAGAGGCCTCGGTCAACGTCGTCACTATCGATAAGGGGAATTACAAAAAGGTTCCTCCACCCCAAGGGAAGAAGTCTCGAAATGACTGTGTCTACACGCCTCTCCAAGGCATGACTCAAACCGAAGTTTTCAAAGTCCTCAAAGCAAAGGGTCAAGTCACACCCGTACAAGGGTACCAACCCAAGACGGTCAACCCCAATCATGCTCACCAAAAATATTGTGGCTACCACCAATATAGTGGCCACACCACCGAGGAATACTTCGTTCTCCGCAATGTCATTCAAGATCTCATAGACAAGAAAGAATTTGTAGTGACTAATGGCGAACATGACAATGTAATAGAAATAGGAGAACTCAAGGGGACCACCCATTCAATCCCAATTGTGAATGGGGGCCCCAATGTTATGAATAAACTTGACAATTCTTGTTATGTTGTAACTTACGATGAGGTAATGAGGGAAGTACTAGAGAATAGGAAAAAGAAGCAAGATGGGAACGTCAACATGCTAACACGATCCGGTCGAGTCATAGCAAGCAACCCTTCCACTTCCGCACCAAGCTCCTCTACTTGTCCAACTCAAGAAAACTCAAGCCAACATCTCTATTTGGGACCTCATCGCATCCTCAAAGAAACACCGAGATCTTGTCATCCGCAATCTCGATGATACATCAATTTCTCCCAATACTACTCCCGAGGACCTCACGGCAATGATCGGTCACAATCATTTTGGAAACGTCATCACCTTTGCCGATATGGACCTTCCACCATTTGGTTCCAACCACAACGAGGCTATTTACCTCAAGGTACGAGCAAGGGGGAGGCCCATCTCAAGAGTCTTAGTGGACGGTGGTTCCACACTCAACCTCATGCCTGGAAGAATCATGGGCATACTGGGGCTTAAGGATTCCGATTTTAAACCTTCTACTCAAGTAATCCGAGGTTATGACAGCACCGCCCGTACATTCATGGGCATGATCGAAATAGACATTAAGTTTGGGAGCATGGTCATGTCCGTTCCATTCTAAGTGCTTGACATCCCGGCCTCGTTCAACTTTCTTTTGGGTCGACCATGGATTCACAGTTCTAATGCCGTCCCGTCAACTCTCCATCAATGTGTCAAGATCCGAAATGGTGATGAAATAGTGACCGTCATGGCCGAAAACGTCACTATCCACAAAAAGGTGAGCCCGTTCACCAAGTTCAGCATGGTTTACCAGACTCCACTCTCTCCGGCGTCTAAATCAACGCCATTGACAAAGAAGGGGGAAACGGATCATGGACCCCCAGCAATCACAAAGTCCTCTGCATGATGAGGAATATGGACTACTTCCCTGGTTTAGGCCTAGGGAAATATTAACAAGGAATCCTACATCCTGTGCGAGTCCCATTTGTCAAGAACACATTCGGTTTAGGGTACGAGCCTTCCAGAGAAGACTTGAAACAAGAGCAAGCGATCAAAGATGAAAAGGCCCGAGCTCGTAAAGAAGGCCGTCGTTATGAGGTCCCTAATCTAAGGCCTTACCGCAAGACGTCGAATGGCTATTTTTTCCGCCAAGGGGAAGACGTTCCATACATGATCTTTCCCGAACCATGGGTTAACAATAAGGGTGTCAAAAAGCCCGGTCTCGAAATCTTCTCCGATTGTGAGATTCAGAAATCCGAAAGGGAACTAACTCCCATGTCGCCCCGTGAATAGTGGGGAAGGAAGGTGACTATAGAGTCCGAGACAGAAATCATCGTGGGGGAAGAACCGGCAGATTTAGCCTCCATGTTGAAGAGCTTTCCATAATGAATGAATGCCAAGTCAACGCCATCCATGACACCGTCATCATGAATGAGACTATCAGTGAGATCCCGCCAAGCTCCGAGCCAATCAACAATTGGTATTCTACGAAAGGGCCTTTGGTATCCGAGGAATTCTTAGTCCAAGAAATGGGTTGCATACCCCGCACGGAAACAAAGGAAGAGCAACTCACACTTACTTTCGAGTCCGAGAGTGTCTCTAATACCCTCACCCAAGAGGATATGGAGGCCATAGCCGAGCGTGTGTTTCCTTTCTTTGCTAATGAAAAATTTGATATTTCTGAGTACCCTGAGATTGCAAATATCATAAATGATGAATTAACTAATAATGAACTTAATGAACAAGTTAATAACGATTCAAATTATGATGAAATAGACCACGAAAACACAACATACTTAAATGAACTTGCTCAACAGGTCCGTAGTCGTGGTGAAAATGGTCCAGGGGCTGACGAAGAATTGCATGTTGTTAATCTGGGTACCGACGAAGAGCCAAGGGAAACTAAGATCGGAAGCTTCTTCAAGGGGGACGACAGAGATAGATTGATTGCACTACTACGGGAGTTCGTGGATGTGTTCGCATGGTCATACAAAGACATGCCGGGTTTGGACAGAAAGGTAGCGGACCACAGAATTCCGATCTGAGAAGATGCCAAGCCAGTAAAGCAGAAGCTCAGAAAGATCAAGCCAGAATGGTCTCTGCAAGTCAAAGAAGAGATCGAGAAGCTCCTCAGTGTGGGTTTCATCAAGGTTATCGAGTATCTGACATGGTTAGCCAACATCGTGACAGTTAGAAAGGCAAACGGCAAGGTTCGAGTTTGTGTGGACTTCCGGGATTTGAACAAAGCTTCCCCGAAAGACGATTTTCCACTCCCTAACATCGACATGCTGGTCGACTCCACTGCTGCCTACGAGGTTCGCTCATTCGTGGATGGGTTCGCTAGGTACAATCAGATTCTCATGACCGAGGAAGATCAACATAAGACAGCCTTCACAACACCGTGGGGTACCATTTGCTACACAGTCATGCCATTTGGGTTAAGAAACGCTGGGGCTTCCTACCAAAGAGCCGTGATAGATTTGTTCCACGATATGATTCACAAAGAAATCGAGGTCTATGTGGACGACATGATCATTCACTCCAAAGGGACCAATGGTCAACATTTAATCGATCTCCGCAAGTTCTTCGAAGGCTTCGTCAGCACAAGATGAGGCTCAACCTGCAAAGTGAACGTTCGGTGTTATTCGAGGCAAAGTCCATGGTTACATGGTCACTGAAAGGGGAATTGAAGTAGATCCCTCCAAAATCAAGGCAATCATTGACATGCCTCCTCCAAAGACGCAGAAAGAGATCAAAGGTTTCATGGGCAGACTGCATACATCAGTCGGTTTGTGCACCAACTCACTTCCATGTACGAGCCAATCTTCAAGCTGCTCAAGAAGAATGTGGCTCTAGAATGGACCGACGCGTGCCAAGAAGCCTTCTACCAAGTGAAGCATTACTTGACGTGCCCTCCTGTTCTAGTTCCTCCGCACAAGGAGAAGCCTCTTTTGCTCTATCTCACTGTCAATGATGAAGCCCTAGGGGCTATGTTAGCACAAGAGCAACGAGAGTCCACAAAGGAGAATGCCATTTATTTTGTCAGTCGCCGATTCCAAGGAGGCGAAAAGAACTACTCTGTCTTAGAGAAGTCATGTGCAGCATTGGTTTGGGTTACTCAAAAGCTCAAACACTATATGGAAGCTTTTCCAATCAAGATAGTAGCAAAGGTGGACCCGCTCCGCTACATCTTCGACCCTCCAACAGTATGGTCAGCACCTTGAAGAATTGGTTAACAATTCCAAGAGATCACTTTCAACTACCTGCCAAGGGATAAAATTGCTTCGCCGATACACTGGCCACCATAGCTTCATTAGTCGAAATGCCTAAAGGGAAAATGGTGAAGCCTTTCAAAATTGCCCGAAGGAACAGTCCGGCGTACTGCATGAGTATCGATATCAACGAGGTTCAAACAAACTCTCCGTGGTATTCGATATCATGAATTTCCTCAAAGATGGCACTTATCCTGAGAATAGCAATAAGAAGTCTTAAGCGGCTCTGCAAAGGCTAGCCTCTCGGTACGCACTGATTGGGGACCGAGTCTATAAAAGGCACCACGACGGGATCAATCTCTTATGCGCCAATGAGGCCGAAGCTCAAGAGATAATGTGTGAAGTGCACGAAGGAGAGTGTGGACCCCACATGAATGGGTTTATGCTAGTCAAGAAGATACTCAGATGGTTACTATTGGAGCACTATGGAACGAGGACTGTATCGAGAAAGTCATAAGGTGTGCCAAGTGCCAATTCCATGCTAATCTGCAACATGCTCTGCCTCGCAACTTTACAACATGGTCACACCTTGGCCTTTCTCTTGTTGGGGGACAGACATCATCGGTAAAGTCCATCCTGCCGGAAGCAATGGGAAGTCATTCGTCCTAGTGGCCGTCGACTACTTCACAAAGTGGGTCGAAGCACAAGCCTATCGGACCCTCAACGCCAAGAAAGTGGCCGAATTTGTAAAGATTAATATCATGTGCCGATACGGAGTGCCTCATGAAATCATTTCGGACAACGGCTCTCACTTTGAGAAGGAAATGGATGCACTTTTGGTAGAATACAAGATCACCAAGCACAAGTCATCTTCTTACCGTCCCAAGCAAATGGCGAGGTTGAAGCAGCAAAAAACCCATCGAGACCATCGTCAAGAAAATGGCCTCATAGGAAGGGATTGGCCCGAGAAGCTACCATTAGCATTGTGGGGCTACCGCCACATCAATACGGTCAGCAACAGGAGAAACTCCTTATGCATTAGTCTATGGTTCTGAAGCTGTACTCCCAATCGAACTTGAAGTCCTCATCTCTATGGGTCCTCCTCGAGAATCAAGTCAACGAGGTCGACTGGATGCAAAGTCGATATGAACAGCTAGCCTTACTCGACGAGAAAAGGCTAAAAGAACTCGAACACACAAGGGCGTATCAGCAAAGGATGGCAAGAGCTTTCAACAAAAAGGTGAAGCCTCGAAACATCAATGTGGGAGATTTGGTCTTAAGACAACATCCTCCTAATGCCATGAATCCCCTGGGGAAATGGGGACCCCGATGGATCGGTCCGTACGTGGTCAAAAAGATACTAAGCGGCGGTGCAGTATGACTCGTGGATTTAGATGTTGACCAGCTGCCAAAGGAGGTCAACCTCGACAAGCTCAAGAGGTTCTATGCTTAATAAACAAAGACCATAAAAAAAAAAAAAAAATCGCTCGCTAGGGTTGAAAACCCGCAAGGGCAGCCTAGGCAAAAATTAGAGCACGTGCAAAAAAAAAGAAGCCCGCTAGATTGAAAACCCGAAAGGGCGGTCTAGGCAAAAAACAGGGGTGCACACAAAAAAAAGAAAAAAAAAAAATGGTCTTTGTTTGTTTGAACTACGGAGACCTGAGCCTCCCAACTGGAGGAACGTAGGCAACCTTCGGGTGCGGTCTAAAACATATCAAAAATACCCAATTCCTTCAAATAACAAGATGCAATTTTTATTCATTCAATGAGTTATTCAAGCCATTACAACGGATTTATTGAGCAACAAAAGACATCAAAACATTAATCCTAAAACAAAGTGGTCTAATTTAATTGCAATCTCTTAGGGTACTAAGAAAAGTCCAATTTCTCTTAGCCTTCAAAGGACCACCCGATCGTCTCTCAATCCTTTTCTTCTTGGATAACGGAGGAGCACTAATACGCACCGAAACCTTCTGTTTTGCGGCACGTCTCCTGGATAAAAGTCATCCAAAGGAGTACCGAAAGGGTCAGCAAGAATGTTACTTGAATCAGCAGCAGCCTCCCTATATCTCAAGGCGCTGCTAGGCTCAAAACTCTTTCCCAACACTCGGCACGAAGCACATCGACCCAAGTGATGCCACGGTAAAGGGTGCCAACAAATAATCCAAGTAGCTCTCGGGAAGGAAGACACTCCCCCGATGCAGAGGAGCAAAAGCCCAACGGTTGCGATCATCTCCCCAAGCCGATGAAGCTCACTCGAGAAGTCCGGACCCATGTAAGAAACTGGACGATCATTCCGTCCCTCGGAAAGGAATTGGACTTGTTGGCGACAAACTAACCGCGCAGAACCCGCTCTTGGGGCTGTAAAATGAGAATCTCTCCAGCCAGGTACAACCACGTGCTGAAAACCAAGAGTCCATTCATTACACAGAAAGGACGAAGAGCCCCAATCAAGGAGGGAAACCACTCAATATCCCGTTTTTACCCAGAGGCAAAGAATATTTCTTCCAACCATCTTCAGATAAATCCCGGACCAACAGCTTCCTCCTATGAACGGCAAAAGGAGACAAATCACCATCCGGGGAATAAATCTTGAAGTGTTCTCGAGCCATATGGTCAAGAGCAAAGGGCTTCCCCGACACATCTTGCCGCTTCCTATGTAACTATCAAGGCCGTGCAACGTCTCCCCTAACAATAGAGGGATTATACTAAATTGTTGCTCCTTGGCTTGCAAAATAATCTCAGCCAACTGCGCATCTGCAGTCCCGAAGGGTGTGCAAACAGTACTTCACTAAAGAGACCAGCGGCCATGGCATTCCTCTTGAAAGATTGAACTACCGGATCCTCCGAGTGTAAACTGAAGACATCGCAACTCAGTTATGTCAATCACAGTACCGTGCAACATCTTCCTCACGTCCTCAACAGGGAGATTCAGTA
>JAOWBW010000731.1:371776-425238 GCA_026119855.1 Campanula takesimana
TAAAAAAAAAGAAAAAAAAAAACGAGTCAAAAGTCCTCTTAAGTGTGCATTAATGTTTTTCTCTCGTCCTATGTTAAATGTTCGAGTCCATTGAGTCATCAAATAAAAGTCGTTCTTGTCCTCATACACTCTTCCAAGTTGTTCAATTAATTCTTGGCAAAATGATGAAAAATGTCTAAACAAGTTTTGGAATGAAGGCCATCGCTTGAACGCCTAGGGGCTAAACATCAACGACGGCATCAACAACGACGAAATCAAGACAAAGAAAGGTGGAGCAACGATCATGAAGCAAAGTTTTCAAAGGGGATAAAAAAAAAAAAATCCCCTTCATTCAAAGAAGTTCACAACAACAATATCATTCCACCAACGAAGGACGAAGCAACATCGACAACAATCACGACGAAGCAACAATTCATCACGGCGAATGGAGAATCAACAAGAACTACGGTGACCTGAGCCTCTTCACTGGAGGAACGTAGGCAACCTTCGGGTCCGGTCTCATGCAAGAAAAAAGATATGTTTAGCCCTAGCGCGTTATGGTGATCGACCTTCCTCTCGAACTTGTCATGACATCTTTGTACGATTCATTGCCAATGAATTAATCACCAAAAGATTGAAACAACTTTCTTAGATTTGGAATCGCTTTCCGTTCCTTGTCGAGTCTAGGGGTTTCTCTTCTTTTTGCGATACTCCCAGTTTCTTGCAATCAAACTGGGGCTTTATTTCTCTTCTCTCTTAATGACTTACTTGCCTTCGTGAGTCATTCAAAAATATACATACATGAAGTCAATACTAGGGACACTTCCCTAGTCGAGTCAATGTCACTCATCTTTAGTGACAGAGGTCTTCACCGCAAAATCACATGTCTTATCTCCTCAGCCAGAGTCAATGCACACTTCCTCATTAATCTAGTAAAAAAAAAGAAGACGCAAAAGAGATGCCCGCTAGATTGAAAACCCGAAAGGGCGGTCTAGGCAAAAAATAGGGTGCGTCATAAAAAAAAAATGAGAGAGTGGAGAGAGAAGGGAAAGAGAAATGGAGATCTCCGGCCTCTAAAAAGACAACTACACGAGCTCTACATTGGATCTCCTCAAAAAATCAATTCCCCACCGAGTAAACATTGGGATTGCAAAAGGCTCAACAAGATATGGCACCATCAAAGGTTGTCTTGGGTTATTGGCATCATTCTCCAGCAGTGTGCATTTTTGGGTTCATGAAAAGAAGGCCCGTGGTAACTAAGACCCATCCGAGAACGAGCCCATCATAAAAGGGCACGAGGTTACACAAATAATCCCTAGCTAGTCCATTGGCTTGGGCAGCAAATAGCAACAACATGTGTCTCAGTTTTCAAAGCTTCTGCAAGTATGTGCTTCTAAAGTACGCCGAAAGGCTCCCGAGAAATGAAGTAGGTCTTGCCATGTCCTCTCATGTTTGTTCCCTCGCACGAGGATGAGTCACTCTTGCTTTGCTCAACAAATGGTGACTCCCTAGGGGCAATGTGACTCAAGAACAAGGGCTTCTTTTGCTTCATTTGACAATCAATAAGCCCTAGGGGCTATGCTCGAGAAAGATGTGTGAGACTATCCTCAAAGTCTCTCAAAAGGGATGTCAAAAAGCCCTCTTGTCATGTGTGCCCGTGCTCGTTCCCCCAATCAAGGATAGACCTTTCTCGCAGTCAATGATGGCACTCTAGGGGCTACGGTCAAGTCTTAAAGGCTCCCTCGGCAAGAAGCAATTCACTTCAATGTCCCCAGCAACATTTGAAGCTTCATACCGAAAGGTCTCAAGGGGCTTCGCATCTACAAATCTTTTGGGCCACGGCTTTACAGTAATTCAGCAAAGGGCAATATTGGGGCTTCGCAATTAACAAGCTTTTGGGCAGTGGTACCCGAGCAATGAAATTTGGGAGTAGTCTTATGGCTCCATGAAAGGGATCAAACTTCAATGGTCCCTCAACACTTCCAGTCAAAAGGCCTCTTGGTTTTAAATGAAGGCTCCGATGATATGAATGAATTTGATGATTCTTGTTAGAACTCACATCGAGATTCTGAAGGAAGTCTTAGAGAAAAGGAAAAAGATTCAATATGCTAGACTCACCCGGCTGAGTTATAGCGGGCAATGCCAATATGTTAACTCTATAAGCAGAGTTACGGCAAATCCCAATGTTTCTGCAATACAGCACCCCCTTCTCCAAGATCAAAAGCACAGGCTGTATCCGAAGATCCGCCGTCGGTTCAACTCAAGAAAACTCGAGCAAACATACCGTTCGAGACTTTATCACACCAAGACCTTATCATCTGCAACAACATCACCATCTCCCACGAGACGTCTCCCAAGACCGTACTACATTTTCAACATGGACCTTCCACCATTTGGGTATCAACCACAAAAAGGGCCATCCATCTCCAAACAAGATAAAGAAGGAGATCGCCTTCAAGAGTTCTCCCCAATAGCGCCATCCGCTCCCAACATAATGCTAAGCCGATTCCAAGAAAATTTGAGGCTTCACACCGAAGGTCTCCACATCCCGCCATCTACAAACTTGATAAGCCCATGACATTTGGGGCTTAGCAATCTCTCAAAGCTTGGTATCAATGATCTTCTCTTGGGGCTTGCCCACGTCGACAATAAAAGACAGTTTATTTGAATGGGCTAAGAGTTGATTCATCTTGGGGCTTCATAAGCCACTCAAAGTTCAGCATTCGAGGGGCTTTACAGTCAGCAACCCCTTGGCATCTCAGCATCAATAGTCCTTTGAAGCCCCATAAACGACAAATCTCTTGGGGCTAGACATCAATTTTCGTTGGACACCACGGCGACAACATTCAAGCGAGACAATCCGGACTTCGATTGAACATGACTTGATCTTGGGTTGGCTTTACAAACACACAAATGGTTAAATGCTTCACCCACGAACTAAAAAAAATCTTTTCTCATGTGTGTGCATATTCTTTCCCTTCTAATCTTTAAAAAAAAAAAAAAAAAAAAGATTTTTCTTTTTCTTTTTCTTTTTCTCCTTCTATGTGCAAAAGTATGTGCTCTACTTTGCTTTGCTCCTAGCTTTTCCTCCCCAGCACTCTCCATCATCCTTGAACTACGCTGGTTTGATTCTCTTAAAGGGATACGTAGGCAGCCTTTTGGCACGACAAACCCATCACCCAGAATACCATCTCGCCAACACTCCATCAAAGGCAAGAACAATTCATCATCACCAACATCATCATTCTCCATCCAAAGCATGGACATTCTTCATCAAAAGCATCAACATCCTTCAGCAATCCATCTCCGATCAAGCGGCAATGGTAAGTAAAGGTATGAATACATCCAAGGCTTTCCTCAAATCACACCGTACACAAAATCACTTTCTCCATTCTTACAAAAACTCTCTCATGCAAAACCGCTTTCAAATCACATTGCACTACGAGCACAATTTCTCTCTTCATTTCACACTTCATGCATCTTCTTGCACAAGCACATATACCTGCAAAGCACACACTTAACAGGTACCACCACAAGGTCAACATCATCTGCAACTCAAGGCACTTCATCCCCAGCAGAAAGTGATCCGCCGTCAACTACGCCTGCATCCCACAAAGTCAAACAATTACAGTTCAATGACAACAACTCGGTCCATGGTGAGCCGCAAAATCACCACCTTTCCATCAAGCAACACAACAATATCACATATAGGCAGACGGAGCCTCGGTTCCCGCCATCCACAAATGGATCCCGCATCAATAAATGGATCCCACATCAGCAAACGGATCCCGCATCAGCAAACGGATCCCGCTTCAGCAAACGGATCCCGCATCAGCAAACGGATCCCGCTATCAGCAAACGGATCCCGCATCAGCAAACGGATCCCGCTTCAGCAAACGGATCCCGCATTCAGCAAACGGATCCCGCATCAGCAAAGGGATCCCGCCTCAGCAAACGGATCCCGCATTCAGCAAACGGATCCCGCATCAGCAAACGGATCCCGCTTCAGCAAACGGATCCCGCATCAGCAAACGGATCCCGCTTCAGCAAAACGGATCCCGCTTCAGCAAACGGATCCCGCTTCAGCAAAACGGATCCCGCTTCAGCAAACGGATCCCGCATCAGCAAACGGATCCCGCTTCAGCAAAACGGATCCCGCTTCAGCAAACGGATCCCGCTTCAGCAAAACGGATCCCGCCATATCCTTTCTATATCAATAAAGCCGCTCACACAGGGAGCGCACCCTTATCCTTCGCAAATTTCAAATTCATATTTTATCGAGTCTTTGTTTTCTCTTGTCGATGTCCTCGGCAGTTGTCTTTCTTTCGTCGACGCGTTTTGCTTTGCAATCCACGTCACCGAGGGGCTCTGTAGACACCCCGCTTTGGAGCTCTCACTCCGATTGCATACATAGTATTTTTATTTAACTTGTTTTTGTTAATTTCTGTTATTTCCGTTAATTTCCTAACTGATTCCGTTAGTTTTGGACTAAACTGCATAACAGAGTTAACTTTTAGAGTCATTCTGTCATTCTATTATTTTCACCCGCGGGCGCCTCCGACACTGTCAACGGGCCGCGCGCTTCTCGCCCCAAAGGTCGGACCCGCGCGCTTCCCACTTTGGCAGTAACGGATTGTACCCTATTTTCCTCCCTTTTCTTATTTACAAATATCTTCTTTAGTCAAAAACATCTTTCTTGATCATAAACATTTACTAGCTTTTATTTGTAACCTCTCAATCCCACATTTCTAGTCCTTTTCATAAAAACAAAATATTTAATTTTTTTTCTTTTATTTGTTTCATCTTCTTTTATTCATTATTCTATTTATCTTATTTTCTATTGGTCAATTCCATCTCACATGGATTGACCATTTTTCCTCCAACCTTTCCCTCTCCTTTCTACCTATAAAAACCCCCTTCTTCTACCTTGGAAGAGACTCTCTTTTTGGACTTGAACTTTGAACTTTCTCCCTAGACAAACTCTACACCATTCTCCCTACACAAATTTCCCAACAAGAGTTCTAGCAACTAAACTCTTCACAAATTTCTACACAACAATTTCTCTACAACAACTCCAAGTCAAAGTTTGAAGTCCTCTTTTCTAAAGGTACACTTCTTCTTCTTCTATTTTATTTATGTCTTTTTAGATGTATGCAATCCCCACCAAATGGGACATGACCAAATGACCATTTTATTACATTAAAGTTGGTCAAGGTCATCTCCCTACATTTCAATCTCTACTTTAATTTCCTATCCATTTCTTAATGTAATTGTTTAGTATAATTGTCACATGTAAACTTTAGCATAAATTAATAAATAAAACAATTCTCTTTTATTTCTCTTTTATTTTCCCCTTTCTTTTCACTTTAATTGTTAGCACTTTTTATTGAAGGACATTTAACATTAGAACACCAAAAGTAGCAAGACCCGGGTAAGCGGGGCGGAGTGGGTGTTTAAGTACTTCCCACTCCGTCACCTAACCCCCGAACCCTTCTCTCCCGAATCTCTGGCTTTCGTACAAAAATTGGCTTTCTTTAGATTTTCTCGCGTTCCTCTAAAACATGGGTGGCGACTCTTAAAATCAATTAGATATCCTAGGTAATTCATCGATCTAGCCAAGCCGTGGTTCCCCGGGGTATCTACAGTCCCCTTCCCCCATCTTCTCTTCATCTCAACTCTATTTTGCTTTGTTAACCACATTACTTGTTCTTGTTTACATTCTTGTAAGACTTGTCCTCTCAAGCAAATTTACATTCTTGCAAGACTTGTCCATTTCAAGCATACATATATTATATTACTACAAGACTTGTCCATTTCAAGCATATATATCTTATATATATACATATAATATGAACTAAACCATGAGCATGATTCAAGGTGCCGTTCATGCTTTTGTGTGAAAGATGTTCAAACCTAAGGATGATCATGGTTTAATTTCTTGTTCTAAATAGCTTAAAGATCTTTTTATCAAAGTGAAAGCTCATGTCTTCAAGTTGGTATTACACAAATTAGGCCATGATGATCATGTTGGGGGATAAAGGCTCAATCTTTATCATCCCAATCTTGATCTAGCCAAAAGTCCCTAAGATTGGGTCATAAAGATTGGATCTTTATGTTGTTTTTGTTGTCCCTCAAGGTTAATCTTTCATAAAAAGTTCATTTTGATGGTAAAGTTTCAATCTTTACTCATCAAATGGCAATTTTGGCCCAAAGGGCATGTTCATCACATTTCTCAAAATTTCCCCAATAATTGTCTTGATCACACCCAAAACATTTGTTTTTGGTGTCTAATTTGTGATCAATGACATAGGGATGATTAAATCCATGTTTTTGTTAAGGGGAAATGATAATTTAGGGTCCAAAGTTTAGGGGGTGTGTGCCAATAAAGGTCTGATGTATCAATTTTGTCAATTTAGGGTCCAAAGTTGCAAAAGTTGTGCAGGTTAGGGTTTTTTAACGATTCTGTTAACAGAATCCAGTTAAGTCAAACGTGTTTTGCACGTGGACTTGACTGGAGTTTGTTTTGAATATTTTGATGATTATATCGTCATTTCAGACAAAGAAAATTAATAATATTTTTTTTGAAATATTACATTTTATTTTCTTATATTAAATTAACTAATAATTAAAACATTATTAAAATACTTTTTCAAGAAATAAAATATTTTTTTTTTCATTTAGAATGACTATAAAATAAAATGTATAATTTTTAAAAAAAAAAAAGTGTAAAAAATTATATTAAAAAAACATTTAATTTTTTTTAAAAGAAGAAAGTGGGGATCAGATTTTTTTTTTTTTTTTTGATGTTGGTTAGTATTGTTCATTATTAATATTAGTATTCTAATTATTTCATTTTTTCATAAAATTATTTTTAAATTCATTAATAATTTTCCTTGTTTATAACTTCATTTTTTGTGTTTCCAAAAAAAAAAAACAGTTAATTTTTATTTGTTTTTTTATTTATTAGTATTTTTAAAATTAATTAAAATTATTCAAAAAAAAAATAATAAGAGTAAATGACAATTTAAGTTCTACTGTATAAGGGATGTGTGAAATGACACAAAGCCCAGACGAACATCCAAACCAAACTTCAGTTAAGTGCTTCTGTGACTTAACTGGATTTTTTTTACAATTTAGTCCAAAAACCCTTAATTGACTAACGTTGTCAACTTTGGACCCTAAATTGACAAATTAATACATCAGACCCCTATTGGCACACCCCCCCTAAACTTTGGACCCTAAATTGTCATTACCCCTTTTGTTAAAGAAAATGATTGAAAATGATCATTTCAATCCAGTTTCAGCAAGAATACTCTGTTTTGCCTGAAACTGGACAGTTTTCTGATAAACTGTCAAAAACCCCTGGAATGCTCTCCCTAGCCGTACGGCTACTTTGGCCAGGGAGTGAATTTTCCAGTCTCTTCCCTTTTGACTGGAATGTTTGCAAAATAACCATTTTCTGTTAAATAATTAACCAGTTTTGTTAAAATGTCAGTTTCTCCCATTTTTTGAAATACACACACACACATTCACGTTTGTTAACTAACGTTAGGGAGACTCGGTCCTATCCGAGGCGACTTGGGTGACGTAAAACTCTTCCCAAGGCGTAACCTGACCTCCGAACTAATAGAATCTCTAACCTTTCCATTTGTTGGGTTAAATAATTAACAAATGTGGCGACTCCGTTATGTTTTGCGTGATAACCGTGTTTGGTTTTTCACCCTCCGAAACAAAAACCCCTTCGTTTCCCTTCGTCACGGGGCGGGATCCTTACACTGGGGTATCTACAGCGGCGACTCCGCTGGGGACTGCTTAGAGGGTTAAACTTGCGTTTCTTACTTTTGGTGTTCTTTTATTCTGTTTTCTGGGCATTCTGGTAAAAAGGGTTGGAAGCACGCGCCTCTGGCCTTCTTGGCCTAAAGCGCTCGCGTCTGACCCCAATTACCAGAATCGCCCGCCTTCCTTCTTGTCCTTCCATTTCATGTTTCTGTGCTAATAATTACTGCAGTGGAAAGTTTTATTATTTAGGGTCAAGGCAGCCCCTTGAACCCATGAATTTGCAAGTTTTACCCAGATTCGGGCGCCTCTGCCCCTCTTTCTCTGATGCGCGCGCCTCCCGCATAGGCATCCCAATGCGCGCGCGTCTGGGCCATTTTCCAGAACAGAAACAGTGCACAGAACAGAATAGTTTTGACAGTGTGTGGGCACCGGGCCTACAAATGAATGCTTTTATTTTCTGTTTATTTTATCGGTCACACGGGTGATTCGAAAGTTGTAAATTATGTGCTTATTTGTTTTTTTTCTTTAAATTTTTTTTGTCACTTGTTGGACCTCACACTACGTGCACAAATTCCTAAAAATTGCTCACTATCGAGTCGCACAAGTTCATAACCCCAAACCCGTCGAGGCCCGTCCTAGAGAGTTTCAAGTTCCACCCGACCTTGACTCTCTCGAAGCGGTAAACCTCATCCTATGGTGTAGTTCATGACTACATGCCGGGGGTGACCTTTAAGCTTCTCTTTAGCCAAGCACAAGCCAACACAATTCTTGTTAGGGTCTAACACTCCGTGACCAAGTCGGTTTTCATGTGCCGAGATTTCACTAAACTAATGTCTTCAAATCATACATGCCAAGTGGTTATCATGGACGAAATAAAACTCCGTCCCCAAGTGGTTATTATGGACGAAAATAAAAAATCTGTCCCCGCATGTATGCTTTACTACATTAATTTAGTTTAATCCCGTCACAGTAGGTATCACAAGCGTGGTGGAATCCGATGAGTATATGGGACCGCGAGAAGGTCTATATACTAGTGTGACGATTCCACTATTTTTTTAGAAACCCCAAAAAGGACTATGTCCTTCCGACTTTTGTAAACAATAAAAAAAAGAGAGTCATTTTTCTTTATGTGTTTGAGTCATTTTCTTGTTTGCGGGTTGAATAATTTTACCCAAAAGGTGTTTGTGAGCCATCCTAAGATCAACCGTGTTCTTCCAATAGGTCCAATGGCTTCCAACAGCAACAACAACAATGGTGGGTACATTTTCGCGTCCAACGAAAGGCTCTTCGACATAATGAGAGCCATGGGAGAACAAATGGATAGACTTGTCGAGGATTTCCACCGCAAGGATGATTTGTGGCAAGCCTGTTTTGATCTCGAGAGGTGAATTCACGAGGAAGAGGTTTCCGAACTCAAGGCCCGTCTGCAAGAGCTCACCGACAACAAAGCAAAGTTCAATGGTAAAGCATACTCAAGTGGCCCGTCCCTCAAAATCCACAAAAGTACCGCCAACAACCGAGTTTTCTCTCCTCTCCTAGGAATGACCCGATCCGAAGCATTTGAAACTTTGGCGGCAAGTGGAAATATCAAGCCTTTACAAGGTTACCAACCCAAGACGATCAACGCCAACCATGCCCATCACAAATATTGTGGCTATCATCAACACAGTGGCTATCTTACCGAGGAATGCTTCACTCTCCGAAACATCATCCAAGATTTGATCGACAATGGTGAATTTACTGTGGGTAAAGAGCAACCATTAGAGAGTGATGACATGCAAGAACTCATCAAAGAAAATGCTTGGTTTTGAAATGGGGCTTCAACCAGAGATCATGCCACAAGGAGAATTACAACGACAAGGATGACGACAACGGTCTCCGTTTCTCTTTCTCTACCTAGTAATAGGAATAAAAAAAAGTCAAAGTCCTCTAATGTGTGCATTAAGTTGTCTTCCTTCTCATTAATGTCAAAGTTTGAGTCGGTCTTCAATAAATAAAAGTCGTTCTTGTCCTCATACACTCTTACAAGTTGTTCAATTTAATTCTTGGCAAAATGATGAAAAAATGTCTAAACAAGTTTTAGAACGAGGCCATCACTTGAACGCCTAGGGGCTAAATATTGTGACGAAGGCGGCAACATCAACAAGCGCCAAAGCAAGATGGAGCAACAACCATGGAAAAATCAAGCAAAGTTTTCAAAGGGGGATTTAGAAAGAAAAAAAAAGGGGGGGGGGGGAGGGCTCACTAGGTTGAAATTCTCAAATCAACCTAGGCAAAAGTTAGAGCACAAAAAAAAAAAAAAAAAATCCTCCTCAATCAAAGAAGTTCACAACAAGATCAATATCATTTTCCAAGGACGAGGCGACATCAACAAAAATCACGACGAAGCAACAATTCCATCACGACGGAGGAGTATCCACAAGAACTACGGTGACCTGAGCCTCTACACTGGAGGAACGTAGGCAACCTTCGGGTCCGGTCTCATGCAAGAAAGAAGATATGTTTAGCCCTAGTACGTTATGGTGATTGGCCTTCATCTCGAACTTGTCAAGTCATCTTTGTACGAGTCATTTACCAATGAATTAATCACCTCAAGATTGAATAACTTTCCTAGATTTGAAATCATTTCACATTCCTTGTCGAGTCTAGGGGCTTCTTATCTTTCAGCGATACTCCCAGTTTCTTGCAATCAAATTGGGGCTTCCTTTTTCTTTTCTCTTAAATGACTTACTCGCCTTCATGAGTCATTCAAAAAAATATATAAATACATGAAGTCAATACTAGGGACCACTTCCCTAGTCAAGTCAATGTCACTCATCATTAGTGATAAAAGGTCTCCACCGCAAAATCACATGTCTCTCATCCTCAGCTAGAGTCAATGCACACTTCCTCAATAATCGAGTCAAAAAGAAGACGCAAAAGAGATGCCCGCTAGATTGAAAACCCGAAAGGGCGGTCTAGGCCAAAAACAGGGTGCATCATTAAAAAAAATGAGAGAGTGAGAGAGAGAAAGGAAAGAGAAATGGAGATCCCCGGTCTCTAAAGAAGACAACTACACAAGTTCTACATTGAATCTCCTCAGCAAGTCAATTCACCACCGAGTCAACTTCAGAATTGCAAAAGGATCGACAACACATGGCACAATCAAAGGTCGTTCTGGGTTATTGGCATAAGAGAGATTGTTCTTGCAATGAGCATTATTGGGTTCATAAGAAAGAAGACCCGTGGTAACCAAGACCCATCCGATAACGAGCCCATCATTGAGGGGTACGAGGTTGCACAAATGGTCCCCAGTGAGTCAATTGGTTTGGGCAGCAAACAGCAACAACAACATGTGACTCAGTTTTCAAGATTCTTCAAACATGTGCCCCTACAGTATGTCAAAAGGCTTCCCGAGAATGGAGTAGCTCTTGCCATATCCTCTTATGTTTGTTCCATCACACGAGGACGAGTCTCTTGCTTTGCTCGACAAATGATGATGCCCTAGGGGCTATTTGACTCAAGAACGAGAGCTTCTTTTGCTTCATTTGATAGTTAATGAGCCCTAGGGGCTACGCTCAAGAAAGATGTGTGAGACTATCCTCTCTCAAAAGGAATGTTGAGAAACCTTCTTATCATATGTGCTCGTGCCTGCTCCCCCAATCAATGATATGCATTTCTTGCTCTACTTACAATCGGTGATGGCACTCTAGGGGCTAGACTCAAGTTTGAAAGGCTCCCTCGGCAGAAATGCAATTCACTTTGCCTCCCCCAACGGTGGCCAACACTAATTATAGTCCCATTACAATTAAGCTATATATTTACGTATTAAACCACACTAAACTCTATACTTAATACACCAATAAATCACTCATATCACTCTTAATTAAACAATTGAATTAGGACTAATGAATTGTCTATAATGCTTTAAGCCGTTACAACGTAATAAGAGAAAAAATGTTTACATCAATGACCTTCACATTATATTCTCTTCATTTTATTATGTTATTTCTTCTTCATCTTCAAGTTGAATCTTAAAACTATGGCTACACATAAGGTTATGTTTCTTTTAATTACGTTTTGTTTCATCTTATGGTTATTTGTTTCTTTCTTTCAATTACATTTGTTGATTTTGATTAGTTTAAATTTGAACTTTGTTCACGTTTATATTGGCTTATAAGTTTGTTACTTATTTTTAATTTATTTTTCGTTATTGTATCATTTTTATAGTTGTGGTTTTGATTTACTTTTGATTGCTGGTATCAATTTGATATATTTTCACATTTAAATAAAAGTATCGATTATTATACCATATGTTTTTTTCCTGCTTATAGTTGTACATTTGGTATTAATATTTACTTTTTGTTTTAAAATTGATTTTTGTGTCTCCAGGTGATTAAGGCAAGAAAAAAATATGTCACTAGAAACCTATATTCTACTGAGAATGATGTTTGATTATAAATGGGTAAAAAAGGAATAGAAGATTAAACGATCTGGAAACTCGCTCTTCTAAATGATTATGGAGAGTTTCTTTGAGAATCTTGCATGTGTCAAGAGTATGACGACACAGACTAAGATTTTATTTTTTATTTTTTGTTTCACATGCATTTGTTTATAGTTGTTGTGATTTTAATAATTTTGTCTATCTTTTCGAATTATATATTTGTTTTTTTTTTTTTTTTTTTTTTTTTTAAAACATTGTTTGCTTATAGTCTATAAAACATCCATAGTTGATCATCTCTAATTTTTTACTTTTAACAATATATGCAAGGAATATTTTTTTTGTTTTGACTATTTTTTTCATATTACTATTATGGATTTAGTATTTAAATGATCCAATTTGACCGTTAATTTTTTTTTTATAAGTAAATGTTCAATTTTACCTTTTTTTATAATTTTTCTTTGGATTGTGTTTGTTTCAATATTTTCTCATGTAGTTTTAGTTGTCTTTCTTTGATTGTCAATATAGTTTAGTTGATAGGTAAATAAGGATTTTTAAAACAAAATAAAAATATTGGTATAAATTTTGCAAAAGTTTATACATCATGCTAAAATCAATTACGATGTCAAAATATTATTCCCAGACATAAAATGTCAAGAGAAAAAAAGAAGATATAAGAAACGATAAGTATTGTACTCCCTCCGTCTCGGATTAAGGTTCCTAGTTTGACTTTACACGGAGATTACCACCGTCCCGGATTAAGGTTCCTAGTTTGACTTTACACTGAGATTAAGAAAAAGTAAATGTTGTGAGTATGAAAAATAAAATAGGAGAAAGTGGAAAGAGAAAGTGGGTAAAATGTTTTTGTTGTGAGAATGAAAAATGAGACCCATAATCCATTTTAGGTAATAAAGAAACTAAGAACCTTAGTCTGAGACACACCAAAAAAGAAAGTAAGAACCTTAGTCTGGGGAGAAAATATTGGGGGAAATTAGTTCCTCCATAAGTTATAAAAAGTCATGTTTTTATAGGGTTTAAGGTTTAGAGTTTGGGGTTTCAGGTTTAGGTTTTAGGGTTTCATGTTTAGGGTATAAGAGTAAAAAAACAGGATTTTTTATAACTTATGGAGGAACTAGTTTCCCCCAAAACACACTCTGGTCTGGACGGAACGGAGGAGGGAGTTAACCCTGCCAGATTCCATGTGGATATGTGTATGTATGGCAAACATTTATAAGGCCAATCAAGTGAGCCACCAGTTCCAGGCCCAGGCCCAGGTCCGTCGACTTGACGGTTCCGCTTACACCCTGTCTATTTTCAATGCTTCATAAAAATTTACTCCATTACTGGCCCCCACACTAACCAATCCCCTTTCCCGGGCCCCACTTCGCACGGCCACATCCTACTCCTTTTCTTCCCCCCTCCTCCCCCTTTCTTCTTCTTCAAACCCACTTCCACATCTCTCTCTCTCTCTCTCTCCTCTCACTTCTTCACTACTGAATTACTACTTCTATTATGGAGCCATGGGTCGACGACGTCGCCGACGACCTCCAAAGCATGAGCTTCAACTCCACCACCACCACAACCGCCACTGACATCAACCGCAGCACCAGCTCCGGCTCCGAAACCACATGGACCGCCGCTTCATCCTCCGCTCGCCACAAACCCCACGCTCCCTCCGGCGACCCCTGCTGGGACGCCATCCGCCGCTCCAGATCCGATCACCTCTCCCTCTCCCTCTCCGACCTCCGCTTCCTCCACCGCCTCGGCGCCGGAGACATCGGCTCCGTCTACCTCGCCGAACTCAAATCCTCCTCCAACACCGGCGACGCCGTCTTCGCCGCCAAGGTCATGGACCGGAAGGAACTCGCTAGCCGTAATAAGGAAGGGAGGGCGAGGACAGAACGGGAAATACTAGAAATGTTGGATCATCCGTTCCTGCCAACACTCTACGCTTCACTAGAGTCGCCGAAATGGTCGTGCCTGTTGACGGAATTCTGTCCCGGCGGCGACCTTCACATCATCCGTCAACGGCAGCCGTGTAAACGATTCACGGAATCCGCAGTCAGGTGCGCACGTTACCATCAATACAATTTTTTTTGATATCGTCACATGTGTGCGCATAATTATGGAAATTATTTGCTGTATCGCATCTGCATGCGTAATTTTTGCTGCCTCTCTCATTTTCCAATCAAATTCAAAATATTCATGATCCTAATACAGTAGGGGATAGCGAATCATCATGGTTTTCTCTACTCTAACCCTACAGCCCCACACCTGGCAGGGGGGCTTTACCGGGTCACCAAGGTTTTGGAACATCATCTCACAGTGGATTTTTACCCCTTGTAGCCCATTTTCCATGCTGAAATTAAATAAAAAGACTAAAATTGTTATAAATTTCAAATTTTATGAGTTGGAATAGTATATTGCAGCAATGGAAAATATTTTCGACCTTACAAAATAAATCACTCATTTAACTTCAATTAGTATTTGTTTATGTGTATATAATAAATGAGGAAGTTTTGTGTGAGACAATGAGTGAGATGGGTTTCGATTAGAGGGAAAATTGGCTTGCCCTCTCATATAAGTTTTTGTCATAATAAATTTTAAAACACTTGTATTCATGGCTTAAAATATTGTAGTTTACGTGCAATTTTTTAAACCATAATTATAGGTAGATATTGATATATGACTTGTGTTAGAATAACAATGCAATTGTACTATGTCCCTAAATGAATGACTATTTTCAAGAAATTTTATCTCAAAATAAATGTCTTTTATGAAGAAAAACTGTCCTTAAAAGTTACTATTTTTTTCTTTTTTAATTTTTTTTTCACTAGCTTTTTTATATTTGCAAAGCTAAATATTTGGAAGGTGGATATCAAGAATATTTATGATTCTTTGCCATTTAATATTATAAAAAGGAAAGATATCACAACGTAAAATTTTACTACCTCTGTCCCTAAATGAGTGTCCAAATTTCATTTTAAGGGACACTGAAAATGTCAACTTTGTTGTACAATTTGGTAGCAAATATTCATATATAATCTTGTAATCTCATTTCCAAACATTTAGTTTTACACGTATAAAGAAACCGGTGAAAAAAATTTCGAAAAAAAACATTTAGGGAGAAAGTTATGCTAAAAAAAGACACTCATTTTGGGACAAAGATTTCTTGAAAATGGATACTCATTTAGGGACAGAGGGAGTAACATTTACTTATGGATGTAAGGAATACAGTATGTATTAATATAAAGATATACTATAGTCTATACAAGACTATATTTTTCTTTATTTCAAAACACAAGTATTTATGAGATTTATCAGAAAAAGAAAATTTTGACATTTATTATGAATAATTGTGTGACTGAGTATACAAATCGTAGCTTCATAGGAATTTAATGAAATAATTTAAGATCCGTATACTTAATTTAATTGTGATGTAACCAAGTTTCTTTTTGCATCTTGTACTTGTAGCATTAGGGACTCCCTCTCAGCGGCGGACTCAAGAATTTTTCAAAAGGGGGGCAAAATTACATAAAATATTTAAAGGGGGCAAAAATAAATACTAGTGCATTTACTTTTTTTAAACAAAGGGGGGCAAAGTCTAAAATATTCCATTAATACTCCAAATTTTCAAAAAAATTACACTAGTAAATTTTTATTTTTTTAAACAAAGGGGGGCCATTGCCCCCATACACCCTTGGTAGGTCCGCCCCTGCTCCCTCGGTCTCGACTCGAAATGATATTTTCATTTGTCATTTTTCATTGTCCCAAAAAGTTATTCCCATTTAGGCTTAAATGTGCATAAACGCTACATGGCTAGTGAAGCAAGTGTTCGTAGTTTTAAAATTTAAAAAGTTTGAATAGCCGATGAAGATCATTTGGGGAGGGAGTATAATTTAATTGATAGGTAATCTCATGTCTCTAGAAGCTTAATTTACTACACCCAATATTAACTTGGTAAGAGTATAAAGCAGAATTGATTACACGTACTATGGTCCAGGTAAGTTGGGTTGTATCTGTCTTACTCCCAAGTCAAACCATTCTAAATCTAACAAAAATTTCCAACCTCCCTACACATACACCCCTTGTATTCAAAATATTTACAGTAATGCCACTCCAACAATGAAAGTCAAAGAGTTTAATGGACAGCTAAGTTTAATAAATAACATGGTTGAGCATTGTATGGTAATAATAATAGCAACAATAAATAATTCTAGTTGGCTGGTTATGTAGTATTAAAAAAAGTATTGGTAAATTTGGGGGTTCATGTGATTAAAGAAACAATTTAATAACGTGGCCCCATGGGCTTTTTTGTTTAATGTGGTTTGTCTTGAAGTAAAGTTGTGAGGGTAGTTTCGGTAGAAAAGTTTTGGGTTGCATTACCCAGTTTGGTGTACATAACGTGGGATGTTCCTTGAGACACCAAGTATTTCCGGACTTTGTGAAATCTTGCTTGATTTATGGGGAGACCAAGTTTGGCCCGGCATTGGTATTTTTTTTTTCTTTATATTGTCAAATTTTTAGGGTGAAATGAAATACAGATGGAAGCTATATAATATGTTCCGTTTCAATATATTTTTTTTTCTTGATGTTCAAGAACAAAAGCAAATACTCCATCCGTCCCATAACAAGTTGGACATTCCATTTTGGGCGTCCCATTGATAGGTTACACTTTCTTAAAATGGTAAAGATTTTTTTACTATTCTTCCCACTCATTCTCTCTCCTATTTTACTTTTATACCCACAACACCAATCAACCTACTATTCCCTATTCCACTTTCTCTCTCTTACTTCACTTTTCACACTTACAACAACTTCCCACTACTATTCATCCCTTAATTCCAGTGCACAACCCATTTTATCCACATAGTTATGGGACTGAAGGAGTATTCATTTTGGCACGGGTGTAATACAGAAATAGTGACAGATCATTGTCTAATTATATGCATATTAGTGATCAGCAAAAACCATGTCAGAAGTTGTGATGTGTTTTGGATACTTCAAAAATTGATTATACTTGTATCTATGCAAGTGCCGAGCGGAACTAGGAGGGAAAATATTTGGTGGTCCTAAAGCACATTTGATTAGGAGACGTGTTGTTCAACTAGAAGGACTAGAACTAAAGAGGCCTTCAAATTGTTGATGTGGAAGCTATAAAGAATTAAAATAAGTTGGAAAATTTGGATTCAACAAATGCGAAAAGATACGCGTCATAGTTTCTTGATCTTTCTGTGGTGCTTAAATCACTAAATATTTTCTTAGGGTGATATGGGATACGCCTTAGTCCCACACCATATATGTGGTGGGTTATTTTGGTCATTTTTAATTTTTCTAGGGAGAGCGAGAATCAGTCTCTCTTTTCTGTGGAGCAGAGGACTGCTTTCAAATAGAAAAAAAAGTAACCAGCATATTAGACTCTAATAGTTCCCAATACGGCTGGTTGATCCTCTTTTCTCTAATAAATATACTCCTCAATTAAGCTTCCATCATTTATCAATAACATAAAGCAATACAACATGATAATCTAATGATAGTTTGCAATACTTTACAATGAGTATTCCAAAAATATGATTTAGTCATGATTATAATGGTGCATTTGTAATCATAATGCATGTATGCGGATGGAATACTAATGTGGTAGGGTAAGTCTTCCCCATCACCATGCCATCACCACCTAGACCGTCCCAAATTTTGTAACATTTTCCTTCAAGAAAATGTGTTTTACAACTAATTAACTAAATTAACAATCATTTTCTTAATCTAGTTTGAATTCAGTTATTGCCAGCTAAGTCGTTCAAGTGTTTTGAGGCAGCAAATATGTAGAGAATTAGTTTAATTTCAAATATTTTTTACTTTTTTCTTTTTAATTTTACATGTTTAGTCAAATGCTACTCTAGTTTTGCGATAGAGGTAGGTAGTACTATTTTACTTTTTTAAATTTTTTCTTACTTGCAAACTCGTGTTTTTTGTAACCATTCAAGTGGAACCTACCTAGTGGTGCTGGCAAAATGCCTCATAAGGGAGCCCCGTGTGTCTGCTTGTGTTGTTTCTGTTGTAACTTTGTTTTGTTTGTTTGGTATCAATCTATGCAAATTGTGTGGAAAACACATTGCCTTTTGATGTCAAACTGATCTATCAAAGATAAACAGAAAATCCCAACGAAAGAAAATTGTAAAGTAAGCCAAATCATAGAAACAAAAAGGACGGACCCTCATTTTGATACTTTCCTACTTTGCATGGAGTGATACTGAAAAAGTCTTTGACATCCCACGGAACAAAGTTCTCCCAGGAGGGAACACATAGGACCCTCATAATACTAAGTAGCAAAATTTGCGTATATTTATATTTATATATATATTGTTATGTTATTATTAACCTCATGAAGATATGATATGTTCTCAATAATTTAGCTGGTAAAATGATTTGTGAAACACTCTTGAAGATATTATGCCTATTCAAGGATTACAAATTAATCATATTTGTTATCCTGTCCAAGATTCCGTAACTCAAAATATCTGAAAATGATACTATTATGTATGAAAATAATCATGGAAGATCTCAGGGGACCAGCGTAAAGTTAAAATGTGACATTTTAGATATTAACTTGCGCTTAAGCTTCGTATTGTATAATGTTGACTGACGTAGATTGACCAAGGATCCAAATTCATGTGTTATGTTTTAGATATTGACTTTTGCGTAAGCTTAATGTTGTAGAATGTTGACCCTAAAATGTTAGTCTGATTGTAGCGTTACATTTTCTAATGTTAGTCTGATTGTTGCTTATGCTTAATTTAAGACATGATTTAAGGAAATGGTTAGTATTATAATTATAAGCCATTTAATTCCTCACAGATCTTCATGCTTGAATTCCTCCAGGTTTTACGCATCAGAAGTAGTGGTAGCTCTAGAGTACGTCCACATGATGGGAATAGTTTACCGTGACCTCAAACCCGAAAACGTTCTAGTCCGATCAGACGGTCACATCATGCTCACAGATTTCGACCTCTCCCTAAAATGCGACAACTCAACCTCAACACCAGCTCAAGTATTTTCCGATCAAAATCGTCCGGATGGGGTCCCACCAAGTGAGTATGCTATCGATCCACCTAAATTTACCTCAACTTCATGCATTCTCCCCAACTGTATAGTCCCATCCGTTTCTTGCTTCCACTTGATGAAGCGTAAACGAAAAAAGAAGCCGGGAAACCGGGACGGACCAGAAGTTGTGGCGGAGCCGGTGGATGTCCGGTCAATGTCGTTTGTTGGGACCCACGAGTATTTGGCGCCGGAGATTGTCTCCGGCGAGGGCCATGGTAGTGCGGTGGATTGGTGGACGTTAGGGGTATTTATTTTCGAGCTATTTTATGGCGTGACCCCGTTTAGGGGGATGGACAATGAGTTAACCCTAAATAATATTGTGGCTCGAGCTCTCGAGTTTCCGAAAGAGCCGAATATTCCGGCTCCGGCGAAGGATTTAATTTCTCAGTTGTTGGTCAAGGACCCGGGACGGAGAATGGGGTCCACGATGGGTGCATCGGCTATAAAACACCATCAGTTCTTCCAAGGGGTGAATTGGGCACTTTTAAGATGTACACCCCCTCCTTTTATTCCGGCTCCGTTTACTCGAGAATCGGTGTCCGATGATAGTTGCCCAGATACTCCGGTTGACTATTACTAGTGACGTTGACCGTTACACGATTAATCGCTATTTTATTTTATTTTATATTTACTTTGCTTTTTAAGGGTTTCTCCAAGAAGTAAAATCACTCTAATATTTCTTTGAGGAGTTGTTTTGGGGGATCCACATTCCACAGCTTGTACAGTTTTAAATCTATGAAGGAGGGGAGGAGGGGGTTGTTGAAGACTTTGAAATTTTGCAAGATATATGGAAACTGAAAGTTTGGGTAACAAATTCCATCATATGGCAAGGCAAATGAATGAGACTGCTCAAAATATAAATATTTTAATATATTTATATTCACTTTACCTCATCATTTAACTTCACTTATTCCCTCTTTTCATTTTTCAACACTCAATTTATTCAATTAACATTACTATTTACATCACTCATTCTCCCTCTTTATTTTTCACCACGCATATAATAGTTTTTCTTAATTATTGTGCCCGCTCCTCTAGTCTTATTTGTGCTGGGAGTAGAGCCGTCAATTCGGGATAACGGGACGAGACAAAATTATAGTATCCCGCGAACTATACGAGATGGGACGTCCCGAATTTATCGTAGGACGGAAATTCCCCGTCCCATCCCAAATCACCTCGGGACGCGGACAATGCGGGAAAAATACGGGATAAGTTGACGCGATCACCCAATCAAGAAATATGAGTATTAAACCATCACTCTAAAGCATAATTTAACTGTTTACTCCTTACATAAATATTGTAACAATACTAGAAAATGTCATGATAATAGCTTGAAACAAAATCCAACAATAATAATAGTAATAGTAAATGTCATGAAGCCGGGAAGTTTGTTCAACCTCAAAATTTAAACAGCAGGAGAAGGGTAAATATAAAGTCACAAAAAAATCTCACAAAACTTGGCTCACAAAATGATGTGTCAAGATTTTATTGGTGCTTTTAATTAAAGTGTGGCGGGTCCACAATCGATGCAACCAATAAAATATCGCCACCTCATTTTGTATCTATCATTTTGTAGACTTCTTTTGTGCCCCTAGCATTGCCCACAGGAGAAACCAGAAACCAAACCGTAATCTCAATAATAAGAATCCCTAATTTTTCAAATGCAAGCTTCTTTAATACAAAAACAACAACAATTTTTTCTTTTTTTGAACTTTCCATCAGCTAATTTCACATTTAAATAAGTTTGATCTTGAGTTGAGTAACAAAGACAGAGTCCAGAAAGAAGAGGATAAGAATCGTACTTTAGTGAGCAACAGAGTCTGCGACCTTCTCGCCATCGATGTGGAGAAGAGAAGAGGAGATAGATTTGTCGGAGACTAAGAAGAGAAGATGCGGTGGTTTCCTGTGATCTCGTCGCTGTCGGTGTGGGAGAGGAAGTGCGGAGCCGGAGTGTGAGTATTGCGTAGTCGTTGCCCGTGGGATAGATAGCAGGCGTGAGCTAAGTTAATTGCGATAAAAGAAGTAAAGGGCCGATCATTTTGGGAGAAATTATCTGGGTCTGGGTTGAAAATTAGGATTGGGCCTGATGTTTAAAAATACGGGACGTCCCGTCCCATCCCGCTTTGTCCCGCGTCCCAAATGGGACGTCCCGAATAGTCCCTCATTTAAACGGGTTTAGAAACTATCGTCCCGTCTCCGTCCCGTCCCGTCCCATATATATAGCGGGACGGGACGTTCCGACGGGTCGATCCCAATTTGACGGCTCTAGCTGGGAGGAGGGATTATGATTTAAATGCTTGCATGTTGTGTATACAACGCTCAAATTGCAGTAAGACACTTTCTTTATGTAGAAATAGAATATTATTTTATGACATACCAAAAGAAAGTGCGAAATTTGTTTATTGACATGAAGTAAAAAATCACACACTTATATATGAGGTGGTCTCCCATGAGAACAAGGGGATCCGTCTCATGCATGAGACGGGTCGCCCCATGACCCATGGGCCGAACCCGCCACGTGGCAACCCACCATTGGCCGATTTTTTTTTTTTTTTTCCGGCTTTTCAGTGGTTTAGCAAAAAATAATAGTTATCATCTCTTAAAGTAACATTGTTCATAAGTAAACGTAATACTTGTTTTAAAAAAACAAAAGCTCGTTTTTACCCATTTTTCCAAATGTAATACTAAATATAATTACATGTAACCCAAACAATATCTAAATGTAATAATCATCTATGCTGAAATATAATAGTGCTTTAGCTAAAATGTAATATAGTGTGTATTTTAAATTTTATTTTTTAAAAGAAAATAACATATGAAAAGTAATAACTTATGTATATGAATGTAATAGTAAGTTTATACAAGTAAATGTAACACTTTGATTGACGAAATTGTAACAGATTTCTATAGATAATGTAATTCTTTTACATGTATCATGATAAATTTGATCCCATTGTAACTTATTGTTTGAAAACATATAGATATCTATACATATGTATTACAATTATGTACAAATACTATTACATATAAATAACACGTTTGTTACATTTTAGTTATAATAAGTATTACTTTTGGCAAACGAAGAAAACATAGGAAAAACACTATTACTTTAAGAGATGGTAACTATTACTTTTCACAAACCGAAAAAAAAAACAAAAAATAAAAATATAAAAATTTTAAAAAAAAGCAAAAAAAAAAAAATAATAAATAATTTTTTTTCGGCCAATGAGGGGCTGCCACGTGGCAGGGTCCCCCATGGGTCCTGGAGCAGGGTTGTGGGTCGGGTAATGGGTCAAAAAAATGACCCGTCTCACCCATAAGACGGGTTGGAGTGTTATCACACAAGTTTTTGTCATTATATATTGTGCATAAAGGGCTTGTGCATTGCTATGATCAAACAAAGATGACGCGATTCATCAAAACTATGGCCCCCGTGCAATGTGACTCTACAGACGCAAAGTTGGCAAGCTATGAATGGATAGGAAAAAGATAGTGTGTTTGGTGGAGTTGTTTGGAATGTTCTTGTGATGAGATGAGAGATGATGACCTTTACGTAATTAGTGATATGAGATGATGACCTAACGTAAATACGGAGTATTAAATACTACCCTTCTCAAAAATTCCCTCTTTCACCATTTAATACAAAATGCAAAAAAGTGTGTCAGACCGTTATATTAGACGAACAAGGCACAAAAAAGTCATAAAAACTTACTCACAAAATCCTAAGTGTAATGATATTATTGGTGTTTTTAATTAGAGTGGCGGGTCTATTATCGATGCAACCAATAAAATATCGTCACCTCATTTTGTGAGCAAGATTTTGTGACGTTATTTTGTGCCCCTAGCATTGCTCATATTAGACAGGTTTCGTGGAGAAACTAATTGGGTTGCTTTTTAGGAGTGGGGCGGGAAAAGGACGGGGCAAGCTCATTCCCTCCCTCGTCAAAATCCGTATTACGTGTGTGTGACACTGTCTCACACGAGACTCCTCAATTAAAATAACTAACTTAATTTAGATAATTGCAAAATAAATTATATACAAATTTACTCAATTGAAATTAAACCTTTACAAATTATAATTGCATTAAGAACTTTGTATAATAAATTTCGTTGTAATTTAAACCTTCTTCAAATTAACTAAATTAACTGTTAAAAACTAAGTTATAAATGCATCCACAACCCTTAAAATTTATCCAATATGTATTTTTTTGTTGGAACAATTATGATCCCTGAATGCCATACTCATTTTTGGACTAAGTTTGAGGAAGAGATGAAGGCGGAAGCGTATATACCTGTTGAATCCATATTGATGTCGTAGGGAGAAATAGGATGAAGAAGAAGATGATGTAGGAAGAGGATCTTCTAAATGATGAGTGCCCTTTAAATTCTCAAGAACTTCTAAACAATTATGAAGATGATTAAGGAGAGAAAGTAAAGAATGTAGTATTCTTTAAGGGTTGATGGAAAACCCTTTATATACAAGACAAAGAGGCACTTCATTTAGGGACCACACATATTCAATCCTAAGCAATGTTAATTTACCATTTTGTCCATCATAAATAGATAAATTACATTTCAGGAATTCTACACATTTTATTATTTACTACACTTTATATTAATATTATAATCATGATTTTATGTATGGAAATTCTATATGACTTGTAATGCAAGCCACGTTCTAACAATCTCCCACTTGGGGTGCAAAACAAGTCTTTCCTTTAAAATCATAAATATAATATAAATGACAATCCAAATGTGCACTTTGTTGTCACTTATAACAATCCGTCCATTAGCCATACAAGTATAAGGACTAAAGGGGCAGTCGTTGTAATTGATTCGCAACTAAACCCACAATAATCACATACACAAATCCAACTAAATGACATAGATCAAAAGTGTAGATGTGTAGCATGGAACAAATTGAATATATACATATTCTTCCAACTAGTCCAACTTTAACCAAATGAGATCAAAACTTTAATAATAATAGAACAATAAATGAAGAAACAACACAAACTCCCACTATATTAAATATTATCAAAAGTTGTTACACCCATATGAGCAACATGCTCGTGAAACACTAAAGGTGATAACGCCTTAGTAAACGGATCCGCTAACATAGTGTAACACCCATCGAATTTCTTGTTAAATATTTGACATACTTGTTAAATTCTTGAACTTGCATATTATGTGTTAGTTTTACTTGGGTTAACTTATTAACTGCTTTAAATAGTTAAGGTGGTTAAATGTCTAGTTTTGACTTTTGGGTCATTTGTGAAAATTTGACATTAGGGGCCTTTTTGTTAAAAGTGAAACTTGAGGGGCCTAAGTGTCATTGTTTGAAAGTGGTTAACTATATCTTCTTGATTCTTCCTTTCAGAGAAAGCTTACCCAAAGTTTTACGTTGCTTCCTCTGTTTCATAACCTAGGGTTAAAAGTTTTCTTTATTCTCGACTCCTCGAGTTTAATTATCCCTCCGTTCTTGATTCTGATCCCGGATTAATATTCGTGGCATTGAATAGAGCGTTCCAGGCCGAACAGAAATAAGTTTGGGTCAACTTGAATTTTGACTAGGTAAGTTATTAGCTCCCCCTTGCTTGTAATAACATGCATAAATGTTATTCTCAATACTTGTGATTGTTAATTTTGTGTTTGGGGTGATTTTTGTGGTACTTGTAAATTTGGGACAAAGGGAGTAAAATCCTCTGTATGAAATGATGAAAGAACTTGGAAATATGAGTTTGAATAATGTTATGCCTTTTCTGGGTATGTTAAAATGGTAGTAAAATTTACTCCTACGTTTGGGACGGAAAATATTTCAACCTGGGAAAGAAATGAAATTTCGCATTATGGTACATTGTGCGACCGCACAAAAATCATTGGGCGACCGCACATCTTTCTGAAAGGTTTTTCCAAAGAAATTGACCTGCTTGTGTGCGGCCGCACAGTTCATTTTGAGCGACCGCACAGTTATCTGAAAAACAAAGATTTTGTTTAAAGTTTGTATAAGTTGGAAGTAACCCTAGTTAAGGTATATAACCTTAGTATAAGATGTCCTAGCAAGTGTTGTGACACCTTAGGGGCATCAGAACTTGGTCTTAAACATGTATACTCATTGGATCAAAATGAGAACATAAGTATAAGAATAGTATCTCTTCTTTATGTCTTGAAAGTGCTATGAACAAGCACTAATGTGTTATACTTGTTGTGAATCCAAGGATTGTACACCTTAGAGGCATTAGCATAAGGTCTTAGACTTGAACATCCTAAGAATAGGATTGGGATTTGGTAAGAGTAAATGTATAACTCTTATACTTGTTTGAATGTCCAAAGATTGGGATATAATTTGAAGTATAAGATAATAAAATCTTGTACATGGCTTGACACCAATACATAGGTATGGTAGTGAACTTGAAAGTGCTATGAACAAGCACTAATGTGTATGAGATATGTTCTTGTTGTGTATGTGCAAACATTGTATATAGTTGCTTGATAACAAGGTGACTTCTTGATTACTTGAAGCATGTTCCTTGTTGAGCTAGTCCACTACTTATGGATTGGTTCTTCTCCCGTAGTTCAAGTAAATATCTACTTGTACCTTCTTGTGTGAGTCCAGCTGGTTCTCCTTGCTTGTTCGAAAATGTATAGGTTCACGCTTGTCGCGAGAGCTGGGGTTTAAGTGACAATCAGGTCCCTATGTATTTCCGCCTGACCCCTTACTACCGGCCATAGTAAGGGCATAGCTTCCTTAGTTGGAGCAATAAGCCTGACTTAAGTGAATGCTAAACTCCTGTCCTGAACACCTCGTGAATAATCATGAGTACTGGTATTGGGAATGACACTGGTTACCGGGTCTTCTGATACATACTGAATAATCAGTTCCTGTTATTGATCGTGATTGTCAAAGTAATACAAGCTACGACAACAATGGTATTCTTGGGAGGAATAAGGAAGGAAGCAATATCCTTATAACTTGCTTGATTAGCTTTATGTGCTACTTGATGAGTGGATTATCCTCTCATATACTTGTTACTTGATGATACTTGATATATGATTACTGGAGTATCTACTTGAATTGCATGATAAAATGTCATGTAGTTGCATCTAATAGCTTACTGAGATTTATCTCACCCTTTATTTGTTTCCCCCCCCCCAGGAAAGGAAGGATAGTGCGCAGTGAGGCTCGACATAGTTGGGAGCTTGCTTCGCAGGTTGTGATTATTTTGGGGCTTGTGTCCTTTTACACTTGGTGAGGACGATGTATTATCGGTTTTGTAACTCCTTATTTTGGGGTAGGCAGTCTTGTTCAGTTCTTGTTGTCACTAGACATCTTGTATAGTACTCTTAATGCCAGCTTATGTGCTAGGCATGTTTCCGCTGTGTATGTATTAAGTTTGGTTTTAAATTTTCTTGTCTAGAACTCGTGTTGTGAGCTAGTATAGCTCCTTACTCTAGAATATATATATATCCTGTCAATTTGTTAAACAGATGTCATTAAGTTTCTTGTTAAGTTTCTTGTTCCTCGTTAGGCACTCCATCCAGGTTCGAGGTTCTATTAGGGGATCCCGGGACCTGGGGGCGTGTCAGGTTGGTATCAGAGCTACCCTGGTTTAGCTACCCTGTTTAGCTACCTTGGTTTGCTCTAAGTCCGGATAGGGTCTATGGCCTAGGTATGGGTGAGTCTTGGGGTGTTATTAATAACGCTGAGTGTTTACCTACAGGTACAATGAGTTCTGAAGGTACAAGTGGTAGTAATCAGCTGAGATCTATAACTCCTCAAGAAGAAATGGTTGATAATGTAGACTGGGATTATCCTAATCGCCTTACAAGGTTCTTGAAGCTGAAACCTCGTAGTTTTGACGGGGAATTTGATTCGAAGAAGGCAGAAGAGTGGATTGAAAGTATTGAGAAGATCTTTACAGCCTTGAGATGTGTGGGTGGTGATAAGGTAACCTTTGCAACCTTTAAACTTGAGAAAGCCGCTGAACATTGGTGGCAAGTGTTGAGTAAAAGTTGGGAACTGGAAGGTGTACCACAGACATGGGAGAATTTTCTTAAAGCATTCAAGTCACAGTTTATTCCAACAGTAGTCCAAGACAGAAAGGAAATGGAATTTCTTAATCTGGAGCAGGGAAGTCTGACAGTGGGGCAATACTCAACCAAGTTCACAGAATTGGCGAGGTATTGTGATCACTTAGTTCCAAACGAAGCCAAGAAGGCACAGAGGTTTGTTAAAGGGTTAAGGACTGAGTACAGGAAGCAACTTCTTTCTCTACAGCTCACTAGCTATCATCAAGCAGTGGAGAAGGCTTATACTATTGAAAATGATATCGAAGAACACAAGGTGAAGTTGGGAACAACCATGACTGGTCGTGTATCAGAGAAAACTCAGGGATCTGGTTCTAGAGGTGGTAAATCTGGCCGCCAAGATCGTCGATTCCGACAGCCAACTGAAAGTAAAGGTAGTGTATCAACTGGTTCGAGGACAACAGTCCAAGGTTCCAGGAGAGTATGTGGCTTTTGTTCGAAAGAAGGCCATTCTGAAGACAAGTGTTGGCTAAAGCAAGGAAAGTGTATAGTGTGTGGTGAAGCGGGGCACTTTGCTAGAAATTGTCCTAAAGTAGAGGAAATCAAGTTGGGGGTGCAAGTCAACCAGCCTCAGGTTCCAAGAGAGATAGTGGGGGTCGACCAAAAGTTCAGGGTCGAGTGTTTGCTCTAGATCAGCAGGGTGTAGCTGAGTCTTCTGCGGTCATAGGAGGTATTATATTACTTTCTAGTACGAGAGCGCGAGTCTTGATAGATCCAGGCTCATCTCATTCTTATGTGGCATCTCATTTTGTGTCGCATTTGCATGTTCTTCCTGATTCTATGCCTTATGTGCTAGAAGTATCTTCCCCTATGGGAGATTGCATGTTTACTTCTGAGGTTTACAAGAAATGTGAGGTTCTTGTGGGTGATCATGCCCTTCTTGCTGACCTAGTCGTGTTACCTATAAGGGACTTTGACGTGATTCTTGGCATGGATTGGCTATATGTGCATCATGCATCTGTTGTTTGTTATAGAAAAGTAGTAACTTTTTCTATTCCTGGTTTGCCTGATTTTACCTTTGAAGGTGATAGGCCTTTATGTGCTATACATGTTATTTCTGCTTTAAAAGCTAGAAATTTTTTATCTCGTGGTTGTGCCGGGTATCTCGCATGTGTGCTTGATCAGAGTTTATCTGTTCCCAAGATGGAGGATATTCCTGTTGTGTCTGAATTTCAGATGTGTTCTCTTCTGAGTATAGCATGCCACCTGATCGAGAGCTTGAGTTCTGTATTGAGTTATTACCAGGTACAGCACCAATCTCTAAAGCACCTTATAGAATGGCTCCAGCTGAGTTGAGAGAGTTAAAAACACAGCTTGAGGAATTGCTTGAAAGGGGCTTTATCAGGCCTAGTGTATCACCGTGGGGTGCACCAGTGTTATTTGTCAGAAAGAAAGATGGGACTCTGCGATTGTGTATTGATTACAGAGATCTTAATCAGGTAACTATCAAGAATAAATATCCGTTACCTCATATTGATGACCTGTTTGATCAGCTTCAGGGTTCAGTAGTGTATTCGAAGCTTGACTTGAGAAGTGGTTATCATCAGTTGAAAATCAGATCTGAGGATATACCAAAGACAGCTTTCCGTACCAGGTATGGGCATTATGAGTTTATTGTTATGCCATTCGGTTTGACAAATGCTCCAGCTGTATTTATGGATTTGATGAACCGTATCTTCAAGCCATATCTTGATTGCTTCGTGGTGGTATTCATTGATGATATTCTTGTGTATTCTAAGTCACGGGCTGAGCATGAACAACATCTCAGAGTAGTATTACAAGTTCTTCGTGAGAAACAATTATTTGCAAAATTCAGCAAATGTGCTTTCTGGTTAGAAGAGGTTTCATTCTTGGGGCATGTTGTGTCTGCTACTGGTATTGCAGTAGATCCTTCCAAAGTTGAAGCAGTTGTAAACTGGAAGAGGCCAACTACAGTGACAGAGATCCGTAGTTTCTTGGGCTTGGCTAGTTATTATCGGAGGTTCATTGAGGGATTCTCCAAGATTGCTACTCCATTGACTAATATGACTCGAAAAGCTATTTCTTTTAAGTGGAATGACAAATGTGAAGCAAGTTTTCAGGAGTTGAAAAGGCGTTTGACTACAGCTCCAGTCTTGGCTTTGCCTAATGGTTCTGAGCATTTCATGGTTTATACTAATGCTTCTAAAGAAGGATTGGGTTGTGTTCTGATGCAAGATGGCAAGGTAATAGCTTATGCTTCTCGAAAATTATCTCCTTATGAAAAGAATTATCCTACTCATCATCTAGAATTGGCTGCGATTATTTTTGCTTTGCATAAATGGAGGCATTACTTGTATGGAACCAAATTTGAGGTTTTCACTGATCATAAAAGCTTGAAGTACTTGTTTTCTCAAAAAGAGCTTAACATGAGGCAACGTAGATGGATGGAGAAATTGAAGGATCATGATTGTACTATCCTTTATCATCCAGGAAAAGCAAATGTTGTGGCAGATGCACTGAGCAGAAAGACTTATATTTCTTGCTTGATGATTCGTGAATGGAAGATGTTTGAAGATTTGAGTGACTGGAATCCTTGTGAATCAAATCATGGAATTATTCTTGCTAATATACAGGCTACTTCAGATTTACTCCAACAGATCAAAGAAGCTCAGGTAATTGATTCTGAATTGCAGAAAATCATTAGTGGAATGAATGAAGGAAAGCAACCAGATTTTTCTTTTAATAGTGATGGAATTCTTATCTTTCGAGGCAGAGTTTGTATTCCAGTTGATCCTGAGATAAAGAAGAAAGTTCTTGAAGAGGCTCACAAAGCCAAGTATACTATTCATCCTGGAAGTACTAAAATGTACCAAGACTTGAAGAAACATTTCTGGTGGAATAATATGAAAAGAGAGATTGCTGAGTATGTATCCAAATGTTTGACTTGTCAACAAGTAAAAGTGGAACATCAACGTCCAGCAGGTTTGTTGCAACCATTGGAAATTCCAGAGTGGAAATGGGAGCATATTACTATGGATTTTGTGACTGGTTTGCCACGTACCAGACGAGGCCATGATGCTGTTTGGGTTATAGTGGACAGGTTGACTAAATCAGCTCACTTCTTGTCTGTTTCCATGGGATATTCATTGTCTCAGTTGGCATCTTTGTATGTTCAGGAGATAGTCCGACTGCATGGGGTTCCTGTGAGTATTGTATCTGACAGAGATCCTCGTTTTACTTCTCGATTCTGGCAGGCTCTGCAGGGTGCTATGGGTACTAAATTGAATTTCAGTACAGCTTTTCATCCTCAATCTGATGGGCAATCTGAGAGACTTATACAGATTCTCGAGGATATGTTACGTGCTTGTGTTATTGATTTCAAAGGCAGTTGGGATACTCATCTTCCTTTGGCTGAGTTTGCTTATAATAACAGTTTTCAGTCTAGCATTGAAATGGCTCCATATGAGGCTCTTTATGGCAGAAAATGTCGATCTCCTATATGTTGGGATGAAGTGGGAGAAGCTAGACTCTTGGGTCCTGAAATGGTTCAACAATCAGTTGAAAGTGTGAAACTCATTCGAGATAGATTGCGCACAGCTCAGAGTAGACAAAGAGTTATGCAGATCATCGTAGAAGGGATCTTGAATTTCAGGTAGGTGACTTTGTATTCTTGAAGGTCTCTCCTCGTAGAGGTATAAAGAGATTTGGGAAGAAAGGAAAATTATCTCCTCGTTATATCGGTCCATTTGAGATTCTTGAAAGAGTTGGGAAGTTGGCTTATAGAGTGGCTTTACCTCCTTCTTTATCTGGTATTCATGATGTATTCCATGTATCTATGCTTCGCAAGTATATGGCAGATGAATCACATGTTCTTGAGTATGAGGCTATTCCATTTCAGCCTGATTTGTCTTATGATGAACAACCTGTTGAAATTCTTGACTGGAAAGAGCAAGTTTTGCGTACCAAAAGGATTCCTATTGTGACGGTCCTTTGGAGGAATCATGAAATTTAAGAGGCTACTTGGGAAACCGAGAAAGAAATGCGAGATAAATACCCGAGCCTATTTGAAAACTTTGGTAAGTAAAATTCGTGGGCGAATTTTCTTTAAGGTGGGGAGGATGTAACACCCATCGAATTTCTTGTTAAATATTTGACATACTTGTTAAATTCTTGAACTTGCATATTATGTGTTAGTTTTACTTGGGTTAACTTATTAACTGCTTAAATAGTTTAAGGTGGTTAAATGTCTAGTTTTGACTTTTGGGTCATTTGTGAAAATTTGACTTTAGGGGCCTTTTTGTTAAAAGTGAAACTTGTGGGGCCTAAGTGTCATTGTTTGAAAGTGGTTAACTATATCTTCTTGATTCTTCCTTTCAGAGAAAGCTTACCCAAAGTTTTACGTTGCTTCTCCTCTGTTTCATAACCTAGGGTTAAAAGTTTTCCTTATTCTCGACTCCTCGAGTTTAATTATCCCTCCGTTCTTGATTCTGATCCTGGATTAATATTCGTGGCGTTGAATAGAGCGTTCCAGGCCGAACAGAAATAAGTTTGGGTGTTGGGTATGCTTATCACTTAACCCTCCTACTTTGTTAGAATTGATTGATATCATCACCTAAGTGTATTTTAAGGACTTTAGGACCCTATGTAAGAAGTTTTTATGACTTCAATTTTTAGCTAAGTCCTCTTTATAGACTAGGCTTAGAGGTTAGGGCTGAAGCTTTGGATTCAAGGTCAAAAGAGCAAAAAGCCAACTTTGGTGCGCATCCTTCCATGCGCAGCGCATCTTCTGCGCATCCTATGCGCATGAGCATCATGCGCACGAAAGACCTGCCTTGGTTTATTCTTTCATCTCTTGACCTACCTTTGTATAACTTGGAAAGCGTCATCTCAAGCTACGCTTTCGAATGAGCCAAAATGCTGATGTGGACAAACGACAAATCAAATACACTCAGCATACACGTAGATGGAGACGCGCCTTTAGATTGAATTTCAAATATCAAGACAGCTGTCATCCTTCTAGAAGAAGTTTGAAATCTGTCAACTTGCTGTCTCCAACGGCTATAAAGGACACGTGCGCGCCAATCACATTGTGACAGCACATCGTCCTTGCTCTGCTCCCCAACGGCTATTTTCTGGAGCTCAGCTATAAATAGCAAGCTCATCCTCATTTTCCAAGTTGCTTGTGAATTGCTAAAGAATTGCTTCCAAAGAGAAAGTTTGAAGATTTGAAGATTGCTTGCTCATTTCCAGAATTCTCAAGAACAACCTTCTCACCTTCATACTCAATCCAAGCCCAGATCCTATAAAGCCTTTATAACACCAGAATCTTGTGCTCTCCATCTTATAGATTCAAAGAGCCCATATTCTGATACACACACTCACCTCTAGAAGTTCCGATCTTATCGATCATACTCCTAGAGAAACACTGGTTATTGTCTAGGATTTTGTTCATTCATAGATTATAGACCTTGAGATAGTTTGTTCTAAAATCGTGTAATCTGTAACTCTCTCATAATAAGATTTCCATTAGAAATCCAAGACTAACCATCTTGGTAGAGGACGTAGATCTTTTCCCGATCGAACCTCTCCAAATAGCGTGTCTATTGTTTGTGCTTTTCATTCTACATTTTAAACTATACTCATATATTGCTTGTTTGATCTTTGTAGATTGTATTGCTTTGACAGAATTGTGTTTGTGAGCTTTTTGCCTTAGTTCCATCTTGCGCCTATCTTTAAGCTAAAACTTAGTGCGTGCATATTTACACTTCTGCGCATACTCCCTGCGCATAAGTGACTGCTTTAAGACTTCCGCTGTGCATTTCACACTCTTGCTGCGCGCTATACTTAGCCAATTTAAGAGTCGTGCGCATAAGCCATTGCTTTGCAAAAGGGTTTGAAAATAATTTTAAATCGCTATTCACCCCCCCCTCTAGCAATTTTCATACCCTTGTTGCCCTTCTGGGACCAACAAGTGGTATCAGAGCTAACACCTTTATAAAACATTTCTATTTTTCAAGCTTAACAGCTTGGGTGCCGATTCTAAATGGCAAACTCAAAACCTATGGCAACTGCAAACTACACTCACGTTCCGGTCTTTGATGAAGATCATTTTGACGTGTGGAAATTCAGCATATTGACTCATCTCAACTCAATCGATGAAAGGCTCCATGACACCGTCGTTTATGGACCTTATATTCCGATGAAGGCGAATCCAAATCCACGCACCAACGCTGCCCAACCTACAGTTCTCAAACCAAGGGAAGAATGGACCGAGGAAGAAATAAGAAGAGTTGCAAATGATGGCAAAGCAAGAAACATCTTCTAAGCACTCTAAGCACGGCTATGAAACAACAAGTCATGCATTGTGCTACTGCTAATGAGCTATGGATGCTATTGAAGAGCATATAGAAGGAGACACGGTTTGCAAGGAAAACAAGAAATACGAAGTTCAAAAGAGGTTCAACAATTTCTCTCAACTCCCCGGTGAAAACTTAAGGCAAACTTATGAACGCTACTATGAAATTATCAATCTATGTATTTCACTTGGCATGAAGTTTACCAACAAAGATTTGAATGTAAATTTTCTACAAGCTTTTGGATCAAGATACCTACATAAATCTAGCGCTCTTGAAGACGCTGGAACTTTAGATGTTTGGACTTTAAGGAACCTATATGCAAATCTCAAAGTTTACGAACTCAAACTTCAACGAATCAGCGAAACTGAAGGAAAGTCAAAATCTATGGCTATGATGGCGCACAGAGAAGCTGCGCCTACACCTGCGCCTACTCCTGCGCCTGTACAAGATGAGAAAAGCTCCGATCCCAAAATTTCTACTTCTGAGCTATTAGACATGGATGATGAAGACTTCGCTTTATTTGTGAAGAAATTTCAAAAATTCAGAAAATTCTCAAGACCCGGCTCAACCAACAAATTTCAAGGATCTACCAGCAAAGCTCCTCAAAAGTTTTCAAGGAGCAGTGATTCAAAAGAAAAGAAGATCTTTTGTTTGTTTTAATTGCAGGAAACCCGGACATTTTGCATCAAGCTGCCCGATTCCCAAATTTGAATATATGCAGAAGAAGAGCAGCCATACTCCCAAATTCACTCCCAAGTTCACTCGTCACAAGGGAATGGTTGCTGAAGAAGAAGCACCTGCAAATGAGCACAACACTTGGATTGAAACAGACTCCGATGAGAGCGATGAAGATTCCGATGACGGACTCGTTTGTTTGATGGCAAATGATGATGAAGTTGATGCTTATGATTCTGATGATGACTTCTCCAAGGATGTTCCCGATATAAATGCCTTGAATAAACCTATCAAGAAATCTGCAGGTTTTCAAGAAGTGAAAAAGAAGAAATGACCAACCATCAGCGAGCTCGTTGAACAAGGATTTCTCACTCCGGCTCAAAACGATGGTGGATTGCTATTCTCACGATGTGATCTTGGAGCAAGGAACAAATTGAGAAAAGGGGCATACATTAGACCACAGGTTGAACCAACTGCTCCAATCTCCAAAATCAATGATGATGAAGTGATTGTTGAACAAGAAAAATTGTTCAAGAAGGCTGAAAAGGTAATCACTAGATTTGATAGTATGAAGGAAGCTTTAGCACTATCATGTGATGAAATTTCACAGCTTAAGACCGAGAAATCTCTACTTAAATCTGAACTCACCCTCTTTAAGGAGCAGATAAAGAGCATGACTCCTCTTACTGTTAAAAACTCTTTTCTAACAGAACAGAACTCACTTCTTAAAGTTCAAAACGATGAATTGGTTGCTCAAATTACTGATCTTAAAAAGATTACAAATGAGTGGTCCAATTCTCGTGTCACTATGGAGAACATATTTGAGTCCCAAAAGTCAGTGGTGATAAAAGTGGCTTGGGATTCTCATCAACTAGTGACAACTTTAAATGTGATGTCTGTGCTGAAAGAAATAGTGAATTTACAAATCAACAAACTTTTGAAATTCCCAAGGAAAAACATTCTAATTCAATGGGTAAAGGACAGGAAAAATTCAAGAGACAAACATTCCATTATGTCTACCCAATGAAGCAATTTGGGAAAGCTAATGGGAAAGATATAGCTACAGATGAATCATCCTCTAGCAAAATCCCTCTTGAAACCAAGAGCGCTCCTTCTACAAGTAATCATTATGCGCCAAGGAGCCATGCGCCTCACCGCCATGCGCATCCTAGCCCTATGCGCACTCCTAGAAAAAGCGCTCCAAAATTTCAAAAGAAAGATTTTGTTAAGGCTGACTCATCTGACCCAAGGAAGAATGATATCCCTAAGAAAAGTAAAGAGTTTGTGAAAACTCATGTGATTAGTGGCTTTCATCATTGTTCCATTTGTGATTGTTCTGGACACAAGGCCGTAGAATGCCTTTTGCGATTCACTCCCAATGCCAAAGGACGTAAAAATCCTAAGGTCAAGCAAGAGTGGGTTGTCAAAAGTTGCTAACCCTAGGACCCAAAAGGAATAAAGGGGACCTGCTTAAATGTCTATATTTCAGGTTCTTTGTTTCATGGCTGGATCTTCAAAAGCTAGAAATTATGAATGGATTCTCGATAGTGGGTGTTCAAGACACATGACTGGAGATGAATCCTTATTAGAAGATGTCCATGAAGAAAGAGGTCCCTCCGTAACATTTGGCGATAATAACAAAGGTCAAGTTGTAGCATATGGAAAGCCCAAGAAAGACAAAGTGTACATTGAAAGAGTCTCACTCGTCGAAGGGCTCAAGCACAACTTATTATCCATATCTCAATTCTGTGACAAAGGATTAGAATGCCATTTCACTTCAACGCAATGTCTCATCAAGAATGGCAAAACTGGAGCTATCTTACTCACGGGATATCGTAAGACAAATATTTATATTATTGATTTCCATAGTATGAACTCTAGTACTAATCTTTGTTTTGTAGCTAAAAGTGTAAGCGAGAATAGTTGGCTATGGCACAAGCGCATGAGTCACTTGAACTTCAAATGTCTATCAAAACTCAGCAGGGACAATCTTGTCAAAGGACTCCCCAAAGTTGCTGATCATCATGACAACAAATGTGCAGCTTGTCAACTAGGCAAACAATCAAAGCAGTCTTTCTCCAGCAAGACAAATCCCTCAACTTCAAAATGTTTGCAACTGCTGCACATTGATCTATTTGGACCAGTTACCACTGCAAGCATCAAAAGAAATAAATATACTTTAGTTGTGGTGAACGATTTCTCAAGATATACATGGGTGGAAATGATGATCTCAAAAGATGATTGTTACGACATTGTCTCCACTCTATTCAGACTGCTCCAAACCCAAAACGAAGATGACATTGTTAGTGTTCGATCCGATAATGGAATAGAATTCAAGAACAATGGTGTTGCTCGATATTGCGACGATCATGGGATAAATCACAACTTCTCAACTGCTGGAGTTCCACAACAAAATTTTCACGACCCGAAATCTAGGCTCTATTTTATTAGTAATTAAATGATTTTTATTTAATTATTTGCTTGCTTGTTTATTTATTTAAATTATTATTTATTTAAATATTTATGTGTGCAATTTATGTGTTATAATATTTATGCCTAAGCATTTTATTCGGGTCATTTGTGCTAGCGTGTATTGTTGGGTCTTAATTGTTAGTAGGGAGTGTTACATTTGTGTGTAGTGTGAGAGAGGGGGCCTTAGTGTAACATTTTGAATTATTTCCCTCCCTACTCCTCCCCCTCACCTCCCTCACCTCCTCCCTCACTCATTCTTCATCTCCCTGGAAAACTCTCTCTCTCCCCTTCATTGGTAAGTTTTCTTTTCCTCTTCCTTCTCTCTTCATTTACTTCTTCTTCCTCTCATAATCTCTCATTTCTTAAAACATGAACCTTATTTAGATTGTCGATAGGATCGCGTAGAACCAAAAAGAATTGAATTCCGTCAACTTTGAGATTTATCAAGTAAGTTACTTTTCCCCCATTTTGATGCTAAAATGTTCATATCATGTCTATATGATGTTTGATGTGTTCTATTTGAAGTTTGGTTGGGTTTTGAATTTGTTTGGAATTTATTTTGGGTTTTGATCAAAAATGGTGAAATCTTGAATGTTGGTTTTGATTCTTGAAATTGGTTGATAAAAGGGTGTTGTTAAGATCCCCTTTCTAGTTAAATGATGTTTGGGTACCTTAGAAACCTTGTTGGGAGTGTTGATTTTGAGTGTTATGAATTTGGTATGAATTGGTAAGGCATTTTGGAGAACCCAGCTGGGAATTTCTCCCAGCCCGTAGACCAGGCGCCCGCCTGTGGTAGACCAGGCGCCCGCCTACATGCCCTTTTCTAATGGCCAGACCTTCTGGTCATTCAGGCGCCCGCCTGCCCTATTCCAGGCGCCCGCCCGCCCCCTGTTCCAGGAATTTGACATTTTTGCTTGGTTTAAGACTTAAGGCTTAACTAGTTTAGGTTTAATCCTTCTAATTAACTTAAGATAACACCGTGGAACACTTCATTGTGTGGATTTGATTCTTTTGTGAATAAATATGATGTGAAATTTATTTAAGTACCGTTTTGGGAATGTTGGTTCATCCTTGGTGTGTTGTTTGGATTGGTTTTACCTTTGTGGTAATTTAATTGGAATGGTTCCCTACTTTGGAACCTTAAGTTGTTCATTCATGCTAAATTATTATTACTTAGCATTTATTTGGAAGCCCAGCTGGCATATTTGTTGCATCGGGCGATGGGAAAGATTATAATGGCAAAGCCAAGTCCATTATAATGTTGACCATTGTTTTGCCCCCTTCTTACCCCTTTTCCAGATTGGCCTTGGAAAAGTCAAGTTAGCGTTCCTCTGTGAATGTATCTAGCTACCGGGCGTGACTTTGTGTCATGGTCCTTGTCCTTTGTGACACTTTTATGGTTATTGGTTCCGGTACCGGGGTTTTCTCTTCGGCTTTCATGCTGTTATGAAGATGATGATTGTTGATTATTGAAGCTGCGCAGCGATCCTTTATTTGGATGTTCCGGTTGGAAAACCTTGGCTATATCCTTTGTTATGTGTTTATTTCCGCTGCTATCTGTTATGTGATAAATGCTATATGCTATGTGATATTTATTATTGCTTATTGCTTCTTGCATCATAGCATGTCATGTAGTTGCATTAGTAACTTATTGAGATTTATCTCACCCCCTTTCCTTTTATCTTTGTTTTTCCTTAACCCCCCCCCAGGTGCTAAGGATTAGTCTCGCTGATCACGAGAAAGAGGACGTCGAGGGTGGATCCATTCTTTTGGGGAAGGTTGTCATAGGTTGGTTTACATTATGTAAATGTGTAACCATTTTGGGATAGCTGTACCAAACAATGACGTCACTAAGAATTGTATATTTGTATTTTGTTGGGCATAAACTTGTGGAAGTTTATGATAGTTGTATTTGGTTTTTGTCAAACTTGGATTTGTAAAACATTGGATCATTACCTTTTGGTATCAAATGGAATTTTTAACTTCAGTATTTCTCAGTTTTGGTTTTAGAGTCGACGTCCAGATCGCGGTCTCGGGCCCGCGGGGTTCGGGGTCGCGACAGTTGGTATCAGAGCTATGGCATTAGCTCTATGTATAAGTATAGGTGGATTAGTATGACCTAGGTGGGTAGTAGTGTGCGGAGTGATTAACGGTTGATGTTTTATGCAGGTACTTGTTTACAATGGTTCGTAGAAGGAGTGGTGAAGGTAGTACCGGTAATGCAAGTCAGAATGATACAAGGGAAGAAGCACGTGCCATGTTTCAAGGCATGTTAGAGGCGGCCATGAAGGCCATACATGATCAAGGTCCGAGGGTAGAACAAGCACCACCCCGCTATGGATTGGAGCAATTTCTGAAGTTGAAACCGGTTGAATTCAATGGGGAGCCCGATGTAAGGAAGGCTGAGTTGTGGATCGAGTCTATGGAGAAGATTTATGATGTATTTGGGTGTTCGGATAAGGACAAGGTCCAGTTTGCGGCTTACAAGCTTGTGGGAGCCGCCGAGCATTGGTGGAAAGGTATTAAAGCTACTTGGGATGATACTCACACGGTGTATGCGTGGGAGTTGTTTGTCCGCAAATTCAAGGAGCATTTCATTCCGGTTGTTGATCAAAACGAAAGGAGATCGAGCTACTCAACTTGGAGCAAGGTGTGTTGTCTATAGCACAATACTCGGCTAAGTTCATTGAATTAGCCCGGTATTGCGACTATTTGGTGAGGACCGAAGAACAAAAGGCTATGAGATTCATTCGGGGATTGAAGACCTCCATTCGTACTCAACTTATTGCTCAACGGATTGTGACATTCCAAGATGCGGTGGACCGAGCCTATTTGATAGAGCAAGATATCGGGGAGCATAAAAGGAAGACCGAGGTAGCTAACCCGAGTAAGCAAGGAGCTCAAGGCAAGCCACAACACCGTTTCGACAACCGAGGTAACCCGGGAGCATCATCTCAGTTTAAGGGGAAAATCACACCGAGGAATCCGGATACTACTCCGGGGATTCAGATTAGGAAGCCTTGTACCTTTTGTCAGAAGGTAGGCCATACGGAGGATAGGTGTTGGAAAAAGCAAGGCAAGTGCACCAATTGTGAAATGGGGCACTTTGCGAGAGAGTGCACGAGGTACTGAGGTCAAGCATCCGGGTCAGGAGTTGGTATTAATCAGGGTCAGAAAAGGGATGCTAATGGAAGCCCAAAGTTCAAGGGAAGGTTTATGCCATGAATCAACAACAAGCTACCGATGATCCATCCGTTATTGGAGGTATTGTTTCTGTGTCTAATGTGAGCGCACGAGCATTAGTAGATCCAGGATCATCTCATTCATACATTTCTGTACAATTTTCTTCTCTGTTAAATGCTGCATTCGAGTCTTTACCGTACGTGCTAGAGGTGTCGACCCCTATAGGAGAATGTTTGATTTCTGATCGAGTCTTTCGTGCTTGTGACGTGGTTATTTGTGGTCGAGTCTTTTGTGCGGATTTGGTAGTTCTTCCTATCCAAGACTTTGATGTCATTTTGGGTATGGATTGGTTGAGCAAGTTTCATGCTTCCGTTGATTGCCATAAGAAAACTGTTACTTTTTCTATTCCCGATGTGCCTAAATTTGTGTTTGAGGCTAGTCCTCTGAGTAGAAGGGTTCGCTTAATTTCTTATTTGAAAGCGAGAAAATTATTGCATAGTGGTTGTGAGGGGTATTTGGCTAGTGTTCTTGATACTAGGAAAGAATCCCCTAGTTTTGATAGTGTTCGGGTAGTTCGGGAATTTCCCGATGTTTTCTCTACCGAGTATGATATGCCTCCCGATCGTGAGATTGAGTTTTGTATAGACCTTTTGCCGGGTACGGCTCCAATTTCGAAAGCACCTTATAGGTTAGCTCCCACAGAGTTGAAGGAATTAAAGGTCCAGTTGCAAGAGTTGCTTGATCGAGGGTTTATCCGCCCTAGTGTTTCCCCGTGGGGAGCACCGGTTTTATTTGTGCGGAAGAAAGACGGTTCGTTAAGATTGTGCATAGATTACCGGAAGTTGAATCAGGTTACGGTGAAGAACAAGTATCCTCTACCGCACATTGATGATTTGTTTGATCAGCTTCAAGGGTCCGTGGTTTTCTCTAAGCTTGATTTGAGGAGTGGGTACCATCAGTTGAAGGTTCGATCGGAGGATATTCCGAAGACTGCTTTTCGCACTCGTTACGGTCACTATGAGTTCTTGGTTATGCCGTTTGGGTTGACTAACGCGCCGGCCGTATTTATGGATTTGATGAACCGGATTTTCCATCCCTATCTTGATTCGTTCGTGGTAGTCTTCATCGACGACATTCTTGTTTATTCGAAATCTCGAGAGGAGCATGATCAACACTTGAGGACAGTTTTATCTGTTCTTGCGAGGGAGAAATTATTTGCGAAATTCAGTAAATGCGAATTTTGGCTCGAGAAGGTGTCATTTCTGGGTCATGTGATTTCTAAAGACGGGATTTCTGTGGATCCTTCAAAGATAGAGGCTATAGTGGATTGGAAGAGACCCGAATCAGTGATAGAGATTAGAAGCTTTCTTGGTTTGGTCGGATATTACAGAAGATTTATAGAGGGGTTTTCGAGGATTGCTACTCCGATGACTCAGTTGACCCGGAAGAATATTCCGTTTGTGTGGACCGAGAAATGTGACAAGAGTTTCGAGGAATTGAAGAAGAGGTTGACTACCGCACCGATCTTGACTTTGCCTAATGGGAGCGATGGCCTAGTGATTTATAGTGATGCTTCAAAAGAGGGTTTGGGTTGTGTATTGATGCAAAATGGGAAAGTAATTGCGTATGCTTCGAGGAAGTTGACCCCTAGTGAACATAATTACCCCACTCATGATATGGAGTTAGCGGCTATTGTCTTTGCGTTGCACAAATGGAAGCACTACCTTTATGGGGCGAAGTTTGAGATTTTTACCGATCATAAGAGTTTGAAGTACCTATTCTCTCAGAAGGAGTTGAACAACCGACATCGCCGATGGATGGAATTATTGAAGGATTATGATTGTACGATTTCTTATCACCCGGGAAAGGCGAATGTGGTAGCCGATGCGACTAGTAGAAAGTCTTATGTGGCTTCGATGATGGTCCGTGAATGGAAAATGCTTGAGGATGTTCGAGATTGGTCTCCTCGTGAATCGAGACATGGGGCTATTTTAAAGAATATTAGAGTGTCTCCGACCCTAATTCAAAGGATAAAGGAAGCTCAGAAAGAAGATCCCGAGTTGATGAAGATAATGGATAAATTGAAGGAAAAGAATTTCGAGGATTTTTCATTGAGCCCGATTGGAGTTTTGACTTTCCGTGGTCGTTTGTGTGTTCCGGATGTTGATGGAATTAAACAAAGAGTTCTTGATGAGGGTCACAAATCGAGATATACTATTCATCCGGGTAGTACGAAGATGTATCAGGATTTGAAGCAACAATTTTGGTGGATTAATATGAAGAGGGAAATAGCCGAGTATGTTTCGAAGTGTTTAACATGTCAGCAGGTCAAAGCCGAGCATCAGAGACCCGCGGGATTACTTCAGCCGTTAGATATTCCGGAGTGGAAATGGGAGCATGTGACTATGGATTTCGTTACGGGACTGCCTCGTACCCGTAGAAAGTATGACAGTGTTTGGGTAATAGTGGATAGATTGACTAAGAGTGCCCATTTCTTGCCTATTGACATCAGATATTCGATGGAGAAGCTTGCAACCCTTTATATTGATGAGATTGTTAGATTGCATGGGGTTCCGGTTAGCATTGTGTCAGATCGAGACCCGAGGTTTACTTCTAGATTCTGGAAGGCGTTTCAGGAAGCTTTGGGTACAGATTTGCGATTCAGTACAGCTTTTCATCCTCAGACCGACGGTCAATCCGAGAGGACTATTCAGATTTTGGAGGATATGTTGCGAGCGTGTTCGATAGACTTTTCTGATTCTTGGGATTCGCACCTACCGTTAGTGGAGTTCTCTTACAACAACAGTTATCAGGCTAGTATCGAGATGGCACCGTTTGAGGCCTTGTATGGAAGGAAATGTAGATCGCCTATTTGTTGGGATGAGGTCGGTGAAGCGAAAGTTTTGGGTATTGATTTGCTTCGGGATTCGGTTGAGAAAGTTAGAGTTATCCGGGATAGATTGAAGACAGCCCAGAGTCGACATAAGAGCTATGCAGATAACCGAAGGCGAGATCTTAGTTTTCAGACCGGTGATTTGGTGTTTTTGAAAGTATCTCCAAAGGTGGGTATTCGTAGGTTTGGGAAGAAAGGAAAATTGGCTCCGAGGTTTATTGGCCCGTTTGAGGTTTTGGGAAAGGTTGGACTTCTTGCGTATCGACTCGCGTTACCGCCATCTTTGGACCGGTTGCATAACGTCTTTCACGTTTCTATGCTTCGGAAGTATGTTCATGATCCGTCTCACGTGTTACTGAGGATACCGGAAGATATTGAGCCCGATATGTCTTATGAGGAACGACCGGTTCGGATCTTAGATTCTAAAGTTCGAGAGTTGAGGAGCAAGAGCATTGCGTTGGTTAGAGTTCTTTGGAGGAACCATAACATCGAGGAGTCGACGTGGGAGCTTCGAGATGAGATCGAGAGAAAGTTTCCGTGGCTTTTTGTTAAGGTGAGTCTCGTTAAAATTCGGGTCGAATTTTCTTTAAGGGGGAGTGAATGTCACGACCCGAAATCTAGGCTCTATTTTATTAGTAATTAAATGATTTTTATTTAATTATTTGCTTGTTTATTTATTTAAATTATTATTTATTTAAATATTTATGTGTGCAATTTATGTGTTATAATATTTATGCCTAAGCATTTTATTCGGGTTATTTGTGCTAGCGTGTATTGTTGGGTCTTAATTGTTAGTAGGGAGTGTTGCATTTGTGTGTAGTGTGAGAGAGGGGGCCTTAGTGTAACATTTTGAATTATTTCCCTCCCTACTCCTCCCCCTCACCTCCCTCACCTCCTCCCTCACTCATTCTTCATCTCCCTGGAAAACTCTCTCTCTCCCCTCCATTGGTAAGTTTTCTTTTCCTCTTCCTTCTCTCTTAATTTACTTCTTCTTCCTCTCATAATCTCTCATTTCTTAAAACATGAACCTTGTTTAGATTGTCGATAGGATCGCGTAGAACCAAAAAGAATTGAATTCCGTCAACTTTGAGATTTATCAAGTAAGTTACTTTTCCCCCATTTTGATGCTAAAATGTTCATATCATGTCTATATGATGTTTGATGTATTCTATTTGAAGTTTGGTTGGGTTTTGAATTTGTTTGGAATTTATTTTGGGTTTTGATAAAAAATGGTGAAATCTTCAATGTTGGTTTTGATTCTTGAAATTGGTTGATAAAAGGGTGTTGTTAAGATCCCCTTTCTAGTTAAATGATGTTTGGGTACCTTAGAAACCTTGTTGGGAGTGTTGATTTTGAGTGTTATGAATTTGGTATGAATTGGTAAGGCATTTTGGAGAACCCAGCTGGGAATTTCTCCCAGCCCGTAGACCAGGCGCCCGCCTGTGGTAGACCAGGCGCCCGCCTACATGCCCTTTTCTAATGGCCAGACCTTCTGGTCATTCAGACGCCCGCCTGCCCTATTCCAGGCGCCCGCCCGCCCCCTGTTCCAGGAATTTGACCTTTTTGCTTGGTTTAAGACTTAAGGCTTAACTAGTTTAGGTTTAATCCTTCTAATTAACTTAAGATAACACCGTGGAACACTTCATTGTGTGGATTTGATTCTTTTGTGAATAAATATGATGTGAAATTTATTTAAGTACCGTTTTGGGAATGTTGGTTCATCCTTGGTGTGTTGTTTGGATTGGTTTACCTTTGTGGTAATTTAATTGGAATGGTTCCCTACTTTGGAACCTTAAGTTGTTCATTCATGCTAAATTATTATTACTTAGCATTTATTTGGAAGCCCAGCTGGCATATTTGTTGCATCGGGCGATGGGAAAGATTATAATGGCAAAGCCAAGTCCATTATAATGTTGACCATTGTTTTGCCCCCTTCTTTACCCCTTTTCCAGATTGGCCTTGGAAAAGTCAAGTTAGCGTTCCTCTGTGAATGTATCTAGCTACCGGGCGTGACTTTGTGTCATGGTCCTTGTCCTTTGTGACACTTTTATGGTTATTGGTTCCGGTACCGGGGTTTTCTCTTCGGCTTTCATGCTGTTATGAAGATGATGATTGTTGATTATTGAAGCTGCGCAGCGATCCTTTATTTGGATGTTCCGGTTGGAAAACCTTGGCTATATCCTTTGTTATGTGTTTATTTCCGCTGCTATCTGTTATGTGATAAATGCTATATGCTATGTGATATTTATTATTGCTTATTGCTTCTTGCATCATAGCATGTCATGTAGTTGCATTAGTAACTTATTGAGATTTATCTCACCCCCTTTCCTTTTATCTTTGTTTTTCCTTAACCCCCCCCCCCCAGGTGCTAAGGATTAGTCTCGCTGATCACGAAAAAGAGGACGTCGAGGGTGGATCCATTCTTTTGGGGAAGGTTGTCATAGGTTGGTTTACATTATGTAAATGTGTAACCATTTTGGGATAGTTGTACCAAACAATGACGTCACTAAGAATTGTATATTTGTATTTTGTTGGGCATAAACTTGTGGAAGTTTATGATAGTTGTATTTGGTTTTTGTCAAACTTGGATTTGTAAAACATTGGATCATTACCTTTTGGTATCAAATGGAATTTTTAACTTCAGTATTTCTCAGTTTTGGTTTTAGAGTCGACGTCCAGATCGCGGTCTCGGGCCCGCGGGGTTCGGGGTCGCGACAAAAATGGTGTAGTGGAAAGAAAGAATAGGACGTTGATTGAAGCAGGAAAGACGATGATAGCCGAAGCGAAATTGCCTAAATACTTTTGGGAAGAAGCTATCAACACTGCATGTTTTACTCAAAATCGCTCCCTCATCAACAAACGTCACAACAAGACTCCATATGAACTTTGGCGTGGTAGAACTCCCAACATTGCATTCTTCAAGATCTTTGGTTGCAAATGTTATATCCTCTACAACGGAAATGAACATAGAGGTAAATTCGATGCCAAAGCCGACGAAGGTATTTTTGTTGGGTATGCCAAACACTCTAAAGCTTTTCGTGTTTTTAATAGAACTACATTAGTGATAGTTGAATCTGTACATGTTACATTTGATGAACATTCTCTCCTTGAGCCACATTTGGCTCCAAATGTTGCTGATGATTCTATTGAGCTAAATGATACAGGTGCTCCTATTTATGTTGCGCCCACTCAAGATCAGAATCTATCAACACAAGGAAATCCATCTACATCAAATGCGCCTAATTCAATGTATAATGCGCCTGGTGAATCCTCTATTGCGCCTCACTCAAATGATGCGCCTCATGATTCCTCTCACGCGCCTATTTCTACTGCTGCATCTGGTGTAAACCCAAATTTCAATTCTGAGCCAGTTCAACCCCCAAATTTAAATGACTTTGAATCTGGTGAAGATGTACCAATTGAAGATCTTCAAGTTACTACGACTCAACCTAACTCACCTCCTGAAATTCGTGAAGTTAGAGGTCACCCAATTGCTGATATCATTGGTGATCTTCAAGTTGGTGTTCGTACAAGGAGAGCTACAAACTTTGATGCTTACACTGCTTTTATCTCTCAAATTGAACCGAAGAAGGCTGATGAAGCGCTCCAAGATCCTAATTGGGTTGTTGCAATGCAAGAAGAACTCAATCAATTTGAACGATGTAAGGTTTGGACTCTAGTTCCTAGACCAAATGATCATGGAGTGATTGGTACGAAATGGGTGTTCAGGAACAAGATGGATGAGAATGGAACCATCACGAGAAACAAAGCAAGATTGGTTGCACAAGGCTATAGGCAAGAAGAAGGAATTGATTACGATGAAACTTTTGCGCCCGTAGCTAGACTTGAAGCAATCAGATTATTTCTAGCTTACGCCGCTCACAAGAACTTCAAGTTATATCAAATGGATGTGAAGAGCGCGTTTCTAAATGGTGAACTCCAAGAACAAGTCTATGTTGCTCAACCACCTGGGTTTGAAGATTCACAATTTCCAAATCATGTGTACAAACTTCAGAAAGCTTTGTATGGACTCAAACAAGCACCAAGAGCATGGTATGATACTCTATCAAAGTTTCTCATCGAAAAAGGCTTCACTCGCGGTAAAATCAATACAACTCTTTTCATTACCAAACATAATGGTCATAAATTACTTGTTCAAAATTTATGTTGATGATATTATATTTGGTTCTACTAATGAATTGTTGTGCAAGCGCTTTGAGAAACTAATGAAGAGCAAGTTTGAAATGAGCATGATGGGAGAACTCACATTCTTCCTCGGGCTTCAAATCAAGCAAATGAGTGAAGGCATATTCATCAATCAAGCCAAATATACAAAGGACTTAATCAAGAAATTTGGACTTGAGAACGCCAAAGCATACGATACTCCAATGGTTACCGGCAACAAACTTGACAAAGACTTAAAAGGTAAAAAGGTTGATCAAACTCTTTATCGAGGAATGATTGGCTCACTCCTTTATCTTACTGCTAGTAGGCCCGATATTATGTTTAGTGTTTGTGTTTGTGCTCGTTATCAATCCGACCCTAGAGAAGCACACTTAATTGCTGTGAAACGTATTATAAGATATCTCTCTGGCACTGTTAACCTTGGACTTTGGTACACCAAAGATTCGAACTTTAAACTTGTAGGTTATTCAGATGCGGATTATGCAGCATGCACAATTGACAGGAAAAGCACAAGCGGCACTTGTCATTTCCTCGGATATCGACTTGTGTCATGGGCAAGTAAGAAGTAAGCGGCAGTTTCGGTCTCTACAACTGAAGCAGAATATATCGCTGCTGGAAGCTGTTGCTGTCAAATTCTGTGGATGAAGCAGCAATTAGTGGACTATGACATCAAAAAGAAAATTGTCCCATTTATTGCGACAACACTTCAACAATTGCTGTTTCTGAAAATCCTGTCATGCATTCGAAGACCAAACACATCGACATTAAATATCACTTCCTCAAAGACCACGTGGAAAAAGGGAATATACATCTAGAACACGTGGGAACCGACTATCAAATTGCCGACATTCTTACAAAAGCACTTGATGCTAAGAGGTTCATCTTTCTTAGAGGAGAAATGGGTATGCTCGAACTCAGCTAAATTTTGTCAATATGATATGTCAATACTAATAACTTTGTTGTTGATAAAATTCTAAGTTAAACATACACCATGCGCCTGTGCACAAGAAGCGCACGGAGCCATGCGCATAAGGTAAAACCGTTGATGTTTTTCTATCTTGAAACTTTGCGCACTTTAAAGCTGCGCATATTGATCATGCGCATGACCCGTGGATCTAAGGTACGTTCTCTTTTTAGTAGTTTCACTTAGGTCCTTGACTTGCTGAGTCAGCATAATTCGCAAGGGTACTTGTGTAATTATTATTTTCCCTCGTTATTTTATTTGAATTTTTTTTGGGAAATTACATTTCTGCCCTCTGCGCACGTCCCACCTCATTTAATGCAAAGGCATTGAGTGACGCGCATTTAATGCTCTTTGTGTGCTGATTATGACGGAATAGGAAAATATTCGTTTTGACCATTAATGACTGACACACGCGCGCGGCTAGGACTTTTCACGCGCGCTCCTCATTGGGCCACGTCATCTGCGCGTGCAACTCACTTGCGCGTGCGCCCCACTCGCCTGACTTTCACCAACTTGTTGTCAGCGCGCATGACGTAAGCATTTTTTTGATTAAAACCTACTCCGCCGTCCATCTCTCTCCTCACTTCTCTTCTAAAACTTTCCTCAACCGCCTTCCTCTCTTTCTGACATATATCTCTCTCTCTCTCTCTGCACTCATTCTCTACTTTTCCTTGAAATCTTCTCTATATATATCATGGCTCCCAAGAAATCATCCACTACATCTTCCAAGAAGCAAGAGGATCCACAAATGGTAAGGATTTCAATCTCAAAATTTTAGTTTTCCGCCATTAATGAGTTCGAAGGTCTGTATTTTCCCCTTTCTGTTTTCTCAATGTTTCGTTGCTCGTTTTTTCAAATTATTTGATGCTATGTGTTCGATTTACCATTAGATTTTCTTTTACATAATTTGTTTTACGATCAATGATCGATTGAGTAGAGTTCTGTTTGAATTTATTTATTGTCTTTTCGAATTCTCTTCGGTTTTTCTCAGATCTTGGTTGTATGTTTATGATACTGTTGTTATGGTTTACTTGTTTGTGTGTGATTTTTCATTACGAACATTTTGATGTGCTTTTTATGCATTTTGGAGCAATTTGACATTTTCATGTTCTTCGTGTTCTTGATAAATAGTCATATGACAAGCCTTGATATGATTCTTGATTGTGTTTTTGCGTTTCGCGCCCTTTTTAGGCGTTTGGTTTAAAATTGTTTGTTTTGGACATTTTTACCCTTTTCATTTCTTATCTTTCTAAGTATGGAGTCTAGTTCATGCGCTATGCATATAGCTCATGCGCATGCGCTTCTCTCCATGCGCATGACCAGATCTAATTCTTCATTTTGTTTTGCGCGCAGAATCTAAACTACTTTATCCCTGGATGGGAACTCGATGTAGAGGACTTGAAGCTCGATGCGCTTGGACGTTATATGATCGAAATCATGGACACGTCGGGCATTCTTCCTCTCTTCACCAAAGGACAATCCTTCATTATCCCTTCTTACATTGACCAATTCTTCAGCAACGCAGAAGAGGTCGAGCGCTTATACGACGACATCACAGTGCCCTGCTTAAAAAGTTCTATCCGTGGGATTTCTGTGACTATCAACTATGCGCATATTCGTCAGACTATGGGATTGCCTGCGTGCAACAAGAAGAAGCTTCCTCAGGATGTGCAAGATGGTGTTGCGCAGAAGCTGATAAAGATTCCTACTCTGGTTGGTCAATACAACAACCATGATAGGAAGAAGTTTGGAGAGTTGATGTTCCATCTCTGCACTTTGATTGGCGATATAATAAATTGCAAGAATGGGAACAAGTCCACATTCATCAGCAAGCAATGGATGTGCTGCGCTGCAATCTTCAAGAAGAAGAAATTAAGCTGGGCTGAGATTATCTTTGAAGAGCTAGTGCGCTGCCTACGCGTATATAAGAAGAAAGCTACAGATCCAAAGAGACCAGCCAAGTACAAAACGCACTGCAGAATTCTTACTGCTATCTTCATGCGATTCCCTTCTGTGCGAAAGCTAGTTGATGAAGACCCCTCTCTCAAAGTTGATGTGACCTCATCGCGCACTTATACTCGTGTGTTTCTCCACAATTTTCGCCATGAAGTTAACAATTTTGATTACTGCATGTTCTGGGCTGCTGATCCCATTGAAGTTTTTGAGGACATTCACCCTGAAGATCAAGGATCTCCTCCTGTCTCCAGTGGTGAAATTTTTGAAGCTTCCTCATCTGAATCTGAATCAGATATTGAATCCTTCTTTGAGCCGGTCCCAAGCAAAGTAGGCGACAAGGAAAAAGGCAAGGGCATTGCTGCTGATGCGCCTTTGCGCAAGAAGAAGAAGGCCAGCAAATCTACTGTTACGCCTGGGATAACTATTAAAGAGCCTACTGCGCAAACTCCGAAGCGCAAGGCTACTTCGGACCCTGAGCCTCCTAAGAAAGCAAAGAAGACCAAGGCTCCTGCTCCTGAAGAAAAAGGAAAAGCCAAAGCTGCTGCGCCCGTTAAGAAGAAAATCAACAAGAAGGAGAAAAAGGCAAAGAAATCAAGAACCCTACTGGATGAGTCTGATGAAGACGCCCAAGTAGAAGCTGATGTTGATGCTGCGCCTCCTACTGCTCCCAAAGTCAAAACGAGCCTCTACTCCTCCTGCACCTCAAGAAGATGAATTTGAAGGTACTTTCAATGATCCTCTCATCAGCCCTTCCAAATTCACTGGAACTTCCAAGGCTGCTCAATCTCAGGGGGAGAAGCAAAAGGAGACTGCAAAGCCCATGCGCAATATTACTTCTAGTGAGGATGAAGTCCCACTTTCTGCAAAGAAGTCTACTCCCAAGCGCTGGGTTAAGAAGGTTGCTACCAAGAAACGTGCCTCACACCGTACTATGGAAGATTTATCTGATATTGAATCAGATTCTCCAAGGCATTCTCGTCCGCGCTCTGAAAAATCTGCGCGTGATATAGCAAGGGAAGCAAGACTTGCTGCTGTTGCGCGAAGGAATGTTGCGCAGCAAGCCCACCAGTCTTTATTGATGGTGAAGGCTTTGCTCATAATGCGCCTGATCCTACTGTTTATGAGGATGCGCCTATAGTTGAAGATGGCGAAGACTCGAGCTCAGAAGATTATGAGGTCCATCGTTCTCCTATCCTTGCGCATCACTCTCCTGTTCATGCGCAGAGCCTCCTGCTGCTGCTGTCATCCTGTGCAACCTACTGGAGCATCACAGACTTCTCCAATTATTTCAGCTGTAACTCCAGCAACTGCTCCCTCAGATCCCTCTAGTTCATCAACTGACATGCGTCAAATCTTGGCCATGCTCTAGACTATCCAGGCTAATCAATTTGCTGCGCAAACCAGCACTTTCAGGTGGTCACTGCGCAAACTAAGATTCAAGAGCAACTGATGCGCAGTCTGCACGTCTCGATGCGCTAGCCAGTTTCCTCCAGGCTATTGATTGTGCCATTAGGGGGAGAGTTCTGTAACAAAGGCAACCAGTTCTGGAGCTATGCCTCCTCCCTCAGGTTCTGGTGCTGCGCATGCATCTGGTTCTGGTGCTGCGCCCTCTCAAGATTTTGATCTTCTGCGCCAAGATATCCAGCATGACTTTGACATAATCTCTACTGCGCTCACTAAGATTCCCTCTGTGCATGGTGATGATGAAGCTTTGTTTTCCTTAGCCAAAACCATCACAGAAATCATTCAGATTGAGTCTGCTAAAGTCATCAAGTCTATTGACAATTTTTGCGCCCACTGCCTCCAGCTCCTCCTCCATTGATGCGCTCAAATCTCATATGACTGACTGCTTAGTTCAGTTCAGTGATACTTTTAATGGAAGAATGAACCAGGCTATGCTAGATATGCAAGCCAGTCAGAACATGGTTCAGGTTGAGCTAACCCAAGACTTTGGTTGATGCGCAGAAAGAAATTCAAGACTCCATGGCTGCGTCCCTTCAATCTTGGAAATCAGATGGGGGCGTTTGAAAATTGCTTCAACAGAATTTCTGAAGACATCCAAAGAGATAATGCGTTGATGCGTGACGGTATGAGAACTCATGTGAATCTTGTGGTGAATACAACACCAAGTTTCAGCAACTGAAGATTGAATTGATGAACAAGTTTAACAGCTTACAGAATGAGATGCGCGACGCACTGCAGCGAATTCATATAGACTAGACTTTATAATCTTTTTATTTTGCTGCGCAATTGTAAGTTTTTGATGTGCAAAGTTTTTCTTCTTTTGATTTTTCTTCCATTGTAAAACTTGTACTCTGTAACTCTTACCTTTCAAGTTTTAATGAGAAGAAAGCATCATTGCACTTTCACAAAACCTTGTTCAATTAAACGGTTCGTTTGTGGAACATTGCATATCTTATAAACTTCATGCGCATATCCTTAACAGCTCATATTTAATTGCATGATGTTTAAACACTCAGTTTAAACGCATACTAAACTTAAACCACATCATTTGTATGCTCTGAGTGATATTTCTGTCTTTCCTATATTGTAAGTTAATTTCTTATGGAGACTAGAAATCTATAGCATTGGCTAGTGTGTACATTGACTTGAGACATGATTTATCATTTTCTATTCTTATGGACATGTTATATCAAGTACAATAAATTGCCTTTGTTTATAATAGGTAATGGCATCAATCATTTAGGGGGAGATTGTGGGTATGCTTATCACTTAACCCTCCTACTTTGTTAGAATTGATTGATACCATCACCTAAGTGTATTTTAAAGGACTTTAGGACCTATGTAAGAAGTTTTTATGACTTCAATTTTTAGCTAAGTCCTGTTTATAGACTAGGCTTAGAGGTTAGGGCTGAAGCTTTGGATTCAAGGTCAAAAGAGCAAAAAGCCAACTTTGGTGCGCATCCTTCCATGCGCAGCGCATCTTCTGCGCATCCTATCCGCATGAGCATCATGCGCACAGAAAGACCTGCCTTGGTTTATTCTTTCATCTCTTGACCTACCTTTGTATAACTTGGAAAGCGTCATCTCAAGCTACGCTTTCGAATGAGCCAAAATGCTGATGTGGACAAACGACAAATCAAATACACTCAGCATACACGTAGATGGAGACGCGCCTTTAGATTGAATTTCAAATATCAAGACAGCTGTCCATCCTTCTAGAAGAAGTTTGAAATCTGTCAACTTGCTGTCTCCAACGGCTATAAAGACACGTGCGCGTCAATCACATTGTGACAGCACATCGTCCTTGCTCTGCTCCCCAACGGCTATTTCTTGGAGCTCAGCTATAAATAGCAAGCTCATCCTCATTTTCCAAGTTGCTTGTGAATTGCTAAAGAATTGCTTCCAAGAGAAAGTTTGAAGATTTGAAGATTGCTTGCTCATTTCCAGAATTCTCAAGAACAACCTTCTCACCTTCATACTCAATCC